>CM074739.1:66829863-67331898 GCA_037367245.1 Phrynocephalus guinanensis | reverse complement strand
GTAACTCTATGCACTAGCAAAGAGACAGAGCACAGAAAGGACACAGTGTAAAAAGTATGTTTTTTTAATCAAGTACTTTGTTTTATAGAACTTCAGGATGACTCTTTAGAAGCTGGAAATGCCACTTGAAACAAAAAACAATGGCTCGTGCAAAGGAACATCCTAATTGAATAGTACACTTCTAAGATGAAGGTAGACTCTTATCAAGAAACGTATTCCTCTCCTGTACAAAGCTTCAACCAAATGAACAGCAGTATTGTACTTGGTAAGGCACTTATATCTGTGGCTTTTCAAATATGCCCTTTAATCTTAGTTGAAAGAACAGGTGCTGAATTTATATCAGCAATTTTTAAAGCCATCACAGTTGACAGTGGTGCTTCATGATGTTTCACAATTTTTTTCATATCAGCTCAATGATAATGCAGTCATGGTATCAGGCAATGTGTGGAAAAACCCATCACACCTTTGCTTCAGATTCCATTAGAGTTGTGTGTCTGTCTCTTTCTACACATAGACCTTGCCAGTGTGTAGAATTAAAATGACTTTCCAAGGTTGAATAAGCCACCATCTGTCTGTTTTGCATGGTGCTGTTTGCCATCCAGGAGGCTTGTCCCTCAGAGCGTGTTCCTACCATATGTCACCCTCAAGTGATCAGCCATGCCAAGACATTTGGGGGGGGGGATGACTAAGTCTAGCTGGAAAACCCTCTCTAGAATTCCAGAGGAGGTTCTCCGAGGCTGTGTTTGTCAAACTGTTCAGTCCTTCCTAACCTCCTGCAATGCCCCATCTGCTGGGAACATTAGAGATATGTCATGTAAAAAAAGAGAAACCCACTTTGTCAAGTGATGTAATAATACACTATTTTCTAGCTACATTTCATGCAACTTCAGTCAGCCAGGAAATGCACCTTAAGAGATAAACGCCTTCAATAAGAAAACAAGACAGAATTTTGGATGCTGTACCATCTTATTATGTGAATAATTATGTTCATATTAACAAAACATACTGAAGAATCCAAGGTGGATAAAAATCAACGATTTCTTAAAATCCAGTTAATTTAAAACAAGATTCAGATTTAAAAAAAAAATTAAATTGTCCAAACAACCTGATTTTAATATAATGTAATTGAAATCAAATCCACTCTGATGCAAACCTAAGCTTTGCATACAATAAGAAAGAAATGAATGAGAAAGAAAAACATGGCCTCCAATATAAGAAAATCAACCGGGTTCATTTTGCTCTAAATGAAATAAAACATTTTTTATCAAATAAAACTACACAGTCTGAGATCCAAACATTTAAAGGTGGAGTTTAGAGATCTTCTTTCTAGGAACATTTTTGCACGTTAGCCATTATATTTTAGGAAGAATCTGCCAACAAAAGATATATAACTGATCAAACAGCTTACTGCCAGAAGATCTTGAAGTGTATTAGAAGCTTAGAAATGCAAAGATAAGGGTTCAGAGTACTACTTCCAACTATGCCTTGCAGGAGAAGACTTAGTCTCTGTGTCCCTGGGCAAGCTATACCATCCCAAAATGCCCCCAGAATAAGAGCACCTATAAACTACTTTTTTTCTAGTAGCTTATAGCTATGTATTAATTAATTACTGCAATTAATACCACCTGTCATGCAAAAAAGCTGCCTAGATGCCCTGAGCACATCCGATCTTGGACGCTAAGCAGGATCAGGCATGGGTAGTATTTGGATGGGAGACCCAGGTGCTGTAGGTGCCTGGAGTAGGAACTGGCAAGCCACTCCAGTATTCCTGCCAGGAAAACTCCATGGACATGCGGTCACAAAGAGCCGGTCACGACTGTAACGATACAACAACTATCAAAAAAAAAAAAAAAAGGCATTGCTTCACGGTGCTGATTTTATCCAATATCCCGAATCCATAAACTGAGGGAAATGAAAGTAACCTCTGCTGCTGTTGCTGTCCTGTACCATCAAGTCCTTCCAGCTTAAGGCAACCCTATTAATAGGGATCTCCAAAATGTCGTAGCATTAACAGCCCTGCACAATTCCTGCAAACCCAAGATTGTGGTTTTCTTCCACCTTTCTTTAGCAAGGGAAAATTATTTCCCCCAAACAACTCAGATACATAGATCTAGTTTTTGCAACAGGAAACAAAGTCAAAAGCATACCCTTCTGCTTTTGACCAGGTCTTATTCTGCTGTCTAACTGAAGCTCTTGCTTTTCATCATTTCTCAAAGTAAAAATCTACATAAAATGGTACCTCCAATTACTAAATTAATCTGTCCCAATGCTTTTTCTTAACTTGAAATTTTCATATCTTGAAACAGGGTTTCCCACAGAAATGCACTTGAAACAGATTAATTTGTTCAAAGTGGGAAATCACTCCCCCCCCCGAGAATTCACAAAGCACAAAAACAGGCATGCAAACAACAGAAGCTTAGCTCCCTACCTTTAAAAGTCTCCAAAAGGGTGCCAAATAATTAAATAATGGCTCCAAAATGGGCACCTGGTGCAGGCCATTGAAAAACAGAAGCCCCGATTCTCAGCTTCCCCTTTCAAAATGGCTCCTCCTTCTTTCCAAGTGCAGCACTGTAGTAGGGGGTGGCCACAAGATGACAGTATTGCCATTGCAAACAAGCAGGAGCCATTTTGAAAACGAACCTTGTACTTTCCATTTCCCTTTTGTAACTGGATAAAAAGGGCTAAATTTTCTTATCTTTCTTATCTTGAAGCATCCCCATCCCCATTCCCTTCTCTTCATAAGTTTAATTTCTCATAATTAGAGGCATCTGCAACTTGAGGTACTACTGTATTATGGCTTTATAACAATTCAATTATGCCAAAAATGTCTGGTTTGTTAATGTGGGGTATTGTGCTTCTGTATCCATGATTCAAAATGCTAGAAAATGGTTTGATATTGCTACACAATATCATGGCTGCAGTGCGAGCAGGAAAGGAAATTCCAAGATTGGCATACCAAAGAGCAGCCTGAATGTTTATGACACGCAGATCAGCAGCAAAGATGGTCTATAGGACATCCCAATGTGTCCGCTATCATTTCGTCTTGGCATTTTGATAATTTTGTGGATTCAGGCATAGATATCTATGTGTTGAAAAACAGCCCTAACAATTGCTTTGTATTAGGGTAAGACGTGGTTAACTGATGAAAAAAGAAGTCCAGTTCTGGAATTTTCCCTTGCTTGTAGTGAACACAAGAAGGTAGACCGTCTTGTCTGATGATATGGGTGTCAATGTTCAGGCTGCCCTTTGTCATGTAAAGTTTTGTATCCCTTTTCCTGCTGGCCACGCCGCACAGTATTGTGCAGCAATACACAGCTATTTCTTAGCTTTTTGAATTGTGGATACAAAGGCACAATATGTCACATTCATAAAGCATAGGTTTTTTTAAAAAAAATTGAATTCCCTGGCTTTTTAAAGCAGAAGCTTGTTTACAAACACATCATGTAGAATTACTTGGTGCTCAAGGAGATTACTTGGTGCTGCAGAAGATAGCGATATGATCCATAATATGGTTGTTAGGGTCTGGCAGAAACAAGAATAGCTGGGATGCTGCTGTCGGCCTTCTGTGTCAAAATATATTGAAGGGCTGTTTTGGAGTTTAACGAAATGGTGGAGCAAAAGTGTAAGTGAGTGCAACGCATACAACAGAAAAAACATGCATACATTTTTCTTTCAGGTATATGCATGTTGCCATGCCCTAGCCTCAAATTACAGACTCTTTTCCAACTTCCGTACTCTTGGTCTACGGATGTATCGTCTGCATGTTCTCCAAAATATGCCCTCTCATCTTTTGGAATGACAAATGTGTCTGTGAGTTACAAAAAAAAATTGTCACTTAAATTACAGTCAAAGTAATCTGTACTATGTAAAAGACCAACAACGAAGAAAGAAAGGAAAGGGAATCAACCTGAATTGTGGAGTTGGAAGTGAGCCTTCCAGATTCCATATACCACTAGAAAGGCAAATAATTGGGTGCTCAATCTTGTGTGCGGCAATAACACAAATCAGCAGAGATGTGGTAACAAAGCAAACAGGCAAGAAACAAAATGCATTGGGACTACAGCGAACATTTTTTGAGCAGTAAATCAAGTTTGGAAGTTTCCTCACTGCATCTGATCCAAATGTATCTATTTCTTTACAGTCAAGCTTTCGTTGGAAAGGTGCTGCCACAAATGGAAACCTTTTTAATCAATAAGAGGACAAATAAATAGAACACAAGTAAAGCTTAACTAAAAAAAATACGAATGGCTGAAGAACTGCATAGTTAGGTGGTATGTACATATGGCCAAACTAAACGGCAAAGGTGGAAGGAAACATACTGATTTACCACTGATTTACCACTGAGGATGTATTATAAATAATATTTTACACTATACCTGCCATCCCTTACACTGTAAGAAAATATAACGATGAAAACTAGTAAATCAATACAGTTGCCAAAGTCAGACACATCATTTTGTGAAAAATTAAAATTAAGTAAACCACATCATATACATTAACAAGCAACCCGTACATGGTATTAACATACTAAGTACCAACACAATCTTTAATATGCTATATTTGACAAGGATTTATACTAAAGGAGAAGATGAATATAGAGATCAATTATTTAGGGGTTGTTTTTTTCAAGCCAGTCTTGCAAAGCAATTTAGGGTTACACTACTTTGCTGGAAAGCATTCCTTCTTTTTTGCTCCTAATGCCTCTACATCAATCCTCAGGAATTATGCCATCGCTCCAGGTCAAAGGAAAACAAGAACCAGCTGCCTTAAGCCAAACAACTAGCAGTTTTGCTGTCCTCCCTGCTGTTTTGGTTTGAGCTCTTCAGACTGGAAAATTCAGAATCATGATCTCCAAAGCTTTGTAAATGCCAAGTCCATCTAAGAGGAAAATGGGACAAGGCTACCCCCAGGCAAATTTGCAAAGAAATACATGGGCTGTAAGAAGTTTCATGGTAAACGCTGCACAGTACTGACTGCTCCATGGAAATTATTCCACAAGAACAGTCATACAGAAACAGATGATATATGTATACATAGATATATTAACATAGATAAACAAAACAGAGCCTCTAGGAAATACAATAGCAAAGAGGATGAGGGCGGAAGAAAACAGAAACTCAACAGACAGAACTCTACATTTTCTGCAAAATTTGCAGGATCATCAACAAAACTCTCAGCCTCACTATTGATTAGGCCTTGGTTACTGAGAAGCACCAAAACAAGAAACGCAAGAGTTGTGTTTTCTTGTGGGGAATCAACATAGGGGCATTTTTCATCTATTACATGTTACAATAGAAGCAAAAAAGAGAAAGCATTACCCTATTAGGACTCTCATTTTCTGCATGTCTTAATAGAGTTCTACAATTTGCAAATCAAAAGACTCTAACTTTAACTTATGTTAGCATATTCAGTCACAGTTAGATCAGGCCCATTTGAATCAATGGGACTTATGGAAGAGCTAATTCTAAATCTCAGTTGATTCAAAGAGGCCTCCTCTGCTGCAATTTACTACTCTAAGTAACAGGATCAGCCACTGTTCTTTTACTTTCCTTACTGAAATGCCCACGGGTTCAAAAATAAACCAGCAGCCAGCTTCCATTTTTGCTGAACCAGATGCCTGCTTCCAGACCAGCAAGCACTGGGAAAATAACCTGAAAACATCAGCAGTTTAAGGTAGCAGGGTCCTTGAGACCTTCCAAAAGCAGGGGTAATTTATGTACACATGCAACCTATTAGGAGTGATAGCACATTCCTAATGAATAATTTAATTACAGAAGAATTTTAATAAATGTGAGGCATTACTCATCAATCCTTGGCTCAATACAGACATATTTCTCAATGTCTTAAAAAGATTTAAGTTAGTGCTCAAAACTATGAATTCTCTCTGTTCATTTTGGAAAGTTTTAGGAAATTGTGTCATTTGATGCCAGAATACTACTGGGTCATCTGGGTCAGTATTATCTATATGGACTGTAACGGCTCATCAAGTTTTAAAATAAGAGTTTCTCTGAATCCTACTGGGAAACAACATGGATTCACCCTTTGTGTGATGAATATATTTTCTATCACTGAGCTTTAGAGTCATGTTACTTCAAAATCTGATTGCAGATAGCTGATGTGAGTCATCGAAATAATACAGAAATCAGTATTTTCTCCTGAGACATATCCTTACTTTATGAAGATGAGTTTAGTGTGTTTTGTTATTACTTTAGCTGCAAAAGGTATCCATTCATATGATCTTAACAGGCTTGATTCCCTGGATGAAGAGTAGCCTGTAGGCCAAAGAAGAGTCCATGAGATATATATTTGTCTGTATTTATGAAAAACACAAGAATGGCAAAAGATAATAGCAGGGAATATAACTGTCCGGTCATGTTTTTTGTTTTAGATATTAGAGAAAAGCAAAACTGATTGTCAGTTGAAAAATATAATTATTTTATTATGCAATAAATATGAAAGAAGGGTACTTGTAACTTCCTTGTAATAACAGTGATGAACACTGCATAGAATACAGGAAAGTCAGTTGTTAGTAAACCTCTACCTCTTGATGAAATGCAGAGTTGAGAAACAAGACTATAACAGATCATGTTATAGCAAAGAATCCAGGCAAGTATTATCACTAACAAAGAGGGTCCAGCTTTGGACTATTGTATAATCCTTGCTGAACCCCTTTGGGCAATGTTAGCAATGACAAACCTAGGCAGCATCTTAAAGAGCAGAGGCATCACTTTGCCAACTAAGGTCCAGATAGTCAAAGCTATGGTTTTTCCAGTAGCGATGTATGGAAGTGAGAGCTGGACTATAAAGAAGGCTGATTGCCACAGAATTGATGCTTTTGAGCTGTAGTGTTGGAGGAGAGTCTTGAGGGTCCCCTGGACTGCAAGGAGATCAAACCTATCCATCCTGAAAGAAATCAACCCCGAATGTTCACTGGAAGGATAGATTTTGAAGCTGAGGTTCCAGTACTTTGCCCACTTCATGAGGAGAGCAGAGTCCTTGGAAAAGTGCCTGATGTTGGGAAAAATGGAAGGCAAAAGGAAAAGAGGACGGCAGAGAATGAGACGGTTAGATGGTGTTATTGATGCAACCAACATGGGTTTGACCAAACTCCGGGAGGCAGTTGAAGACAGAAGGGCCTGGCGTGCTCTGGTCCATGGGGTCACAAAGAGTTGAACACAATTGAATGACTGAAGAACAAAAGATAAAATAAAAAATAGGTACTCAGGTGATTACAACTGATACGAAGGACACAAAGGAGAAACATTTCAGCACATATTTCTGCAACAAGAAATGAACACAACGGTAACAAAGCGTGCACACTGAAGCTCTATGGCATCAGCCCAGACACAAGCCAAAGCATGAACTGAGGCATCTTTTTTTCCTGTGTAGCTCCAATTTGCAACAGCAAGTAGTTAAACACCATGCTCCTCAGCCAGATGGCTTAAATAAAAAGAACATTTTTGGCTAATTAGGAAATAAATGAATCTGCTGTTAATACAACATGTTACAGTGCAGGAGACCAGTTTAAATGTGGGGGCACCTGGTCTTCCAGCCAGAATTCCAACAAAATTATGAAACTACTTCCATAAGAAAATAATCAAAGATTTTGCAAAATGTCCTCAACCCCTTCCAATGAAACAGTGGAACAGTGGAACATCAATGAAACAAGTGTTTTCTAGCAGTTCATTTATTTTCAAATAAAAATAACAGTCAAAAATAAAAACACAGTTAATACTGTTTAGTTGCAACAATGAATGAAAATGAAACACAAGGACTAATTAGTCTGGCAAATCTGTACATCACATTCTGCTTATACATTTTATTTTCAAGAGACTGTCATTCTTGCAACATGGTCTATGGACTCCAGCTCCAATCTTCTGGTTCTCTCACATTCCTTTGCACATGTCCTATACATACTGTATAGGAGAAACAGATGGATATGCACTGATGAATGTGACTGAAATGTTCTTGAAGCCTGCTGGATGGTCCATCTGCCAGACAGCCCATTGATTCCTCATGTCCCAGCCTGATGTAATGTCAGGTTATACACAACTCTTTTCCTAGGCCCTTAGGACATCTGACCTTGAATTCAGACTCCAATTTATATCTTCCAGCATGTAAAAGCAAAGTGATCTGCTTATATACCAGCCCATGCCACTTCAAGTGGTCTCTGGGCGGTTTACAGTTTAATTACAGGATGCAGACTACACATTGCCCCACCCCAGCAATCTGGGTACTCATTTTACCGATCCCAGAAGGATGGAAGGCTAAGTCAACCATGAGCCTGCTACCTGGGATTGAATCCCAGGTCGTGAGCACAGTTTTAGCTGGAGTACAGGCATTTAACCACTGTGCCATGGGGCTCAGTACTCACAATCTGTTCATTAGTTTGATTCTAAAGGTACAGATTGCTATGTATCTTCAGATTGCTTAGCTGATGATAATTGTGGTTATATCCACTGATGCAACAATCAGTTTTGAAGTGCAGGAGCTCATCATGGCAATTACTATGGCTATGTCCACAAGGAGAATCCGTAGCACTTGATGGGTGGGTGTGCAAACTATTTTAATGGAGACACACCTCTTCCAAAAAAAATGTTATTAAAACCCCTAGATAACTTTACAAGGTATAACCATAATCTTGACCCTATGTGATCCTATTGGGTGAGCGGACCATTTTATTATGAAAGTGACTCTGCTGACTTTTAAATGTATGCAGCTACACCACAAGAAGATCTAGGCATGGGGAGAAGAGCCAGAACAAACATTTCACACTTATAAGAATATGTGCAGTGGCTACATATTGCAGCCCCATCGGTCTGATAAGCAAGATAGCAGAGGTGGTACAAGGGTGTTTTAACCCTTATGCCAAAAATAAAGCTTAAAATGGTAATTGATTACACAAAGTTTCCCAAAGCCTCTAAACCTTTTGGAGCTATTGGAATATCATACCCATTTTAGAGCCAGGGGGCCTTGACAAAACCAGAAACTATGTAGATATGGCCCATTTGAATCCTAGGGGAAAATAGGAGAAAAATGGCCCTAGAACCCAACAAAGCATTCCTTGGACAGAGATTCAACGATTTTATTTCAATTAAAGCTTTTATTTTTTTTAAAAATGATTTTAATAATTCAACAATATACAAACAAAACAGAAAAGAAAAGGAAGGGGTGAACATGTTACACCAACCAAGCAAACATAACCAAAATGAGTGCACCCATCACTAGAACCAACAGAGATATGTTTCCTCCAAGCTACTGTTTATGATTATATTAGAGATGGCCCAAATCAATTTCGGCCCCCTCAATGAAATCTGTCATGCAGCAGCCCAGCCGTGGTGTAGTCACTCTTCCCACTCTTTTGGGTCAGTGGGGCCACTCATTTTGCATCACATGTTGTCAGGGTCCTTCATCACCAGTAGCATGCAAATTGAAGCAGAAGTCCTGGTAGCCTGGCCCTACCTCTCTTGGCACCCAACCACTCCAGTGAGAAAGGATCCATGGGAAAGCAGCCCCACTGCCGCCTCCATGCACTTGAGACATTGGAGAAGACACAGACAAGCCAATCACCTGCAGCCATTGGAAGCCAACGGATGGGCTATATAACATGTGACTTCTTCCTTCCATACCAGAAAGTAGAGATGGAGACAATTCAAATCCTCTTAAAGCATGTGTCAGGAGGGTGAAGTAACCACTAACTAAGAGTGGACTGATAGAGACAATGCAACGTGTAGGGCTAGATTAGTATATAGTTGTTTCATTGATCAGTAGAGTTGAATTGCAAAAGAAACTTGAAATCAGACTTTTGTACAGTATTTGGACTAGCAGACCTTTTTGGTGTCCACCTACAGAGGAATTGGGGGCACATACCGCTCATTAAGAATATTCTACTACTATATATGTGGGGTGTGGCAGCTCAGCAGGCTAGAGTGCTGAAAATTGATGTCTGCAAAGTTGGCAACACGGCGGTTCAAATCCCGGGTGCCACACAATGGCGGGTGCTCCTGCTGTTAACCCCAGCTCCAGTCAGCCTAGCAGTTCGAAAGCATGTAAGTGCAAGTAGATAACTAGGTACTGCCATAAAAAAGCGGGAAGGTAAACAGTTCCGTGCACAGAAATATGTTCAGCCATGCCGGCCACATGGCCACGGACTTGCACAACACTGGCTCTTTGGCTTGGAAACAGAGATGAGCACTGCCCCTAGAGTCGGACATGACTAGCACACGTGTGGAGGGAACCTTTACCTTTTTACTACTATATCTATATCTATAAATAACTACATTTGGGAGAGGGGGAATAGTTCCATCAATATTAGAAATTGCAGTGTATCTTGGTCAATAATAGAATGAACAATTTTAAAATTAAATTAAATATGCCTAACTATATTTTTAAAATTGGCCAGAATCCTGTTTGCTTTTTGTGATTGTGTAATGATTATTACATAAGCATTTCCCCTTTCCACTAGGCCTTCTTTCATGCTAGTGGTTGTGCCCTGGCTGTGAAAGCAGATGTGTGACCAATCTAGCAATATTAGGCAAAAGCAAAAGAAACATATAGAAGACAAAAACATTATGTCACCTTAAAGACTGCTTGCTATAGTTTAATTTGAGCTTTTGTAGAGAAGACCACTTCAATTAATAATTTGCAAGAATAAATTTTAAAAATACTGCATAATACCCTTTATGCACAGTTTTCATCACAGTCAGTTGTAATTATTTCTACGAGAATCCATAGCAAATAACCTACATTTTAGGTAAAACAATTTCTATAGGGACCACAATTGCACAAAAATCCAGAATACTCTCCAATGAATTTTGCATTATTTTAAAAAGGGAGGCGGATTAAAGGAAAAATTCTTGGAGTGATTTATTTTGCTGACCCAACATGACAAATTTTAATCAGTTAACATATGATCTATAGATATGTTGAAACCTTGAGCTAATACAAAACAATTTAACAACAAATTAGAAAGTACAGGCTGTTATCGTGCAGGAGTTAATACACAAAAATCTGTAAAGCTGTTTTAAAGAAATTAAATATTCTCTGCTGATTGTAGCTATGTGCACACAACACGTTCTTCACTGGTCCACTCACTGCTACTGAGTGCTCACACGAAAGAGTCAGGTGTTGTACAGAACTTCTGTTGCAAAATGTGGATACTGTAGGACCATTTTCAGGAATAAGATTCATTAGCAAGGCCACCTAGTGATATAGCTCCCTCTGGAGGTCATTTAATATTGCATTTAATTAACTAATTAATTAATCATATTTCTATCCCACCTTTTCACTAAACTATAAGGTTTCAAGTACCTAGCTACCATAATAAATAAGAAATTAAAATATACTGAATAAAAACCATTTAACTGTCACAATAATCAAAGCCTTTAAAACCGTCCTGACATTCAATAAAGATTTAACAGTTCAAAAGGCCAATGTGAAGCAATGTGACCTGAAAATCTTTCTGAAAGCTAAGAAACTGGGAACTGCCTACAGTTCTAAGGGACGTCCATTTCAGGATCTGGACACAACACTACAAAAAGTCCTATCCTTCTTATCCGTCAAGCAGGTCTCTGCAGGAAATGAAATACAAGCATTCAAGGCGGCCTCTTCTAAAGATCTTAACTACTGTGCAAGTTTGTAAGAGAACAGACCATCCTTCAGAAGGTGGGGACAGCAGCTATTTCGGATCTTAAATATTAAAATCAACATCTGGAATTGGCACTGGAAAGCAAGTGCCTGCCAGCACAGGTCTTTTACTACTGGAGGCACAGCATCTGAATACTGTGCATTCCTTGGCAGTTTAGCTGCCAAATGCTACATAAGATGAAACTCCTGGGCCCTGTTTAAAGATCGCTCTGGCACAGTGTGCGTTCCAAAAAAGCAAATCTTTACAACTTTGACAGGTATAGTAGCTCTCATATTATATAATTACAGGGTCTTCACCATCATCACGTCTTCTTAATTTCTGCTAAGAAAATGCATTTAGACCATAAACATTAATAGTCTGGCCAACTCCTTCTATTTACGTACCACCACCACCACCCAGCAGTAACCCAACAAGAAAGTCTTAGGTTAAAACATAATAAGCAGGAAACAAATAGAGTACAATGAAAAAATTCTGCAAAATGTCATTGCTCCATTTTAAAAAAATTCTTTATCCAGTACTGTGCAGACTGTCCTCCTTCTGGTTCGTTTCATTATAAAGATGCAGAGTGTTCTGTAAACAGATTTGCTTAGTTTCCATGTATGTTGGCAAGTTTCCATTTTGGGGAGGCCAGTTTCAATGGGGAGGGGGATGGACAAATCAAAATATTTATTCCCTTCCAGCCTTTATTCTGCATAATCTAATTCTAATTCAAAACCAAGGAAAAGACCCTGCTGCAAAAGACGTTCAGTCACTGGGGATCATGCCCGTGTACTGATTTAAGGCCACCCAGAGAAAGGTTCTCCCTAACTAAGATGGTGAAAGTGTTTTGTTCTTTGGCTGGTAGTTTTCTGCTTGTAACTGCTGGAATTCACAATTTTACTAATTAATTAGTTTTTAGTCCTTGTGAAAATACTTCCAAGCTACAAGTCTGGCTACAAAACACTATTAAAGCAAATACTGTCCAAATACTAACACAATATAGCCTACTCAGAAAATTGGCCCTTCCATTTAAAAAGAAAAATGATCAAAACTCCAAAGAGCTGAATGAAGGGGTCCACAAACAAGGTGTTGTTTTATTTATTTATTTATTTCTGGATGCCTACCCAAGAAGATTTTGTTTCTAGTACCACCCAAAAAAGTTTTACTGGAAAAAAAAACCCTCTAACCTCCATAACTAAAACAGGAGCTGTTGCGGGGGTGGTGGTGGTGAGAAATATTAGGCCAGCCTCCTCCAACTTTATGGTCTCCAGCTGGGCTCCTCAGAGTTCAAGAATATCTAAAGGGAGAGTGGTTAAGTAAGGCTGAATTTGGACACAGATATGATGTACACAAACAAAAGGAAAAGGGAGCAAAAGTATAAATCCTGGAGTGTCACACACACTTAGGATTGTGGTGGAAGCAAATATGATTAAAGGCATAACTCTGAAGCAGTGGCACAGGCCTTTTAACTGAGTTGGTCAACCTGCAGCCATTGATCGGATTTCAGGGAACCTTATTAAGGTTTTCATGCTACAATAAATTTCAACATCTCATCTACTGGAAATGTTCTGTCAAGCATGCTCGGTTTCATTATGAAGTTAGAATGCTGCCAGTACTGTGAGCTAAATTTATTTGTTGGTCCCAGCTCAACGGAGCTAATGAATTAGTGGAGTTTGATGTAGGTGTTGACAAATCTCATTATTTCAATGTATCTACTCTGACTTTGATTCTCTGGTCAGAATTCTATTGGTGCTTGCACAGGTTCTCCACGACTAACTGTTTCAGGTAATTGTGGCCAACTGACACGGCACTTGGTCAAATTGGTTTGTTTGGGTACATGACCAGGCACGTGACTCAGATACGCCTTGACATCTTGTCAATTAGGGACAGAAAGTTATACATTTTTTTTGAAAACACCAATGGGAATTTGGCTGCCTTCAAAAAAGACATTTGTACATCCATGTGCTATTACTTGAAATCCAATATACGGTATATGTATGTGTAGTTTTTCCCCCCTAAAAAACTTCATCACTTTTAAATCACGATTGAGAATGTCACCAAACCAAGGAAGAATTTTCTTCCTCAAGTAGCCTGAATAAATCAATAGGAATGGGACTTTTGTGCTAACCCAAGTGGGGGGCAAAAACACATTTTCCAAGTCTTTCGTGGATTTATGATACAGAGCATCCAAATTGCAAAAAAATTGGGATTTCAAACAAAACATTAATAAAATATATGGATTTCTTACTGATTCATATTTCTCCCTGGCCTGCCAATGGTATTTCTACTGCTGTTCCTCCACTTGAGGGATTTGGGGGGAGGGGGGATTTTCCCTAATTTCCTTTACTGTTATCTTGGGTGCCTACCTACTCTTCTGGTGGACTACAGCCTGGGCTGCAGTACTGAAGCCATTGAACTAGTAGTGGGGAGAGCTGTCTCCCCAAGGCCCCATAATGTTGAGTCTAGTAGGTAAGTGTATTTTATTTTGATTATGACTGTGACAATGATTTCTCTTTCTCTTTTGTATTGCTTCTTATTGATGAAATTGATTAGGATGAGGGGAGGTGCTGATTTGATAAGTACTGTTAGTGCCTCCATAGGTCTGCTAATGATTTATTCTTTCTTCTCACACACTGTTGTGGGCTTTTGGAGTACTGTAGATGATTGCTTGTTGTCTTCTGCTCTTCCTCAGTTTGCCGGTTGTGATGTCTTTTTCTGGACTAGGTTTGAGGGTTCTGTAGGACTTAACTGGGCAAAAAAACAGAATGTAAAAACA
Source organism: Phrynocephalus guinanensis (assembly GCA_037367245.1). Taxonomy (NCBI): domain Eukaryota; kingdom Metazoa; phylum Chordata; class Lepidosauria; order Squamata; family Agamidae; genus Phrynocephalus; species Phrynocephalus guinanensis. Next base: position 67,317,496 of record CM074739.1, on the reverse strand, counting down.
GAAATGAAAGAAATAAAAAGATTCAGAAATTTTCTATTGTGCTGAAATTAAATGTATCCCCCACTCTACATATCATTAAGTCCAGCATATATCAAGGAAGCACAATAGGGAATCAAACTCCCAAACTCTGGATCCACAGAAAAATGTCTAAACCACTGAGCTACCCAACTGTTTCTTTGGTGAGTGGGTGTCTCTGCATATCAGGCAGCCAGTCCCTGCCAAACTAGCTGCTTTCTTTTTATTGCGCTGTCCTGTCGTAGAGAATCTGTTGTATTGTGCTGGGTAGATGGCAATGAACTCATACTGTTGTTTCTTCTTGTCTAATTTAGGGGTATCTGGTACTGCTGATACCTTGACTAGAGGAGCATCTTTGTGTGGCTTCTGGTGGTGGCGTCCACTGGGAGGTGATGAAGGTGACAGTAGCTGAAATCCTGTTCAAACAGTAACTTTTAGAAACAGATTATCTTAAATTAAGAAAGCTTAACAAACATTATCTGTTGCATACCAAGTTGCAAGCATCTGCGTGCAACAGATAGTCTGGGGAGATTTCTTAACTTACAGCAATTCACATCTAAATGTTAGACCATTTATGTAACTGCAACAGGATTTCATCCAATATAAACTAGTGCTTGCATAGGAGTGATCATGAATATTCTTTCTCATGTACTACTGTTGCCTGCTGTTAGAATAGACTCACACTCTTTTGCTTGACTTCTGCTTTTGTTGTAGTAGATTTGAACTGTTCTTTGGAGCTTTTCAATGCCAAAAAAACATGTATGGAGAAGCATTAGAAAGAAAACCCAAAAGTGGCCTTTTCTTTTGTGTAAAATGAAAAAAAAGCCAAAGTAAAATAAATATGTTACTGTTTATGTTCCCTGTTTTTAAAATGGTTATTTACAATATCATGTTGTAAACTACCTAGAATGGCCTTGGCAGCTAGATGAACAGTATAAAAGCCAAATACAGACAGAAAGACAGACAGACAGACAGACAGACAGACAGACAGACAGACAGACAGACAGACAGACAGACAGAGAGCCAATAGGTATACCCCTCAAGGACACTATTTTCTGATAACTGCATTGCTTTATAGAGATAATCAACTCTTGCTTTTGTATACAATCAGGGAACATCCACTAAGGCAGAGATATATTACATTTTTTGCCAATATTAATTAGAAAAAGGGCCGACACATATAATTTTGTTGGTCTCTATTCCTATACATCGAGAATCAAACCACACAGAGCACTCTGTGTCGAAGCATAAGGATAATAAAAGAAATATACTGGCCATGCATGTACGCTGTCATTCTGAATTAAAGACAAGATGACAAGCTAAAGACCCAGCCTGCGGTCTCATCACTCAGTCATCCATCCAATCCCATCAATTGAGCAAGACAGTAACACATGTCCCCTCCAGCTTAAATGACAGCAAAACCGTGGGTTGTAATCGTAGGTCATCTCAAAAGGACACTTGTCATTAAAGATAGCTTAGTTTCCAAACATCATATTTATCCGAAGCTATACCAATCTAACTTCCTTTTACTATATTTTAGCGTGTTAAGAAATCCAAGATGAAAAGCATTAGAGGCCAAGAACACAACAGAAAGAATGAGTAATCACTTGAGTACAAACTTTTTAATTCATAAAACAAGATGTTTTCTGTAGATACCAGGGTGGGGGAAATTGTGGCTTTCCAAATATTGCTGGACTGACACCACAGTTTCCCACTTGTCTATATAATGCAGCCTAAACTACCCAGTCACCCAGTAGGCAAGAAACACACTTAGCAGACCATAACAACTCATTCGGTTAAAAGATGTGAATGTGGAATAGACTGATTACTCATCTTTTTCTCTGACTTTCTCTTTCTCTCTCTCTCTCTCTCTCTCTCTCTCTCTCTCTCACACACACACACACACACACACACACACACACACACACACACAGAGAGAGACACACAGACACACACACACACAATTTGCCTTGTCTCCACAGACATGTGTACATCAAAATCCTTTGGAAGCCAAACTTTCTTAAGGTTCAATACAACATAATTTAAATACAGTGCTGCCTCTACTTACGAGTTTAATCCATTCCGAATGCATGCTCTTAAGTTGAACAACTCGTAAGTAGAGCAGCCGTATCTAATAAATAAATAAATAATTTGAAAATTTGAAAAAAATTGTAACTAGAGCAGACCACATCTAAAAGTTGTAAGGCAGCAGTTAAAATGCCAACGGTTTTCTGCTCTTAAGTCAAACTGCTTGTAAGTTGAGCTGCTCATAGGTAGAGGTACCACTGTAACTAACAATGGTTTGTATTATCCCTTTACTCGTCTGAGCTATTATGTTGTGTTTTAAACATGCCCCCATTAATAAACAGTGAGAACAACTACAGCAGTCCAAGGGCCATTATCACACAACCACTCCTGGACCATGGAAGGTCATGCCTGGTCCTATGCTCCAAACACTCCTTTTTTTCACAAAGAGAGAGAGAGAGAGAGAGAGAGAGAGAGAGAATTATTATCGAGAAGCCCCCTTTAGTGGCCAGATGATTAAGAAGTACAAATATTGGGTTGGGTTGGGTTGGGTTGGGGTCAGGACCTTATGGGTTCCACATACAACAAAACTGCCTCTTGTGTGAGTCAAATGGACTAGGGGACAATCTTAATGAATTTTAAAAAATGAATGGAGAGACCATATACAGTCCAATCCCGTATATTATCCAGTGCTATAACTTCTTGAGGGGTAAAGCTGAAGCCTTCCACGTACTGTACTGAAAAGCTGCTATTTGTAGCTCTGGTACCTTGAATACCGTTACACATTTAAATGTGCTCCAAATAACTACAGCATTACTTTATTTCAAATGCATTCCAAGGCCTCTTCATGGTACTGTGCTTGATTCTCCCAAATAAACTACACACAAACACAATAATATGTTAGTAGCACTCAAAATCAGACACAGTACTGTCAAAAGATATATTTAAAAACGTTCACTGAGATCATTCTTGCAAGTACAATTTTCATATCATCCTGACAGAGGATGCTTTTCCTCAGCTCAGATGTTAAGTCACAGCTTTTAAGCATATCATTTTTTTTTTCCAAATAATTGCACTTTCAATAAGATTACTACTTCAATGTAATAATGTTAATATTTTCATCTAACAGATGCTATGCATCATTATGCATTTGCCATAAAGTACAGTTCTGGTATTACCTATTCTATACAGATTTTTTCCACCTAATTTATTTTTTATATCGAATACCCTCTTTCACAATATATGGTTACAAAACGTAGTTAGACAATATACAAAATAAATTATCATATGGAGAATTGATCTGCTGTCTTTTTTCTGTTATAAAACACATGTGAGAAATAATCCAGAATGGTAGCATCTTGCTAAGGATATAATTGAACCCAAAATTGAAGGCTTTCAAAACTGAGGGGCTTACCTCTGACAGAATACGTTCAGGAATATACTGCACGTGATTTTGAGTTCCACAGCATAGTTAAACATATGGTTACATCTCTTCCACCAAAACTGGTGGAAACTCAGTAACCAATAATAAATGGCACTACTGCACAAAGAATTGGAATGGCTGATTGGTTTTAACATTTACTTCAAGGACTATCTTATGAACTCTGCCTAATAAATTAAATTGCACCGTATGTAACCAAGGAAGGTAAATATATACCACAATTGTATTAAGGAGTCAGTTCTTAGAATGTCAGGCAAGAACTGAGGAGACCGGGTCCCAATGTACACGAGACTATTTTCTTTACTGAATGACCTTGGAACACTCACTATCTTCAAAGCAGCTCTTAGGGCTTTTACATCAAAGATACTCATTAAGGTTCCTTGGAGGAAAGCCAGGATAAAGATGTAGCAAAAATAAATACATTGTTAAATATAATATCATTCAACACTTTTACTCATGCACAGAAACTCATTACAGAGATGTCAAAAACCTTCCTACATTGGGACTCCTGCAGTGTTTTGTATTTGGGTTTGCCTTGCAAAATGGTCTGTGGAAACTTCATTTGGTTCAAGACTGGCCACTGGCCCTGGGCATTTACCATTTTTTCCCATTTCCAATATTTATTGCATATCATGGAACCCAATTCTGTACTTCATTTACGTTGAAGTAAACATTTGCCCTGAGCTTGGAACATTGTGGTACCCTCTGGAGATATGATTTCCACAAAATCTTAGTTGAGATTGTTGAAAAACAAATGTGGAAAGGAAAGTGGCTGAAATCAGACCACTCTGAGGACTCTGAAAGTCAGATAATAAAAGGGGATGCCTATATACGAATCTTAAGAAACACGAGTATGAAAAACAAAAATGAAAACAAAACCATTGCAGCATGTAAGTGATTAACAATTTTTAGTTTGGACTTTCATGTTTTTCCCCCCGGTACATACCAAGACATGCAAACAATATCCATTTAAGATCTAATGGCCTGAAAGAATTTGTTTATATCCTAACCCTAATGTTTAAAGAATTAAGGGCCATCTGGGTTTATTTGAAAGAGCCTTTTACCTTGCTCTTTGCTTGAACATACACTGGTACCTCAGTTTACGAATATCTTTGATAGCGAGTATTTTGCAAACTGAGAACAAAATTGTAAAAGTTTGCCTCGGTTTGTGAACCATGCTCTGGTTTGTGAGCAAGGTTCACCTGAGCGCAGGCCCTGTGCTGCCTGGAATGGGCTTTTGGAACTCTTTGCAGTCTCCGCAGTGGGCATGTGTGAGGCCTCTGGACCTTGCCCCAGTCCTTGTGCAGCAGTGGACCTGCACTGGGCTTCCTGGGCCTCAGCACTGACCAGAAGTGACTTCTGGTGGACCAGAGGTGGCCTCCAGGGCTGTCCATGAGCCCAGCAATGCCAAGAATGGACCTCCCAGCCAGATGGGGCACTAACCAGAAGTGACTTCCAGGCTGTGTGGTGGGCCTGCACTGGGCCTTTGGAACTCACCTTGGGCCTGGCTCCACCCATCCGTGGCCTCCGCAGTGCTACTGGGCCCAGTACAGCACAGCCACGGCCTCCACAATGCGCCCCAGGTGCGGTGGCACCTGGCCGCAGCACCCGCACCACACCCCAGGCAGTGCTGGGCCCAAGGTGGGCTCTGGAGGCTGGGGCTCCCGGCCAAAGCAAATTTCCCCATAGGATATCAGGGAAACTAGGACCCCAGAACAGATCAGGTAAGTTTCCATTATTTCCTATGGAGAAATGTGATTTGATAGATGAGTATTTTGGTTTACAAGTATGCTTTTGGAATGGATGATGCTCGTAAACCAAGGTACCACTGTATGTCAATAATCAGTTTGCAGGTACAGTATTCAGAAATCCCTCAACAGGAAAAATGTCAAGGGGAATTAAATGGTGGGTTTATATGTGGGTCACTTATTTCATTAACAGAATTATTTGGCAGACAAGAAAGCACTTACCTATACATATAACCTTAAGAACATCACATCTTTAAGCCATATAGCCATCAAGCTTTAGTACATAAAGTGTTTCATATGAAATAAAAGCTATATGGGGCTCAGTGCAATCAGAAGGTGTACTATATATGGTATAATTCTGTGTTATATAAATAAATTATATTTTGTATAATTCTGTGTTAAATAACTAACAAAATAAATAAATAATAACCCTGATAAAGGTAAACTCATTTACAATTGGATATAGTATTTAGTTTAATGTTTAACTAGTACAGTGGACCCTTGTATAACAAACAGCTTGTATAACATAAAATTTGTACAACATAAAAAATTCCAGACATAGGGGAAATTTGCTTAACAGAATTGCCTATGGGGAAAATCCGTACAACATAAAAATGGGATCACTCCATTTTCAATGCATTCCTATGGGAATTTGTATAAAGGAAAATTTGATTAACATAATTTCATTTGGAACGAATTAATTCCTTTATACAAGGTACCACTGTATATAATATACATCTATACGAATGACTAGTTAAATTGAAAGCTACATTTGTTGTCTTTGTTCTCAGTTTTATTACTAAAATGTTAATTAAATATATATATATAAAACAGAATTATTTCAATATCATTGCAGGATAGACAAAATGATTCTAGACATGAGACATTTTGCACAATGTAGATATCCTGAACATTTGTTTTAAAGTAGCTAGCAAATCATCATATATTAAATACATATAACACTGTCCTGTTACTGTTAACAAACCTGTTTCTTTCACCAGTTTAAATTAATGGTTTGAAACAAGGCATGTGAATTACAACTGGGGTGTGAAAGTGAATGGATTGGCACACACACCCCATTCTTTTCCAGTTCTTCCTCCTTATTCTCAATGGATATGAGCTTAACCCAAATCAAAAAGAAATCATTCTGTTCCACTTTATTCTCTCTTCCATTCTGAGTGTGTGCTGGAACTATACAAAATCCCCTCCCTACATGACATGAAGCATCAAACTCTGTCCTATAGGTTTTGGATCACGCTACTTCAATTGCAACAACAGAACAACAGATTCAAGGCCTCTTCCAAAACTAATTATTCAAATAGTTGAGGAGGTTTTAACAGTTTCTTTGAGTATCTCTGGTAATTATTTTAAAGTTGATTTACCTTGTTTCATACAGAACTGCCATTCTATGTAACTTAGCAACAAAATGTACTAAAGTTATTTCCAGCATAGTCAAAAGGACAATATTATCCAATTGTTAAGATAAAGTCTTACAATGAGTGTGAACATAAAACAAATACTATCCTTCAGGCGTTCTCTTAAAAGGCAACTTGAGTCCCTTACATGGGAGAAAGATGACATAAATGTATAATAAATTAAATTAAATTAAATTAAATTAAATTAAATTAAATTAAATTAAATTAAATTAAGAAAAAAAATCAAGAATTCACCAAACAGTATAGTAACTGAACAGTGACATGTAGTGTGAAGTCATATCTGGTAGCAATTATTTACCCCAAGAAACTGAATTGACTTCATGGAGAGGAATATTTTTCACCATAACTGAATTCTTATAGCCTTACAAAATGAACTTTTAATAGGCAATCCTTATAGGATAAAAGGTGCCTTGATATAATAGACGTTGGTATAATAATTTGTTGAAAGTGAGAAATAACAGATATCACTGTAGCTACTGTCCTTTTCAGTAACCTTGTTGTTGTTCTACAATACAAGTTAGGCATCAGCACAATCAAGTGCAGTAGCATTAATGCAGTTGAAAACTAAGTACTATCTTAGAGAATAAGGCAAACCACTGTTCAACAACCAGGATTGCTAAACCATCTCTGAGTACGTCCCACCTAGAACATCCATGAAATTTTAATTCATCATGAGTCCAAAACTACTTGATGGTACATAGTAATTTGAATAGATTCCCCAATGATACCAGCTTTGCGAACAAACTGGTAAAATATGTTCTAGGCAATGGTAGACATTAGGTAAATTTGTAATTGTCTGATTGGCCATAGTCAATAAGGGTTTACCAATATGTCCTTGTCATCTTGAAAGAATTAGCAAGTGCGGCATGGCAATGTTTTGTTTTGAGACTACTGAAGCACCAAGGGGGATATTCAAAATTTGCAGACAACACCAAACTTATAGGATGGCTAATATTTTAGGAGGCATAATCAAGATTCAAGACAGTCTTCGTGACTGGAACTGACCAAAATAAAACATATTTTCGACGGGGGAAAATATAAATTTCAACATTTAAGGAGGAACAATCAGTCAAACAAATATGGGAGGAATAATATCTACCCTGATCATATTTTCTGTGGAAAGGATCTATTATTCTTAGTTGACCTCAAGCTAAATTTGAGAAAACATCATAATATAGTGGCAAATAGAAAAGCAAAAGAACGGCTAGGCCAATTCTAGGCAATATCAACAGCAAATGTGTCCATGTCAAGGGAAATAATAGAACTGCTCTATTTTGCTTTGGCATAACAGTTTAAGGGTGTCAACATGCTGAAACATCTAGAAAAGGACAAACAATATAATAAAGTGTCTGGAAACCAAGCCTTGAGGCACCTGAATATTTTCAGCCGGGGAAAAGAAGATTGAAAGATGAGATGACAGACATCTCCAAATATTTCCATGATTGTCACATTGAAATAAAACAAGCTTATTTTATGTTGCTCCAGGCCCAAACCACAGTATTTAAATTAACAGGAAAAAAGGAATATGATGAAACATTATAAAAAAAATCTGATGGTGAAAAATATTCAAAAATGGAGCAGAAAACTCCTGTTCATTTAAGGCTTTCAAGCAGATGGTCAGCTCTCAGAGACCCTTGAGCAAACAATCTCCTATATTAGAAGGGGACTGGACTCAGTGACCCTTGGGGTCCCTCCCAGCCCTCCAATTCTATGATTTTGCAGAAAAAACTTTGAAAACTAGGTGTTCCACATGCGCCACTAGGATCTCTTGAAAAGGATATCTAAGGCAAAAGAACTAATACACAGTAAGACTGTCTTCTATCTCAGTCAAACCACCTCTGAGTTATTAAATGTGGTACTTTGACACAGGAGGTAGAGTTGTCAAATCCAGAAGATCATCTAAAAGAATGGTGTGCTGCTCCCTGCTACTTTTTAAATCAGCTTCAATTTTTAAAAGCATTCAAACTCACAAACAAGACTGAACTAACTTACACAAGATTGTGGGAAATTTGGGCTTTCAATTTCAGGTTCTATACTTAGCTGAAGTAAGGTTGTCAAGACAACGCTTTCCAGTTTCAAAAAAAAAATGCTACTTCATCCATAGGAAAAAATGTTATGAAGTCAGTATTGAAAGTGCCAGAAGTTCATTAGAACGGCATTGCCTAGAGCCAGGTATCAGTTTGTGTGACACTGGCACAGTATCAAAATGATTTTTGTGTGGGCCTGCAACTAAACTAACACAACCTACAAGCACCTAAATTAATACTCTCTGTATCTATGTCCACAGCATGAGAAAATAAAGTAGAAAGTCACATAACAATCTCAAGGCAATTGGGTAGGTTCTGTTGCAGGAAGATCCCATTGTAACTAATAAACCCAGCCTCCAGAAGAACACAAAGACTAGATAGTGTATCTCTGCTCAAAGAAAAAGAAACAATAAATTCATCTGAAAAAGCATTTGTAATATTCTCTAGCTCTAATCCTGTTGTCATAGTTTGACTGCATAAGGCAGATGAATCATCTGCTGAGGTCTTTGGGCATTAATTAAATGTTTCCAACTCCCACTTTCCAGTTCTGAGACTCCCAAGGGATACTTTTGGTCATGTGAAAGCCTTTATGGGCCTTGAGGAGAGGAAGAAATAAACATGAAAGGAAGATACCGGTAACAGAACTACTCTCTTTGCTTTGATCAGCTCTCATCTGGAGTATTGTGCTTGGTTCTGGGCATCACAGGTAAGGACTGTAAGATACTGAAACATCCAGAGGAAGGCATTCAAAACTGGAAAGGATTTAGATCAAGATCAGTTATGGCATTTTCTGGACATTAAAGACTCTATTTCTCCCGTGTCCATACCCTAATGGCTTCCCTAATGGCATTCACAGAAAGCCTCAGATTCAAGTGGGGATTCAGAAAAGTTTTAATTGGTGATAAAAGGCCACAGGTGCCTACAACGTTAGTTTTTGGGTGTGGAACTCCACCAACAGGATTTCAACCACAATTAAGAGTCACCCCCCAATTAAAACAGGGAAGGTGAACATTGTATCTACAGGACAGATATGGTTCACAGGAATGGAGGTTCTCATCCACTTGTCTGCTTCATTCCCAAATTGCATCCCCCCCACCCCCAACTGATCTTGAAATCTCTCATACCCAATCTGCACTGAAAATGAGACATTTGCCCTCTTCCTTTTCTGATCTCTCTGTACACTACACTTGAACTTTTGAAGACATTTACTGGTGCCAACAGGAAAGGATTCAGGGAGCTAAATGGAATCAGATTAATAATAAGCTGTGATGTGCATGTGCTTGTTTGTGCAAGCAAGAATGGAGGTGTGTAAAACTGAGAGACACAGAGAGTGCTCAAGAATGTATTGATAGTGAGTGTGAGTGGCATCTGGACAATCAGCGCAGGGGCCACGTGCAAGCAGTAACGTATGATCCCCTAGTGCCTGTGCCCAGCCCAATGTTGCCTTCAGTTACACCAGGGGGGCCCAAACTTTTTGTAAGGAGGGCCAGATTTGGTGGCTGAGAATGTGTCAGGGGCTGGTTGCTCCCCGACACTGCAACCTCACTGTAAGCCCCACCCACTGACCCATAAGCCCCACCCACTGACCCCTTGCAACCCCACCCACAGGAAGGAAGGCGGGGACCAAGGGAGGGAGGGAGGGAGGTGGAAACCAAGGGAGGAAGGAAGGAAGGAAGGTGGAAACCAAGAGAGGAAGGAAGGAAGGTGGGGAACAAGGAAGGGAGGTAGGTAGGTAGGAAGGAAGGTGGGGACCAAAGGAAGCACAGGGAGCCGTGGCCACAGGTTGCCCCTTGGAAGAGGTGATCTGTGCGACCTTGCACCCCCCCCCCAAGCTCCCCAGCGGTGGCGACGGCTCGCCCACCAGCCCACCCCAAAGCTCCTTGGCGGTGGCAGAGGCCCGCTGGCCTGCCCACCCCCCCACACACTTTCCCCTGCGGTGCCGGTGGTGGCAGACCGCCCGTCCGCCCAAGCTTCCCAGCGGTGTCAGTGTTGGCAGAAGATTTTTAAAAAATGGGGTGAAAGAGGGGGAGGGAGGGGTGAGCCAGCCACCCGCGGGCCAATCAGAATGGCCTGACGGGCCAGATTTGGACCCCGGGCCGGACTTCGGGCAGGCCTGAGTTACACAAAAGATCTCCAAATGCCCAAATAGGGCTCAAAACACAACGCAGTGACCCTTGAACTATTCTGTAAACTACAGAACTGAAGTAACAGAGACCAGGATGAGAGATCTTCTTTGGAGAAGGGATACTGTTCAATTAGGGCTAAGGGAAACTATATTTAATGACTTGCCCTTTGTCACTTAAAAATCAGTTCAAGAAAACTTTAAGTGTCATTGCTAGAAATATAGTAGTATTACAGCGCAGAGTTACACAGTGTCACTAAAGTAAACTTTCTGTGTCCTATCCAAACAATGGCTGATTTTTTAATTATCAACCTTGTTTGCAACTCCATGTAAATAATAAGAAAGGAAATACCAATTTTAAATGCCTTTTGAGTTACACAAATAGAACACTAGATCATATTCTACAGTAACAGGGTGAAATATGAAGATGCTTAAAGAAATTAGGTCAAAGATTAGACTGTGAGAAAAGTGTACAGTATGTACAATGGATGTCCTTCTCCTTTGAGTGCTTGATGCTTGCATTCTGCTAATAAAACTCAAGCTACATGAGGCACACATGAAATATATGTATAATTCAGAACCTCAGAATCTAGCCAGAAGGCACAAGAATTTGAAAGTCTGCCAACAGCCGTTTTCCCTATTCTGCAGCCCACCCAGAAGACTAGAATGAATCCACTTTTTGCCTTTGCTAGGGCCCATTTCAACTTCCCTTCATTAAAAGAATCAGGGAGGGTAGGGAACACTTTTTAAAAGCAAAATGAAGCCCTGATCAGACTAATTAATGACATTCAGCTTGATCTGTCAGCTGAAGACCCATTTGGATAACCACTGCTTTTAGAGTATGTAAGACTGTCAAGTAATTAATACCTGTAATTCATTGTGACTCATAAAAATTCATACCAGTTAATTCATTCTCTAATTAGAATTTAAAAGGGCACTGTTCCCATCCAGACAATTTCATTAAAGTTCCACTGAATCTCTTATGCAGCTTGGAGGTGAAAAAGGAGAGCCAAGCCTGCTCAACCCTCAAGACTTCCCACCACAACCAGGATGTTTTGTTCAGTTTAATGCTACAGACCACCGTAGATATATTTCATGGGATGAGCATGCTGGCTACGCCAAGCTTTGAGGGGAATCTCTCTCCAGAACTGCCAAATACACTTTCACATGCATAGGCAGACAAAAATGTCTCTTCTCACAAGATCTCTAATGCAAACAACAACTGTTCATCTATGTAAGAAACTACTGCAACTATTTAGTCTTTTATCACCTCACCACAAAACAGTTCTAAATCTAATACCATCTTCCTCCATCTCTGTACACAGATCATCACTATACATGAATCAGCTGGGTAGAGTCAGGGAGGTTCCAATTCCCACAATCGCATCAACAAATATTCATTCCTTCACTACCATGAGAATTGCTGCTTAGGGCCCTACCTCACAGGCGAAACAGGCAGTTAATAATAAAAGCCGTGCTTCTTTCTGAAGTTGTCACGTGATTGAAAATGCAGTTCCCATGTTACTATGGACGTGGTTTAAGTAACCATATTTTATATGTTCCCACATCCTTAATTCGCATCTAGAAGCTCCGAGGGGGAGTGGCAGCAGCATGGCATGGGGTTAGAGGAGCACCTGAGGAGGGGAAGGAGGTGGCATGACACAGTGGCAGTGGCAGGTGCCAATTGCCATTGGGGAGAAAGGTGGAGAGGCTGCACGTTTTCCCAGCGAGACAACAGGGAAGGCACAGGAGGGAGAGAGATGAGGGGGTGGGAGCAAGGCTGCGACTGTTGAGACACAAGGCGGGTGGACAAGAATGTGTGAGAGGGAGAGAGAGAGAAGAGAGAGAGAGAGCCGGGGCCAGTTGCCCTACCATTCACTTCTGCGCCAGCTCTCAACCTGATGCTGCCACCACCAAGCCTTCCTCAGCCTCACCTGAGGCAGACATCAACAAGGGGCATCCTCATTAACGGCCCTCCAGGGAAAGCCCGCCAATGCCTGTCTTTCGCTGCTCCAGGCTGCATGTCAGACGCTTGCTCGCCAGCCTCAGGATTCCCTTTTGCTCCTTCGCCAATAAGGGTGTTCCCTCTTCTTTTGTCACGGCCAGATTTCGCTGCGCAGATGCACACACCCCCTAGCATAGCGATGGAATCCCTGGCTGGCGAGGATTTCACCCAGGTGCCTTCGGAAAGGGAGGACCACCACAGGGGCCAACCCACACCCTTGCTGGGAGCTGGTTGGCCTCAGAAGAGGCAACTTGTCCTTCTAATCCTTGTCCCACAAGTGAGCGTCTTCCTCCTCCTCCTCACCCCAACTTGGCTGTCTGTCTCCCGAGCAAAATATCAGAGAGATAACAGTCAGGCGGAAAAGCAAGATAGAATGTTGCCAACCCACATAACCGGTAAACCGACTACAAAAAAGGGGGGAAACAGGTTTTCTATGCCCCCACTAACATTTGCCACTTGTAAAAATGCACATTTCAAACTACCCTCTGCCTTGGGTCTTGGAAAAGTTGCTGGAAGCCAGTTAAGTGGGCATTACCGTTTGTTTTTTAAACCTCGCTGACCATGGGGGCAAGATTTTTGGAGTCAGTTTATCAGTAAATTAGATCCAGATTTTAAAGACCGTGGGATAGAGCCCTTAGTAGCATTTGGTTTGCCCACTCCATTTGCCCCTGCAAATCAACAATGGTGTCAAGAGAGGTCGGATGATGTGCAATGTTGGGAGCACAGTCACAGTTGCTCAAATCAATAAACAAAATGCTCTATGACAAGTGTTTCGCATATCACTTAGCACAGATTAATTAACCCTTACACAGATTGAGCCCCAGCTTTATCCACAGAACTTCCATTTCAGAGCCTATCAAAACTATCCTAAACATTTAGTTGTTCTCCAGGCTGGCAAGCACTCTGTTCCATCGAAGAATCAGACACACCCAGCAACGTTGAAGAAAGGGACAGTGTAACACAAACCTGTCCTGCTGTTAGGATCAGCCAAGTTCAATAAGTAAGGCAAAAGAGGCAAAAATTAAAGGATCAGGCTGAGTCTGTGAGAGTCTGGTATTCTATCCACTCTATCACCCTGCAATTCTATCCCTTGGGATTTTTGGATTGTGGGACTATATCAGACAGAGCTAGCATATTCTCCCACAGAGTAACATAGGGCTAGTAAAGTTCTTAATGTGTGCAGATGGGCACTCCTTATTTTCCTCAGAATGTTGTTCCTAGAAAAAACTTTTTGATTGATGATTAAAACAGTGATTCTTAAAGTGAGAGTTTGATCCAGGGTAGCTTTCAAGTATTTAGCCTGCTACCATTCCATATCACCTGCGGTATTCTTGATGTGAACTGTTTTTTTTAAGTGGAAAGCACCAAGTTGAGTTTTTAGGCAGTTTGACTTCAACTAGTTATCTCTGTAATATATAATCATTAGATTTAGAGCCCCGGTCAGTTTTTTTCTCAACAGCATTAAAGACTCTGTGCAACAACTGCCAGGTCCTCAGCCTACAGAAAACTCCAAGTGACTTCTGGAATATATGTTAAACAGCATAGGGGCACACTAACCTGTGAGAATCCATTTCTTTGGTTTCTCCATCAGTTGTGTTGTTGCCTGGAAGTCAACATAGCATCTATGGTTTTCCAGTAGGCAAGCTATGATTATTGTATATTTAAAATCCTTTGTAATATGCTGGACTTACTTCAGCAGGGTTGCATGGTTAAATGTATCATAAGCTGCAGTGAGATGTATATAGACTATGATTTCCTAAAATTCAAATTCACCCTCCATGTGCTGTGTTCAATTCAGGATTTGGTCTCTGCAGTCTTTGCCAGGTCTGAAACCAGCTTGCTGTGTAGCATAAGCAGGACAAAGGCACTGTGACTAGTGCTAAGCTGAAGGGGTGGGGGCAATCTAGATCACAACAACACATTCACAGTCAACCTTTTCTCAGTGTAGAAAATTCTCCCACTTTTCAGCGATTTTTCAGAAACTGATGCAACAGACTTAGAAAAGCATTTAATTGCTAGAACTGTTCTCTGACTGGCTAGAATCACCCCAAATAGGAATTTTTTGTCCATACATCCAACAAGTTGCTTCTGAACAAGAAAAATAATATTTTCCAGGATAAAGCCCCAGCCCTAGCTGTGCTGCAATAATTATAAAATGTCACGGGTTCCATATTAAGGGAGAAAAACATGCAGGGCTTTCTAGGCATGTATGTTTAGAAGTGGCTTCCTCAGATGGTGTTCGGGGAATATGCCGTTTACCCAAGAGGACTTTCTCCAAAGAACAAATCAACAGGAGTGTTAGCCTGTATTAGTGTGAGCCAACAGTTGAAAGTGTAAAAAAGTTAGCTGCTGCTTAGGATCTTGTCACACCACTGAAATACTAAAATGTTGGTACACTTATAATGTATTTCTAAATAATTTGCAAAATTACTTCACTAGGAGATTAGGCATAAGACACTCTATGTGATTTTTTTTTAAAAAATTAAAAGATATTTCTGTTTGCATAGCAATTGATCTTCCAGAGAGATGGAGTATATTTTCTAAATACCACAAATACTCCTAAAGATCCATTTTAAGTACTGTATATGCTATTAAGAAGAAGTATAAGAAGAATATATTTGTGGCACCCAAGTACAAAACATACTACAAAGTCAAATTTATAGTTGCATACACCACTGCTGCTTTAATCAACCCTTAATGAATCTGTTGATTTTATATTCTGATATAGTCTTGCTGAAAAAAGGACATAGTTAATGATTTGTTTATCCACCAGCCAAGGTCTTAAAGTTTGAAAGTAATGGTCAGAAAATGAATGCATCCTTAAGAAATAATGTATTACAGTATATATCTTTTTAAAAATTAGAACTAAAATTATGGTGTGTCAGCATACAGAGTAGTAAAGAAACATTTTAGATGCTGAGCTGACTGTTCCAGAGGATTCCTGCTACCAAGAAATAAATTTAAATATGAAATTTTAATTACATTAAATTATGAGTCCAGTTTAACAATCAAAATCCATAAACAGCAAGAACAGGAGCCTTCAAGTTACTCATCAAGAGTCAAAACTTGAACAAAGGGAAGGATAGGCACACAGGTCAGTCTTTTTCCTGCGTCAGTAAGATCACATGCATTGCATCTCTAATTAAATTATACAAGCTTCTAGTAAGCAGACCTTAATGTGGTGAGGGGTTATGAGTGTGTTAGTAAAGCCAAGAGCAATGTCATCAGCAGGCTAGACTCCATTATGAGCCTGGACTCCAAGCAGACTCACCCAAGGCAGAATCTTCACGGCTGAGGACCCAGACATACATGTCTCTACCCTCTTCAAAAATAACGGACAGATCAGCAGAAAATAGAAAGTTTCAATGGGGATGGGGGTGAAAAAAAAAACTTCTAGATGGCAGCTACTGCAGCTATACCCAGAAAGGTTTTAGCATTTTTAAAAATAAAAATGTGCATCACTATACAGCTCATTTACTTTCAAGCAAACTCATACATACATTGGCTCTTTATCATATCCTTGACAATCAGGAAACCCTATGCAGTTCTCACATTAAATAGTACTAATTAACTTTTTCATTCAATTAATGCATGTGTCGCAACACCTCTGACTCAGAACTCACAAGCAAAGGAAAGGTGTCGGAGGATGTTGTTCTATAATAGCTCTCCTGTCTCTCAAACACAAAGCTTCCCCATAGGTGACAGAAGACAAATAGTTCTCTAGGGAGAAACCAGAAGTCTCTTGCACCATCCCAGTTACAGTATTCTGAAAAAAAGCAAGAGGGCTCATTCTAACATCTTTCAAATGCAGGCAAGGTGGGATTTCTTTTACAAAAATAGAAGTGTATTTACATCAATGGACCAAGGGATGGAAAATGAATGAAGAATAAAGACAAACTATAGGGGGAAATGACAGGACAACTAGAAAGCAACAAATTTCCCTGTTACCTATGAGATTCCTGTGACAACTGTATTTTGATTTCCTGTGTGTTATGCATAGAAGTACCCATGCTCTTGATTTGCCTCCTTAAAGATACTGAATTTAAAAGGTTTAAAATGAACTATATTCAATCTCTCACATAAGAGATTCCATCATAGGAAGATGACAGTCATGTTTTAGCTTTCAGGAGTACTGTATCTTTTGAGTCAGACACAGACTATTTTAGTTGTTCTTGTGTCCCTCTGAAATCAAGGTGAAAAGGGAATCATTACTAATTTAAGTCCCACTGATGTAAATGGGCACTAAGTGCAACTAACTTAGAGGCAAACTGTCTTTTAACACTAAAAAGAGCCCACTGCAACCACAGGGTGTGTGTATATGTGTGAAGTGGGCTATGGGTTAACTTGAAGTGCATGAAGAAAGACAAAAGTTTAACTGCTACCTTCCTGGTGCAATCCTGATGAAAATAAGTCCTCTGAAACTGCTACTTGCTTCAAAGGGGAATTCCAGCTACATTCCATCATGTCACTGAATTCTTCTATATCTGAGACCAGAAACAGACTTTAGAAATAGCTCATAATAAGAGCTGAAAGCACATTATAATCGCAACAAGGTGGTTAAGGCAGTCTTTTGGGGGGATATGAAATTAGATTTCCTGAAGACCCAATACTTGAATAGCACAAGCAAATTGTATAATCCTCGAAGGTAGAAAACTCTTGCCCTGAAATCCAAATGTTTGTATTAGATTTGTTGGGCTAGTGTAATGTCTGGTTTTAGCCACAGGCTCCAATACAAGCAAACAGAGTATGCTGATTCACAATATCCATTCCTTTGATGGAAGGTGCAATACAATCTATATCCTGTTGCCAGTTCAAAGTGATATCAGCCAATATAATAAGCACACAAGGCCAAAAAAAAAAGAAAACCCTATAATGTCAGAAACCCATACTGCCTGCCAACAACAATTCATCAGGACTCTATGTTTCATAGATGCCCTCGCCTGATTTCGGAAGCTAAGCAGGGTCGGGCCTGGTTAGTACTTGGATGGGAGACCACCAGGGAATACCAGGTGCTGTAGGCGCCTGGAGTAGTAACTGGCAAACCACTCCAGTATTCCTGCCAAGAAAACTCCATGGACATGGGGTCACAAAGAGTCGGTCACAACTGTAATGACACAACACACACACACACACAAGGCAAAGCAAGGCATATATTTCCAGTTTCAAAATTCATGAGGAGGAAGAAAACAAGGGAGTTTGAGAAAACCAAATCTTAGCACTACAGCTTCCAGAATTTTCTAGTCATTGACATGACCAGGAAGGATAAAATTATATATAAAATTATATATATAATTTTACCAGAAAATTGTGGGAATTTAACTAAGAGAAACCTTTTCAAGGGAAAAGCACCCAATCAGAACTACCTGTGTTAATTCTGAGATGAAACTACACAAGCTAGCTCTTGAACATTCAGCAGAAAAAGACAGCTCACTTGTCAGACCACTAGAAATCTCAGCTAGAGAGACAGAACTTGCCTGCCAGTCAAAACCTGTTCGATAATAAACGCATCATCTGCCCAAACTGCCAATGACATACATCTGTGGTACACTCCTTCCGTCTGAAAGTACATTTCCAAAGTGGCCTTCAGTACAACCACTGCATCCAGCACACTATCAGTCTCAGCAGCAATGTCTGACCAGACCACTGCTGAACTTGTAATTGTTTTGTGACAACTCATAGTTAAGACCAAGTTGTTACCATATAAAATACCGTATTTATCGGCGTATAACACGCACAGGCGTATAACACGCACCCTCATTTTAAGAGGGAAATTTTAGGAATTTTTTTTTGGCGCCCACCTGCCCGGGTCCCTATCTAACCCTCCCCCTAACCCACCCCCCACCCACGGAGTCCCTGAGGCAACCTGGCGGCTCCGTCCGTGCAGCCGAGGATCGGGGCCTTGTCTGGCGAGGTGGGCGGCGGCTGCAGCGGCAGCGGACTGCCCACGCTGGGAACAAAGGCCGCCGCCGCCGCTGGTCTGCAGTGAGATTTTCGGCTGCTCGGGACGCGCGGTTTGTCCGCTCCAGCCGGCGCCCCCCCCCACTCATCGGAGGCTCCTTTGCCTTACCGGGAGAGGGCTCCTGGCTCCATCCGTGCAGCCGAGGATCAGGGCCTTGTCTGGTGAGGCGGGCGGCGGCGGCGGCGGCGGCGGACTGCCCGTGACCGGCAGCAGCAGCGGCGGAGGCTTGCGGCCTCGCTGCGCTCTGGCCGGTCTTTTCTTTATTTGACAGGCTGCTGATCAGCTGGGCTCCCCGATCGGAGCCCTGATAAGGGCTCAGGCAGCGGGAGAGCTCGGCGGCGGTGGCGGCGGCGGCACAACCAGGACGGGACTTCTTTGATGGCCCGTGCTCATCCGGGCCGTCTGGTCTGGCTAGGGATCTCGCGCCTGGGGGGGTAGATTTAGGGGCGGGTTAGTTAGGGTCCCGGGGGGGCGGGCTCCCTGCTCCCAGGGGGGGAGATAGTTAGGCTTTAGGGAGGGGGGTTAGGGCGTGCGTGGGATCCTTGTTTCTCTGGCCTGCCCCGTCAGCTCGCAGTGTGCGAGCACTGGCTATGGGACGGCAGTCGTTGTTTTTGCCAAGCACACTGGTCGCCTCATATTATATCGGCGTATAACACGCATACATAATTTGCCCCCTATTTTCAGGGAGGGAAAGTGCGTGTTATACGCCGATAAATATGGTATATCTTGCACATGGTCTTCATGATGAATATCACACTTTCCAGAAGTTGAGTCATGGCAGCTGAACTTCTTTTCATGTGAGATCAAAATGTTTTTTTGCTACTCATCCAAGCAGCTTTGTCAGTCTGAGGAAAGTTGGTGGCGAGGCCTCCAATTTATAATTTCACCTTGATTTCACGTCACCCTGGTCTGAATAGGCTTGTTAGGTGGACAGTGGCCTGAAATCAAGGCAGCTTCCATCCCAGAGTGAACAAATGCACTGGGAGAAATTTTTAATCAGGTTAGACTCCCTTGCCATGCTGCTTCCTAGACTAAGATGTTCTCCAGCTCTGGAACTCCACTTCTCCACGAGTCTGCTAAATTCCAAGCTCATCAGCGGTTAGTAATCGGAGATTTCTTATGCTTCCTGCAGTTACTTAATGGTGAAAGCATGCTGGCTTTCACAGTTGTACTCAAAACTGTTGCATTAAAAATGTTCCTCAATGTTTATATTGTGTAGATGTTACGTATAAATATAGCCAGAGATCTAAGGAACAAGACAGTCTTTCAGATTTTAAATAAATAAAGAGACGCTTAAAATGTCACCTTAATACTGTATAATGCAGGATATCAGCAAGTATATGCAGGGATGCATCACAGGTTTGCCCCAAATACAAGTGGGTTTCTGTCTTAGACATCACAAGTGATCCATCCCCAACATGTAACACTAACAGACTGTCTGGATCTTGGCAAGCACCAGCTTGCACTGTCATATAAATAGTCTGACAAACTCACCATTTCTTAAATGCATTTCTGTTTAAGCCAGTAGAGAAATGTCAGCAAACTCATTACAGTTCATGACTGTGATCAGCAGCAGACATACTAGGCGTAAGGTTGGGAATGTCAAGGCATCTTTTAATATACCACGTGGGGAAATGATTTTTTTTCTGACCAGTAAATGCAAAATTTTTATGCCAGAGAAGTGGCATTTTAAATTCACTCAACTTTTTTCTGCTACCTATGCACAAGAGTCCCTTAGAGTCCTCTATGCATTCTGTGTCCCAATGCAGTTAATGACAACATCCACTCACATAAACTTTCCCCATTGCTCCTTTGATATGTCCAGTTTAGAGCATCAGACAGCCCAAAATGTCATAAACAGTAAGCAAGTTCGCTATTACTATTGTTTCTGTGTCTTTTACAGCTCTGATTAGGATCTCTTAGCTTTCCAACTGATTTGGATTCTGGATACTGAATGGGATGTTTTTAAAAATGATAAGATTTTGTGTTCACATGAATATTTTTTCCTCTTCTAAGAGAGATGGGAAGAAAAGAGTCTACTAAATTAATTCTAATTGGAGACCCCATTACCAGGGAGTGAGAATTCACTTGAAATACTTCTGGGGGTTGGGGTGGGGAGGCTGCCAAGATTTTGTACACAGAAAAGCTCAGGAGTTGTTTGCACACATACAGGGGCGTATCTGGGGGGCAGAAGGCTACATCTGCCCCGGACGCAGCAATCTGAGGGCACCCGGCCCGCTGGCCCGCCCGCCACCACAGTCCCCCCGCAGGCAGGAAAGGGCAACGGCGCTTCTCTCTCCTCCTAGTGGTGGTGGTGGTGCTGCTGCTAGTGGCGGCACCACACCCGATAAGGGTCCATCCCCGAGATGGCAGGAAGAATGCCTGGCTGCCCGGGAAGCTGGCTGGCTGGCTGGCTGCCTCGTGCAACACTCCCCGAAGGCAGGCCCCCCTCCCTGCCGGGAACGGCAACGGTGGTGGCACAAGCACAAAGCTGAGCACTGCTGGCCACGGCCCCCTCCTCTCTCCATCTTCTGCTTGGCCAGGACAAAGCTTCTGCACCGGGAGAGGCACGGTTCATCTAAGGCTGACGGCGATGAGGGGGTGGTTGAGGCTGAAGGGGGGGCTGGGCTGCCCCCCATCGGCAAGCCGAAGGTCAAAGGAAAAGGAAGCGGAATAAGAAGAAGAAGAAGGGGAAGACGAAAAGGAGGAGGGATGCATAGTCATCCCCCGCTCCTGGAGGCTGGGAACGGCACAAGAGAGGTGGACAGGGAACGGAGAAAGGACGTCAAGTCGGAGGAGGAGGAGGCGGAGGACGAGGAGCAGGGCCGATATAGGATGGACTGGACTGGGCTCAGGATCCCCTCCCAGTCCACTTGAAGGCGCCACTGTTTGTCCCCAGGCACAGAAAACCCTAGCTATGCCTCTGCTCACATATTCAATTATCCACCTGCAAAAATGAAGAAACAGTGTAGGGCTAAATTCATTCTTATGCTAGTTTATTTTTCAACTTTGAAATGGCAGCCTCAGGGGAGAAGGACTCTTTTCAAGGTGATTACTACTTTTAAGGAGGAAAGCAGAACAGATCTAGCTTAACCTTACATGTGACAAGCATGAGAGTCATTCCTACTATTACTCCTGCAACCTGCAGTTACTGTAGACATGAGACAAATTTCTCTGATCATTTGTGTTTGTTTCAAAGGGCAAAATACTTGGCAAGATAACCAAGCAGTATATGGCTAACAGAAGTGCCATTTGGTCAAACTATCATACACACATCTAAAATGTTGAAGGATATGCCCATTCTTTAAAATCCTTTTTTGTAACATTAAGGATTAAAAACGTATGATGCTGCCTTATGCATGTCTGCTCTGATGTATGTCCCACGGAGTTAAGGGGATCTTACTCATGAGTAATTATTTGTAGATTTGCCGTCTTAATTATTTTTCCTTTAAAAAAAACAGGTATTCAGAATGAGTTCCAAATGATGTTCAGTTTTGGATTTATGAAGTATAGTCAGTGCTGCCTGTCTTTAGCCTTAATAATCTAAACAAGGTAGACAAACAAAAAGGCACATGCTATAGACATAACAATCTAATTGTCAAGATTTCCATCCACATTCAGCTCAAAATATAGCAATTAAAAGTTAATCGGGGATATAGATATGCAACCTCCACTCACAAACTCCCTTTTCTGAAATTCTTTTGTGTTTATGCAGATTTGTGCCAGACATTCAGCATCCTCATTAAGTAGTGTCTGGCAACCTGCCCAAGTTTTAGTGGGTTCTGGGAATGCCAATATATTAACCAGAGTACTTTTCACATAACCTTTGGAGATTTTTCCATCTAGAAAAGTCAACCATTTGGCACAGCGCAGCCATACTTCATCTAAGAAAGCTCTTCGTTGCCAATCAACACAGAAATTAGACTTCAGTTCTTCATGGTTTCCAAACCTGTCTGAACAACATGTTCAGCAGAACAGATTTACATAAATCATACTTTCAGTAATGACAAAAGTGTCATTCTCCATAGGTTACTGAAGAAAAGAGAATGAAGTATGAGTACGGTTATAAAATGGAAAAGATAGTTTCTCGTCAATCTTATAGTTCTAGTGGAAAGCACACAATCGCATCAAATATTCTTTTATACAGCATAACAAAATGCACAATTTCTTCTAGAAATATTTGTCTATACTTGACCACAACAGCTTCTCCTATCCATGTCTGATATTCACTTAGACTGCCATTCTGAATTGGGTAGGGAAACATCTAGCTTGTAAGTTCATCCATCCCGGACACTTACGTTCCTCAGTTGTTCTTCCCATTGCTGAAGCCCCAATCGCTCAGAAGTGAGACAAGCCAGAGGAGAGGCAGAAGGAGAAGGAGAGACAGAGAGATAGAGGGTCTCTGTAGGTGGAAGTTAAGAACATAAGAACATAAGAAGAGCCATGCTGGATCAGGCCAAAGGCCCATCTAGTCCAGCTTCCTGTATCTCACAGCGGCCCCACCAGATGCGTTTGGGAGCGCATGAGACTAGATATCTGTCTCCTGATACCACTCCCCTGCATCTGGCCCTTGAAGTACCCTGGTTTAAAGCCTAGAGATTACACATCTCCATCATGGTTTGTAACCCGTGATGGACTTTTCCTCTAGGAATCTGTCCAATCCCCTTTTGAAGGCATCCAGGCCAGATGCCATCACCACATCCTGTGGCAGGGAGTTCCATAGACTTACAACACGCTGGGTGAAAAAATATTTTCTTTTGTCAGTTCTTACTCTCCCAGCACTCAATTTGAGTGTATGTCCCCTAGTTCTGGTATTTTGAGAGAGGGAGAAGAGCTTCCCTCTATCCACTTTACTCATACCCTGCATTATTTTGTATGTCTCAATCATATCCCCCCTCAAGCGCCTTTTTTCCAGACTAAAGAGGCCCAATTGTTTTAGCCTTTCTTCATAAGGGAGGTGCCCCAGCCCAGTAATCATTTTAGTTGCTCTCTTCTGCACCTTTTCCAGTTCCACTATGTCTTTCTTGAGATGCGGTGACCAGAATTGTACACAATACTCCAGGTGGGGCCTTACTATTGTTTTATATAACGGCATTATAATGTTGGCTGTTTTATTTTCAATCCCCTTTTTGATAATCCCTAGCATGGAATTGGCCTTCTTCACTGCTGCCACACATTGGGGAGACACCTTCATGGAGCTGTCCACCAACACACCAAGATCTCTTTCCTGATCCGTCACGGATAACTCAGAGCCCATGAGTTGATAGATGAAGTTTGGATTTTTTGCCCCAATATGCATTACTTTACATTTGGTTACATTAAAACGCATTTGCCATTTCTCAGCCCACTCCCCCAGTTTGGAGAGATCCTTCTGGAGCTCTTCACAATCTTCTCTGGTTTTTACCACATGGAAAAGTTTTGTGTCATCTGCAAACTTGGCCACCTCACTGTTTATCCCTGTCTCCAGGTCATTTATGAACAGATTGAAAAGCACCGGTCCCAGGACCGAGCCCTGGGGCACACCGCTTTTCACTTCTCTCCATTGTGAAAATTTCCCATTGACACCTACTCTTTGTTTCCGGGATCTCAACCAGTTCTCAATCCATAAGAGGACCTGCCCTCTTATCCCCTGACTATGCAATTTTCTCAGCAGCCTTTGGTGAGGGACTGTGTCAAAAGCCTTTTGAAAATCCAGATAGACTATATCCACCGGTTCACCCAAATCCACGTGCCTGTTGACCTTTTCAAAAAATTCTAAAAGGTTTGTAAGACAAGATTTACCCTTACAGAAGCCATGCTGATTTTCTCTCAGCAAGGTTTGTTCTTTTATGTGTTTTAAGATTTTCTCTTGGATGAGGCCTTCCACCATCTTCCCTGGGACAGATGTAAGGCTAACCGGCCTGTAGTTTCCTGGGTCCCCCCTCCTTCCTTTTTTAAAAATTGGTGTGACATCTGCTATCCTCCAGTCCTCCGGCACTGTGGCCGTTTTAAGAGACAAGTTGCATATAACCGTTAAGAGATCTGCAATTTCATTTCTCAGTTCCCTAATAACCCTTGGGTGGATGCCATCTGGGCCCGGTGACTTGTTAATCCTCAATTTATCAATTCGTGCTAAAACCTCCTCTCTTTTAACCTGTATTTGATTTAATTCTTTAGTCAAGAGGGGCGGCTCAGGCAGCGGAATCCGCTCAAGGTCCTCTGTCGTGAGGATATACCCCACCTGAACTTCCCAGGGAAAACAAATTTAGGCTCACTCAGATTACTCACTGCTAACTCCATATCAAACTTGTTCATAAGAAGTGACTAATGAGATGGCCAAGCTTGCTCATGGGACTAAAGCAGAACACTTAGAAAAGCAGGCTTCAAAAAGACCTCTCCAGAGTGTGGAATTAAATTTAAGTGCCAGATGTGAGTCAACCTAAGTGTGAAGTGATGCATACTTGGAGGCCAGCATCTCAACTTCACATATACATCAGAATATGAGCCTGTGTGTACAGTTATTGATGAAGGATGTGGGGGTTCTATTGGAAAGCTCAGTGAAAAGACTGAGCCAGTGCTCTTAACAACAGGCAAATTTTATATTGCAGATAATCAGAAAAGGAATCAAAATACAACTGCCAATAGCATACCACTTCGTCACACTTACATGCACACACAAACTTTATTGTTTCTGACCATAGGCCTTTACAATGTACAAACTAGCAAATAAAATTCAGTTAAAACAGGTGATTACCATAAAACCAATAAAATCCAATCCAAGAACAATAACATAATATCACAGTCAACTATATACAACAGTTATGTGGCAGTATGGTTCTTGACAAACTGAGACCTCAGCTTCTTAGCTGCCAGTGCAAACTGTGCTGCCGCATATGTAATACACATCTGCCTATCAGCAAGCAAACCTATTACTGTGTCCATGGTGGTGCAAGTAGGAAACAGCTGAATAATGGGTGACAAAAATCTTTCTCTAGGATTTTTATAAAGAGGACAGAGCAGTAAGTAATGAATTAGAACCTCAATCTGATTGCAGCCAAAAACACATTTCCGTTCCTCAACTGGGATTCTTTTATATCTCCCTTTGAGGTATGCTGAGGCCATCTGTTCAAATCTAAGTTCTGTAAAAGCTCTGCAAATCTGGGGAAAAGTCAATGCTTCAAAGTAATGTGGTTTTGTGTGATTCGCCTGAAGTTGAGGATACCAGATAGAAAAGTGGGACCCAACAATAGCAGCCCTATCTTGACAGGCGTCAAAGCCATAGATCCAGTTTCTGAGGTCGCGGGAACTTAAACGAAGGAAATTATCCATCATAAGATTATAAATCTTAAATTTTTGGTGGCATTGTTGTGCCCATCCACCAGACTGTAGTTGTTCTAGCCAACAGCATTTTGTTAGAGAGGAGTCCTCCAAGCTATTCAGTCTATGCCAATACCTAAGATAAGCCAGATCAACTCTAGCAGCTATTGATGAGAGGCTTAGCTCAGCTCTAAGATGAGCTGAGGAAGTTCCTGGAGAGAACCCCAATATCATCCTCATGATTTGTTCTGCAGGATTTCTAGATTTGGCTTTGCTGCCTCACCTCATAGTTCTGCCCTATAGAGCATTTGTGTTATAATTCTGGCAACAAACACCTTGAGAGCACGATTTACCAACTGGCCTCCTCCGCCATAGAAGACTCTTTTCAATTGCCCTATTGATCTAGTGCTCAGTAAAATGGTGGCATTTAAATGCTGTCTCCAGGTCAGGTTCTCACTAAATTGAATGCCCAGATATTTAAATGAATATACCTGCTCAATGGCATGCCCATCAAATGACTACTTGTGCTTTGGAGCTCTCTTCCCGAAGACCATAATCTTTGTTTTAGTGTAGTTGATTGTTAGCCATTCCTCTTTATAGAGCTGACCAAATTTGGAGAGTATTCTTTTAAGACCAATTTTATTCAGAGAAAGAAAAAACAGATTATCAGCATAAAGCAATGCTGAGATCCTCCTACCATAAATGGTTGGGGGAAAGAATGAGAGTGACGCCATTTACGGGATCAAGCTGTTTATATAAAAATTGAATAGAAAGGGTGCTAAGATACAACCTTGTTTCACCTCTCAGCTTATGTGAACCTGTTGTGATAGGACTCCTTGCAAGCCAATGCACACTTGCATTGTATTTTCTTTGTGTAGTTGCTGAATGAGCCACAGGAGTCTCCTATCAATATTTGTTTTTGCCAGTTTAGACCACAGGAGTTCTCTATCTATTACGTCGAAGGCTGATGAGAAATCCACAAAGGCAGTGGAAAGATATTTATTTGGTGGTTTGACTTCACCACACTCAGTAATATCAGATCAAGTTTATATGACCATGGTGCAGCTGCATTTAGAATACAGTACTGTGTACAACTCTGATTGCTGTACCTGGACAAGGATTTTGTTCAACTGAAACAATGTCAAAAGGGGTTGCCAAAAGAATCAAGGGGCTTGAGTAAATGCACTCTAAAGAAAGGTTACAAAATTTGGAATTGTTTAACTTAGATAAAAAGCAGGTGCAGATAAATAGAACATATATGTATAACGTTATGCAGAGAGTGGACAAGAGACTAGAAATAAGAGTTTTCTGCCACTCTCCTAATGTTAGAGTACTGGGATACCCACTGAAGTTAAATAATGAAAATTTTAGGGCAGATAAAAGGAAGTATTTCTTCTTAACACACATAAACAGGTTAAACAGTTCTTTGAAGACTACAACATTGGGTGTTTTTTAAAAGTTGTCCTGGGTCCAGAACTGTCCCTGGAACCCCAGGTAGCAGCCGTAACCAGGTCGACCTTTTACCATCTTAGGTTTATCGCCCAGATTCACCTGTACCTTGATGGGAACTCCCTGAGGACAGTTGTGCAGGCACTGGTAATGTTCAGGATAGATTATTGCAACACTCTTTACACGGAGCTCCCCTTGAACCTTGTTCAGCAACTGCAGTGGGTCCAGAATGCGGCAGCCAGATTGGTCATTGGTGCAGACAGATTTGACCGCATCACCCCAATTCTGGCTCACCTGCGCTGGCTACCCATTGCCTCCCAAATACGGTTCAAGGTGTTTTTGTTTACAATACCCTCCATGGTTTGGGACCTGAATATCTGACAGAGCATATCTTCCAAAGGTTAGAGCTGGCCAGACCCACAAGAGCCGCACGGGCCTTGTCGTTTCAGGTGGCCACCCCAGAGAGGCCCGTAAGGTTGCAAGTTGCAATCAGGCCTTTTCGGTGGTCAGCCCGGCCATATGGAACAAACTGCCCTGCGAGATCCACTTGGCTCCATCCCTCACAGCCTTCAAGAAATTATTGAAAACTTGGCTGTTCAAAGAAGCTTCTGGCGATTGCTAATGTCTGTTTTGTGTCCTTTTTTTCAGTTATTATTGTTTGTGCCTCCTGCCGGACTCTTTTCTTTTCTTTTCTTGTGTATTTTTTTAATCTGAATTTGTGGGGGTTTTTTAATAGTTCATGTTGCTCTGTTTGTAAACTGCCCAGAGTTCCTTTGGGAAAATCGGTGTGATATATAAACTTAAAAATAAATAATAAATAAAAATCCATACAGACTAGTACCACCAATGAACACCAGGGCTATTTTTAATATCTTTATTCACAACACACATATTAGTTGCTAGGCAACAAACGATGGAAGGACACCATTGCATTCATGTCCTAATGGCACATTTTCCTGATGGACAACCGACTGCACAGTGCATATACAAAATCTGCATTAAAGAGATCTTCCGACTATGGCGGCTCTTCTTTTACAGTCTTGAGAACCTCAAGCTTTGCTAGCACATCATGCAGGAAGGTGCTGATGCCAGGGCATGGTTATACCACTGATGTCCTCTAAACTGCAGGGGGAGGCTCAAGGAGGTTAGCTTGACACCTCAAATAAGTTCCAACATTTGGACTAAAACAAGCATGCATACTTGTGAAATCATGGGACCAGGCTACTCAATTGTAGTATCAGAAATTTACCGGTAACTATGTCTTGAAGGCTAAAGTATGCATTTTATTTTATTTAAAATATTTTACCCTGCCTTTCTCCTCAAAATGGACCCAAGGCAGCTTGTATCATGAAGAAAGACATTAAAATAGCAAAATAGAACCATCTGGAAGTTATGGCAACTGAACTTCTTTTCTTGTGAAATCAAAACATTTCGCTACTCATCCAAGCAGTTTGGTCAGTCTGAGGAAAGTTAGTGAAGAGGCCTCCAATTTATAGTTCACCTTGTTTTCACATCCCCCTGGTCTGAATAGGCTCCTTAGGTGGACAATGGCCTGAATAGATGGACAATGGCCTGGGGTGTGCGAAAGTCCCACCTATGCAACTCTTGCCAACACCCATTAAGTATGGGTCATTAACTGTGGCCTTCCTGGTGGATATTTTGATCTCACAAGAAAATAAGTCCAGTTGCCATGACTCAACTTCCAGAAAACCTCAACTAGATGACTGAAAATCTCCACAGACAAAATATAACTACCACTAACATTTTAATAAAACAGGGAAAAGTATGAGGTAACATCTATCTTAGATGTCTGTTACCTGGTCAACCTGCCATCGAAGAAAGTTATTCTTAGAAACAGCTATTAGTTGAAGAAAAGAAAAGAAATGTTTATGCAGTGAAGGTAGATTGTTGACAACTGATGCCTCAGAGTACTGCCACCAGGGTTTAAAACAAAAACAGCTGATGCAGGTTGGGTACCACTAGTGAATGTAACAGTAGTATAGATCACACTTTTAGCTGACAAAGATATACAGAAACTATATTACTGTGCCATCTATAATCCTAGGAGAGAGTCCTGAGAAAAGGAGGACCTGAAATCTCCCTCTGAGGTCATGGTCAAATTTTCCAGCTTCAAAGTAGGTGACTCAGCTTGGCATTCTCTCGTACCCCTCCCCAGCTACCATAGAGATTTCTGTTGTGATTCATCTATCAGACCAGAATCTGGACCTCAAAGAAGATGAGAAGAGTTTCATTGGTCTATGTTGGGGAGCTCACTTAGCTGTCAACCACATTCTTATGACCACAGGTGGAGGGTAGGGCGAGTAGATGTATTGAAGTCTGGTCTGAGGGTGGTTTAAGTAAATTCATTCCATATCATGCAACAATCACAAATATTTTGGTAAAGGGGAGGGGAGGAGGAATAGAAATGTGAAGAAGACCACTCTGCCATTCTTAATTCCATATTGACAAAAGCTTGGAAGGGCTTGGGATTTACTGGAGCACCTTGTTGTATAGGTTTTTCATTCATAGAACTGTAATTAAGACTTAAAGTCCTAGGATATTTACACAGAGGTTGGAACCCCACACATTTTCAAGCAATGAAAAAATGTGACAAAACAGATGCATTTCAAGCAGCTTCCAAAAACCAAATACCCTGCCCTTACAATCTGACTTCACTAAGGCAACTAAAAATCAGTACCAAGAGTGAAAATTAATTATTAGAAGGTTGCTTCTATCATGTACTGTACCGTGAAACTGTCCTGCAGTACTAGAATTCTCACATAGCAATTGGGTGAGTTTTTAAGAACGTTCACAGATCTAATAACCACAATAAAAGTAAATTGTACAGAACTAACAATTACAAGTGTCCCAGCTTTATGCCTGTGAAGATCCTCAGTCATCCAGGTGAGTTTATCTGGAAGATGAGTCATGGCAACTGGACTTCTTTTTCTTAAGAGAATGAAATGTTTCGCTGCTCATCCAAACAGCTTTTTTGACAGAAGTCAAGAGATTACTTGGGAGAGCATTACAATATACTTTCCATAGTTGTATGTGATGCAGACATATAAGATCATGGACTGTAAGGGGTAGTGACCCCTCAAGATATTGCACTGAAGTGACTGTATGCCTCTGAGAGGGGGAAGCAAGGAGGAGAGTGAATCGAGGACTGTAAAACAGGACTGAACTGCAGGTGGATTTACCCTCTGTCACTAGGAGAGATGCAACTAATGACAGAAACAGTGTCAACTGTTTGACTTTAAAGCAGTGGTTCTCAACCTGTGGGTCCCCAGATGTTCCTGGACTGCAACTCGCAGAAATCCCTTCCAGCACAGCGAGTGGTTGAGGCTTCTGGGAGTTGCAGTCCAGGAACATCTGGGGATGCACAGGTTGAGAACCATTGCTTTAAAGGTTGGTGGAATACTATATTGTACATGCTCATCTGACACCACAGGCAGATTTTCTACAGAGAAAGGTAAGCCAAACACTGGGATGAGGGCAGGATGTTCAGGGCATATTCCCTCAGGCCAAGGGAGTCATATGGCAGCTGAAGTTGCACAGGAACCAGTCTTCACATCACTTCCTGTCTTTTGTTTCATTTACCGCAACAGGGCCTTCAAGCTGGCCCAACTGTGGCTACTTCAAGCAAAATCAAGTGCATTGAACACAGACCTAGCTCAGACTCCACTACCCTCTGTTCAGGAATCAAGCATAAACTAAAGTATGCAAGAAAGAAACCAACACCTAGAAAATAATTTGTGAACATTAACAAGCAGCAGCTTATTAAGTGTTGGAGGTCTGCATCCTTACACTCCTGAACTAAAATTGAACTCTGGCATAACAGAAGCATTTAGTACTTGGGCACAGACACTTATTATAATGAAATGTTCTGAATCCAGTGATCGAGGAGAGAGAGAAAATATTCTTAAACTAAATAACAAGATATTCAGTGACCCATTTTCATATATACAAATATGCAGGATATTTTTCCATTAAGATTTTGCCACTACAGAATTTTGTGGTACACTCACAGAGGTAATTCAATACTTTATACAGAAAACACCAGCACAGATATAGACATGCAGAACAGTTTGTCACTATTTTAGCTGGCACTGTGGTAGGGACATTCACCAATTTTAACATAAGCCATCTCCAATAAAATCTTGCCCTAGTAAACTATCCAGTTTATTTCTCTCTATTGGAAACATGCAATATTTATATGTTTCCTAGTAGCCACAAAACAACTGTATCAACAGAACTCAAATATAACTGAAGCTAATTAAATAAAAAAGTCAGTTTAACAAACTGATATTATAATCCAAAACCAGTTTATCTGGATACTATTACCCACTGAACTAAATGAGACTTATGTTTGCCTAGACCTATATAGGGTTGTACTGTCAAAGTTACTTGGCCATGCAAGACTATTGGAGTAAGATATAAAATGAACTTCTAAACAATGTTTCTTTAAAAAAATCTTCATAAATAGTCTTCAGTTACCCACATTTTTATTTTACACTCTGCACACCTTATTGGTGAGTAAGCATGACAGAATATAGTGAGACTTAATTCTGAACACATACGTACAGGATTGAAACTGTCAAACTCTTAAATTTAAAATAATTTAATATAACGACGGGAGGAGGTATCAAAATTACTTCCAAAGTATTTTTCCAGAAGTTCCTTCAGTTAAATTATTGATTCATATAGCGATATATACACACGAAAACCAAGCAAAAGTGATCTCAGACATTCTAAAATATTCACATTTCACAGGCTTGATCTTCTTTTCATACCATGTTAAATTGCCAAATGAATAACCACATAATCAGCACCGCTTACACACTAGAACACACTCTGGAAAAAAAAACTTTTCATCATTCAGAGCTGAAAACTTTAAGGGGCCATATGTCACAGGGTTTGGTTTCTGTCATAGAACCAGTTCTCTGTCAAAGTCTTCCCTGCAATAACAACAAAATAATAATCTGAATATGCAAACAGATATTCCTTTGCCATCAGTAGCATGGTAGTAATTATATAAAGAAAGTTCTACTGCTATGGGGAAAGGGTATGTCACTGCTGCAGCCATGCCTTTCTACAGGCGAAGACGTCAGGAGATGCTTAGGGCCTACAGATGCTGAAGTAAAAGTTGCATGCATTGTTGTCTAGTAGTTTATCATAAGTACCTGCCTCTGTGATAGTCTCTTGACCATGCTTAACTGCTCTCAGGTAGTCCAGTTCAGCAAGATTTCTACTGTTCATAGTAATGCCAACAACCATTACCAAGGTGTATAGTCTTTAAAGG
This sequence comes from Phrynocephalus guinanensis, assembly GCA_037367245.1. Taxonomy (NCBI): domain Eukaryota; kingdom Metazoa; phylum Chordata; class Lepidosauria; order Squamata; family Agamidae; genus Phrynocephalus; species Phrynocephalus guinanensis. Next base: position 67,284,671 of record CM074739.1, on the reverse strand, counting down.
GTTTCTTCTACACACCATTAAGCTTTAAAATTATCTCCCAATTATCTGTTCGACTTTATTCACATTCTTGTACCGCAAACTTTTGCATGTTGGATATGAACCCCCATTCTCTCAGGGCTCCAGGTCAAACTCACAATTTCCAAAACAGCTCTTCAAACACAGACAGAAACCAGAAATAAATCACACATGTTCTGGCATCTTCCCTTCCAAGGATCCCTCCGGACCACCCAAAAGCGCTGCCCGGGATGACAATCAGAACGACTCCCTGAGCATCTCTTTTGGTGTCAAATGAACGAGGGATGCCCGAATAGTTAACCAACTGCGTGCAGCTGGCCGCCTGTCACCACACGCTGGGCTACCAAGGTAATAAGAAACACCTGCAGATTGGGACGCCCTGATAGTCTTCTTCAGTTCCGCATTTGCGCCTCCTGCCTGACAGGACGATGCCAAGAGACCCCGTTGGGAGGATGCAGCTGGGGAGTAAGCAGGTGGGCTGCGAGACGCTGTGCGCCCGCTGTCCCCACCGCGCCTCCCCGCGTGCTTTCCGTCCACATTTTGCATCTCTGTCTGTCTCGCGCGCGCAGCCTCCGCAGCCGCCTGCTCGCAGTCCTGCACGCACTTTGCCCGGGAGCCCAGGGGGAGAAAGGCTCTCGCAACACACCAAGGGGGGGAGGTGAGACGGGGCAGATCTTCTTCTTGGGAGCCACCCCGCCGCCGCCGCCACCACCACCACAAGCACCAGCAGCAGCGCGGCCACCGCGAAGAGCCGCGTCCCTTTTAAGAAGGAAGACCTTAAACTTGGGCCTCTCCTCACTTTGCCAGACACTTAGTTTCCGCCTGCCTAGTCTCTGCGGCGGCGGCGGCGGCGACTGGCGGCTGGAGCAACTCCTGCCCTTCTCGGGAGCTCTCTCGCTTTCCCCGGAGAGCGGCATCGCCCGCCGCCTGCCCGGCCGGCCCCAGCAGGTTGTGCCCCCAGCAAGAGACTCACCTTTCCTCCGAGCCCTACATGTCTCGCCCCTGAAGCACCGGGAGGTGGGCTTTTCTTATGCAGAGCAGATGGAAGTCCCCGGTCTCCTCCTCCTGCCTGCCTGCCTGCCTGCCTGCCTGCCTGCCTGCCTGCCTGCCTGCAATCTCCCTCCCTCCCTCTCTCCCTCCCCTTCGTGTCTGGGTCTGCCTGCCTGTCCGTCTGCCTGTCTCCAGCAGGCGAGATCAACGCGCTGCGCCTCCGTCGGCTTCCAACTCAGCCCCAGTCCCGCCTCCTCCTCCTCCTCCGCCGCCGCCGCCGCCTCCCCTCCCCTCCCTCCCCTCCCGCCCTCCCTTGCTCTGGTTGCTGCCCGTCTGCAGCAGCTCGTCTGGCTGGCCCAGGAGTCGGCGGAGGGAAGGCGGGAGCCCCGGCGCGAAGAAGCTTCCTGCCCAAACCTCGCCGCGGCCATGCGCAAGCGATGCTGACACCTGCCGGGCTGGATGTGCACAGGCAGTCAAGGGCTTCCCTTGCCCCGTGAGGAGGGAAGTCGCGCCTCTCCGCCGCGAGAGGGTTCGTGCCCCTCGCCCGAGGAACGAAGCGGGCTTCGTGCCCGTCGGAAGGCGAGGCGGGCAGTAGGTCAAGGCGGGGGGGGGGGGCGAGCCTCGTTTCGGCTCATGAGGATGAAGCGTTGCCCACGACACCTCCCTGGCTCTGGCGGTTGGAGACAATGCAAGAGGGATGGTGCCCTTTCACAACCACCCAAATTGGCCGCCTGAGGCAGCTGCCGCCCTCTGACCACCCACCGGGCCTGCTGTGGTCTTGCGTCTGGTCTCCGGTGTTATTTTGCACTTGTCTGCTCCTCTCCACACAGCTAAACATGTTCTGGTGCAAATCACGTTTGGAAGATTTTTCTGGAATACAGCGGGTCAGAGCATTCACTTTGCCGTTTTTTGCATATTTTTTCAAACGTTAGGTCCACACTTTCAAACACAGTATACCAACTGCCAATGTCTCAACTCATGTCAGCTTTTCCATTAATTTTAACTAGCTATGGCTAGATGCTGGGCTCCCCACCTTCTCAGAATCTTAAGACAGAAAAGTGGGGGGTTGTCCAGTTCTCAAAATCCTGATCCCTTGTGGTGATGGTAGTAGGCTCAGAACTGTCTACATTGCCTACACTACAATGTCTTTGGGAGGCATCATTACATAGTGTTGCCTGAATTCCCAGGGAATTGCTTTTCATCCCATGACACTCCAGGTGGGGAAACAAATCTCAAGCACATGGTGTAGGAGGAGTGGAATATTTGAAGCCTGGACACCAATTTCCCTCACACCACCAAACTGGTGGCAGGGCAAAAAGTAAAGAAAAAGAAGGAAATGAATGAGTGTGTGTGTGTGTGTGTGTGTGTGTAGATAGATAGATAGATAGATAGATAGATAGATAGAGATAGATAGATAGATAGATAGATAGATAGATAGATAGATAGATAGATAGATAGATATAGATAGATAGAAACAGCAGTATAAAGAGGAAGATCAAATATGAGCTGGATTGACTTCCTAAAAGAAACACAAGCTGGGGTTTGTAAGAATTGAGCTGTTGAGGACAGGGCATTTTAAAGATTGCTCATTCATACAGTCACCGTAAGTCAGGGGTGACTTGACGCTGGAGGGCAAAGGCAGTATGGTTGCCCTTGGTCAGCTGCTGGCATTGTTCTTGTAGGGGGGGACTCACACACCTCAGTTTTCCTCATGTGTCAAATAGGTCCTGATTCTGGTGCAATCATAGCTGGAAAGCATTACACCACTCGTGGGCCAGCAGCTGCTCTACACAAGGAATCTTATTAAAATCCAATGTGCTTTGTGATGATTCATGGCTGTTTGTAGATAACCGACAATGAAAATCTTACTGCAAGTTATCTGCATACATGTCATTTCTGACCCAGTCTATTCAAGGAGTGTTTATCACAGGACAAAAACAACACCAGCTACATAACAGAAGGCATATTCACCACACAGGATATTAACACAGGGAATGTATAGCCCTCCAGATTTTAATGAAATTGATTTTTCATCAGTCAGTGTGAGGGATGATGAAAATGGCATTTCAGCAGCATCCATAAAGCTATAGTTTTCTGGAATGGCATATATATGACATACATCTGCCAAAATATCTGATTTCTTACATGTGCCAGACAATATCCAACAGAATAAATTAACAAAAACAACATGATTAAAATGGCTATTTGCCTGTTGTGAGTGAAATTCTCCTATCCAGGTAGCAACGATTCTTCAAGAGCTCAGGCATACGTTTTTCCTGTTACCTCCTAACTTGAGTTTTTAAGGAAATGCCAGACTTTGGGTGTCTTCTTACTCTGCCAAAATCAAAAAGTTCTACTATAAAGCAACTGTGTTGCAATTAATTGATATGTTTTGACACTGTGTTTCTGAGACCTAGTAAATATTTGGAATGGGTAGCCCACTAAAGAAAAAAATCATTCCTATTTAGGTGCTTATTTTCCTGTCTGTAGCAGATCAGGTCACATTTGCACAGGCTGAATCTTATGAAGAATAAAGGGAAAGTATCTTATACTGTATTCATTTTATTAGATACTGAACTATCTATCCTGTGCAATTGACTCTTGTTGGAGCTGATGGGGGGGTGATAGGTTTGAAAAGCATAACCTATGGCTGATGATGCAGGGAGCTCAAAAAGATTTTTTAAAAACATGAAAATATGATACAAATCACAGAAGCAGGCCTGTGATAATAAATTTATTTATTTATTTATTTATTTATTTATTTATTTATTTATTTATTTATTTATTTTTACAGCTTATATGCCACCCACTACCCAAAGGTCTCTGGGTGGCTTACAATAAAAAAGAATTAAAACAGTTAAAACATTAAATGTCAATGAATAATTAAAAACAATAATAAAAATTACACTAAAATTGCTATCTGGACCCACAATTTATATTGAATCAATTAAAAAACTTCTGGAACAGGAAGGTTTTTACTTGGCACCGAAATGTCAATGTTGGCACCAGGTGGATCTCACTCAGGAGGGCATTCCATAGCCTGGGGGCACCTGCCAAGAAGGTCTTATGTCTACAAGCCATCCCTCTCACTTCCTTGAGGGATGTCTCTTTCAAATGCCACCCCCCTGGCTCAATCTTAATTGCCAGGTAGGTTCATATGGCAGGAGGCAGTCCTTCAGGTATCTAGGCCCTAAGCCATTTAGGGCTTTATATGTCAATACAAGCACTTTGAATTGGGCTTGGGCAACAACTGGTAACCAATGCAGACTATGCAGAATTGGCGTGATGTAGTTCCTGGTGGCCCCACCACTTACCAGCCATGCCGCACAATTCTGGACCAGTTGCAATCACGGAACCATCTTAAAAGGTTACCCCATTAACTAAATGGTTAACTAACTAATAAATGGCTCATGACTAGGGCCAAGAGGCACCTCTTGTCCCCAGCCACCAACTATCATTGACTGATGCTAGCTGCTTGATCTTTCCGCTTAAATCCTGTAAAGCAAATAATTTCTTACAAAGTAACCACTTAAGTAACCTACTCGTGCATTTGATTAAGTGGACTCATAGGTTGACATAACCTTATGCCTCAATATGACTCAAGCCTTTTGTATCAAGATGTAGACTGAAGCTGGCCCATAGATGAAGCAATCAAAAGAAGTTCTTTGCTGGAGGACTATAATCCTGTGATAATGCACACTGTTTGCACTAACATTCTCAGACTGGGCTAGAAAAGACTTGCCAGCAACCCTTGGAAATGGTTGTCAATTAAGTTTGAACAAAATGATTGTAAGTGGAGTAGAATTGGGACAGAAGTGGTCTCCCATGCCTTTCCTTGTTATTGTCTGTCCATCTTCTGCATAAATATAGTGCCTATGTATATTAGTTTTCATATATGTGTGGATTATGAGGATTAATTTTCATAGCATGTGACACTGATCCACAGGTGGTTCATGGTTCAAATTTGTGTGTGGTTCAAAGCTTACTGTAAAATTTGGTGGGTAAGGGGGGTTAAATTACCCCACCTATTTGGCTCATGAGTTATCCCTGTACTGATATACAGTATCAACCAAGTATCAACAGCAGGCCTCTTACTAGTAGGTTGTGAGGAGAGGGAAAAACAGGAGCAAAATGGAGGAGACAATTTCCTTCAGATTCTGGAGGCAGAGCCTTCAGAGTGCACAGAAATGACTCTAGTACATAACAGGAACATAACAGGAAGAACAATGACATATAGATCAAGCTCCAGTGGTGTTCCTCTGTACGAACTGTTGTACTTTCCTCTGAATTGCCAGCACAAGTGGGACTTCCTGTCCTGCCAGCTGCAGTTCTCTCTAATCTCAAAGAATTCTTTAGCCCACCATAGAAGATATTTAGCAGGCATAGTAGGCTATATAACAGAAGGTGAACTGTGCTGCTTGTATATTCCCCCATACTGCTTAAAGCACTCTCTGGGCAGTTCACAATTTGACTTTGTAATGTAGACTATGCATCCCCAACTCCCTCAGATGGCTATCTTTGAGCCAGCTACCTGAGACTGAACCTGGATAGTGAGCAGAGCTTTGGCTGCAATAATGCACTTTAACTACTGCACACTAGGATCTTCTAACAGTATTTGGCTACCCAGATTTTGTCATTGTTTCTCTGAAATTCATGCAAGACCCAGATTACTCCATAGCATATGTAACAAAAATGTTCTATCATAAATCATCATGTAAGTGTAGTATAAGAGTTATTATTATGTATTACTAGCTCTAGAGAAAAAGTACGCAACAAATCCTACCAAAACATTAATGGTCTTGTTATAATTTCATACTTTGTGCTAAGGGTATATTTGCAACACAGACATAATTGGCCTTGATTTCATTTCCTGTATTTAATTGGCTTTCACTTCATCCTCTACATTTAATTCAGACAAAAGTTACTAACACCCTGTATGCATCCTAAAGTACATAATTATTCTGGGGCAACAATGTGCTGCTGTCCATGGTGCTAATACCAGGTGACACCACTGCAGAGCTGGATGAAGTTATGGGAGAACTGGAATGACCAAGAAATTTGGATGATGTTCAGTAATGGATTTTAGCTGTTTGTTTTTAAATTAGAGGCAAAAGAATGGAGAGGATAGTTGGCCTTAATTCTTAATTTTGAGTCAACTTCCTCTTTTTGTACACATTTTAATCTTCAGCAAGAAAATCATAACTGCTAATTTCTCACTTATTGTTTTTAAAGGCCTTTATGAAAAAGCACTTTCTACAATTTTTCAGGAGTTTTTTTTAATAAAACAAATCAAACAAAATCACCATTGTACCTGCCTTTATGTGTGTTTCAATTGTTTAAGCCTTTCATGGAATAATTACAGCTGCAAGGTGGTAGGAATCGGGCAAGCAGCTTGTTTAACCAGAAAAAAATTGGACAAAGACATTCCTGATTTTTATCCATACATGCTTTCACTGAGTGGAGCACACTGTTCTAATGTGAAACTGAGCCGGGGGCCCTCTTGAAAGAGCCATCCCTCAAGGAGGTGAGAGGGATGGCTTGTAGACATAGAATCTTCTCGGCAGCTGCCCCCAAGCTATGGAATGCCCTCCCAAGTGAGATCCGCCTGGCGCCAACATTGATGACATTTCGGCGCCAGGTAAAAACCTTCCTGTTCCAGAAGTTTTTAAATTGATACAACATAGACTGTGGTTCCTCTGGTGTCAATTTTAGTGTAATGATTTTAGTGTAAGGGTTTTATTATTGTTTTAATTATTTATTGATATTTGATGTTTTAACTGTTTTAATTCTTTAATTGTAAGCCGCCCAGAGACCTTTGGGTAGTGGGCGGCATATAAATTGTAAAAATAAATTCTATATATATTTACACACATTTGCATACATTGTGAATACGGGCAATGTGTTGCAGGCTCATCAGAACAATTTCGGAGGAGGACAACAAGGATGATCACAGGACTGCAAACCAAGCCCTCCGAGTTAAGCATTTTTAGCCATCAGAAGAGGAAATAGGGTGGAGATATGATAGCACTCTTCATATATGAGAAAGGTTGTGATACAGATGAGGTGCATGATCTGAATCATCTCAGAATGCAGGATGGGTTCAAGTTACAGGAAGCCAGATTTGAGCTGAATATCAGGAAAAATTATCCTAAACGTTAGAGCAGTACGACAACATAAGAATTAATTCTGGAGGTGGTGAGCTATCCCACACTAGAGGCATTCAAAAGAACGCTAGACAGCTGTCTATGAGATATAATTCAGCTTAGATTTCTTCACTGAACAATGAGTTGGACTCAGTAGCTTCATAAATCCCTTTAAACGTCATTATGCTGTGAGTCTATGATTACTACAGATTCAACGTTGCTTTTAGCACTGTAGCTCCCTGTTATTTCTTGTAAGCAACTCATGATTTAATTTCAGAAGCCTAACGGAAGTGATCAGTTGAGACTTCTAGTATAGTATATTACTCAGTTGGCAATCTGCTGAGGAGAAAGGAAAGGGGTGGGGGAAGAAAGGGGATGTCAGAAAGTGTGAGAGAAAGAGGAAACCTACTTTTGTCTCGCACCACACATTTGTCTTCATCTACTAGCTGAAATGTTACTTACTCCGGGTAGAAAATTTCTCTATCAAAAAAAGGTCCTTTTCTTTATATGTTTATGTTTTACAACAACATACAAAAACAACTATTATAAAACAAATTAAAATAAATTAAGGGTAATAAATCATAAGAGAACTAGATTACATAAAGAGGCTGTGCCAAAAATTCAGCTTGACATCTATAGTCCATCAGATTGCAATTTTCCACAGGTTTCCACAAGGTTGCATACATAAGAAGAAGATTCTGCCATAGCCCACACATTAACATCTGAGAGATAATGCAAATATATAACAAAAATCATAGGCACAAATGCTTAAACAGAAAATTATTCTAGCAATTTATGAAAAGATGCAGGCGTGATTCCCAGCAAAACATTTTCCAGAATTCCCCTGATAGAAGATAAAACCCTGGCTCCAACGTATCCAGCTGGACATCTTCTGTTCTTCAAGCTATGGTGGAAACCCTGCTGGTGTTCATTCAGAAGCTTAGGTAAAAAGAAAAGGGGACCTCCAAAGAGACAATTTAGGGCCACTCAAATTTTGAATGTCAAATAACTTCCTCGGGCACTGCCTTCTGTGCCAAGTTGGCAAGAGTGACTGCAGGGGTGAAGGCCCCTTACCACTGGATTCACACAACAAAGGGAGGACCGAAAGGTGCAGGAATTATTTCTGATTCGTTTTAAAGGCACCATGTTGTGGCAGAGTCCTCTGGAAAGACTGAGGACTTAATGGTACAATCAGGTGCAACTGGTGGAAGAGAGTTTCAAGTGTACTTGAAAGGTCAATGGTGTGCTTAGTGCTGACTGCAGCAAGAGAAGGGTAGAGCCATAGGATGGAACCTGTCTTTCCTTGTTTTTTTCTCTCCACATTACTTACTGTATACATAGAGGGAGAGGGAGAGAGATCTTTCACAATCACAAAATAAAGTTCCCATATGATAGCATGGCAGTGGTTCAGGTCACTATCAGGCAACTGACATGATCTGAACAGGTAATGAGGCTTCTGCACAGGTTTGTTCTTACATGCTTGGAATCTAACGCCTCCTTCTCAGCAGGGCATATACCCGGTGTTAACAGTGATCCTGTTGATGCCCTGTTTTGATTTCAGGGAGGTTTTGATTGCTGGCTCCAAAGGCAGAGAAAACCCTGGACGCTTTTCAGACAGACCTCGGGAAAATTTGGGATGCTTCATAATGCAGGGAGCATTGAACTCGTTGGCTGCTGCAGTGTTGAACACCTATAAGGCTGCAGCAGCTAGTTTGCATTAATTCAATACTGTACAGTCAACAGGAGGCTGAGGGAATAGTATGCATCAAAAAAGCAATATTTTATTGTAATATAGCACACCTGCGGGACAGCAGAAGGGCCATTTTGCAGCATTGCCTTCTTTAGCAAGCTGCATGGCTACAAGGATGACTGATACTTTTATGATATAGTGAGACAGAAGATAATACACTTGTTGGGACATCTTGTAGAGATTGGCAGGAGGATCTAAAATTATCATTTTGTATAGTTCTTTTTTTTACTAGGATGGGATACATTTATTGGAGTTGGACCATGATGTTGGTTGCATGACATTCATGGGGTACTATGTGATTGGTTACATCTGCATTAACCTTGTCTGGAAGTGGATGGAGTTCGAGGACAGATCCATAAAATCTCCTAGGCCTAGGTCAGTGATGGCGAACCTTTGGCACTCCAGACGTTTTGGACCACAACTCCCAGAATTCCAAGCCCAGATTGCCAGTGACAAAGGACTGTGGGAGTTGTGGTCCAAAACCTCTGGAGTGCCAAAGGTTCCCCACCTCTGGCCTAGGTGGTAGTCCCTCCCCAAGTGGAATCCCTTTTTGGGGCGGTGGGGGAGCAGATAGTTCATGTCCATGTCCAGTCTGAGGGGTGTGGCCTATATCCACGTGGTTAAATACATTGGTTATACCAAACAGGCAGCTTGGCTAATGAGTGATCCATCCTCCATGCTAGTGGCTAGTGGCAACCATAACCAATAAAGTTGTGCCCACTTAGTTCAAAAATAAAATGGTATCTCTGTGTTCTTTATTATTCTTTCTCCCCTGGTCTGACGGAGCAATTACTCTTGAACAACAATTAGATGCTCTAATTATTAGTTACAACCCATCAGTAACTTAAAGTTGCAACATCATTTTAAGTTTTTGTGAAATCTTCACTTTGTCACTTTGTTCATTTTGCCAAATGGAGGGAAGGGGGGTTGGGTGGACATGGGCTATAATATGTCCCTTTGTTTGGAGAGCTGGGTTTGAAACCCAATCCTGGATTTTGATGCAGTTTTAACACGAGCCATGCCTCCTGTCCCATCAGAACAGCACCTGGCTGATATCATCTGGCCATGGATCTCAACACCTGGCAGACTACATCTTTTGCCAAGACTGTATTTTGGTACAATGCTTTGATAAAGACGGCTTGCTATTGAAAGCTCAGCTTGCATTTTTGTATTTTATTACTGACCTATAAAGGTATCACCTAGCCTAGTTTTGCATTTTTGTTTGTTTTCATTTCTTTGGTCACACAGCGCAACCCCCTATTTTACTTCTACACTGTATAGTGGCAGTCTCAACCCCAGTTTTACCATACAGTATCTTAAAACCTTGAAATTCCTACAGTGGAACAGAGAAACATTAACGAACTGTGCTTTTGGATGCTATTATAAATGTTAAAAAGTACAGATCATGTATCTACATGTGATTCAAGTGATAAAAATGTATTGTGTCTTGAATGAAATGGTATGGTAAGAATTAACAGTCGAGTCTGTCTCTCTGCTGTGTCGAACATGATTCATTTGCTAACATGTTGTTTCAGACTGCCTGAAGCATTTTGGAACTCAAGAGCAAACAAAATGGGTTTTAATGCACTTGTAAGAGGGCACTTCAGTTTAAAACTTTTTTCCTGCTTTGTCTTTTAGCTATTTGATAGCTAAATGGGACTCCTGTAGGCTTTTGTCTGTGTAAACCATACAAGAGCATAAAAGCCTGGAAACTTGGAGGAATTTTGAAGCTGTTCACACTGATTCATTGAAAGTGTGGGTGGTTTTGAAGTTCAAATGGCTCTTGTCACCAGGAGCTTTAAAAAAATGGAAGCAATTTGGTACAACAACAAAAGCAGTTTTAAAAGCCCGATAACTCTTTGTGTTGAAAATATATGAATCTGAGGCCTGACAAATGCAATTTATCCAAAGGTTTGCTCCTGAAGAAAGACAATGTGAACAGACTACTGTGGATATACAAATTAACATTTAATCCAAGGAGGACACGAGGTTCGGGTAAGTCCCTGCGGTGTTCTTGTATGTGTGTTTTAGCAATCATGGGTTTTTGGTTTTCCTCCTCACCACCAATTTCTGCCAAACTTCAAGTCCAGTAAAGCACTAATGAGTTCCAGCATATTTAGTTCATAAGCCAGATCTCCCTCCGCCATCCTGGTCCTCTGCATTTTTTTAGTGCTTAATGCCAGGTTTATTTAATGCCAGTTACAGATTCTTCCAACAAATAAACTGGGCAGAGGTACAAAGGCCTTTTCTTTCTTTCTTTCTCTTTCTTTCTTTCTTTCTTTCTTTCTTTCTTTCTTTCTTTCTTTCTTTCTTTCTTTCTTTCTTTCTTTTTCTTTCTTTCTTAGCCAGCTTCGGTTCCAGACAAAACAAAATACATTTGGTGAAGGCTGCAGATGCTGGGAAGGAGCTGGGAGCTCTGAGCTCAGTCGCTGGACTCGCTGAGGGTGAGGCAGTCAAATAGGTACTCACTACGGCCTTCGTCCTGGGTACGCACACACTTCAGGTTGGTCACGCGGTCTCCCAGTTTCTTGATCGGCTTCACTTCTTCGTCCAGGTAGCAAGTCTCCAGGAAGTAACACATATGGGGATCAGCTCTTCTCCAGCTGAAGGGCAACTTGCATGGCAGTAGCTCCATCTTTCCATTCATCCTGCTCTGGTTTCTTGACATCCTGCAGGACGACTCAGCTGCCACGATGATTTTGTGAGGTCAAAAACTTCTCGGCTTGTTCATGCTTCTCCTCAGACAGGTGTCAGAAGAAGCTGGAGAATGTGGACAGAGCCACATCATCCTGGTTGAAATAAAAAGCCCCAGGACAGGTAGGAGTAGCTAGCACAGGGGAAATGGTTCACCAGGCTGTTGACACCGGCTTTGCTGTAAGCATGGTAGTTCTGGTGGATCTGGGAGTTCATGGTGGAAATGGAGGTCATGGAGATAATCTGGCAAGTTTAAGGAATGAAGGAAGATTGGGGTGGCTGCAGCCGTGCTCCGGTCAAGCACTGTTGAAGCAGGAGACAAGGAATGGGCCAGCAGTGGAGTGGATCTGATCTGGTGCTCTGCATTTTAAGGAGTAAAGATGGTGCTGTTCCCCACTGCCTGCCTCCACTTGACATTAGGAGGCACCCTAGGTTGGTTCAGAATTATGTAACTTGTTGTGAACCATCCAGAGTGACCATTGGTCTGATGTGCAGTGAAAAAATAAAATAAAATAAAAACTAGCAGATTTTTTTAGTTATTCAAAGGACCCTTGTGGAACAGATTGCTTGCTACTTCCCTGGTTCTTTTCCTAGTTCTTTTATCCCAAGAAATTAGCTGTGTAAAATTAGCTGCCTAAAATAAATCCTCACAGAATCAAAAGAGCCACCTAGATGCAAACACAACCCACAGTGCTGGGGGTTCTGGAGTTCCTAATTATCCAGCCATATAGGTAAGAATGACTGTGCTGATCCTTTCTTGCAGACTGCCAGTTATATACAGGAGTCCACATAATGGAGTAACCAATGGGATACTCAAACCCAGCCTGTTGCTGTTTGAGATTTAGTGTTGTAATGGACAGGAAATGTGATGGACCTCCCCACTCCCCAGAACAGGAGTCATGATATCATGATCGTATCACCTTTTATGAGCTCACTTAAAATGTTAAGATAATCCAGAAAATGCCTGTCTTTTATTCTCACCAATTTTACAGGTGCATTTGGCTGGAAATTGAGAAAGGGCCTTTCTCTTGCTTCGCTCTGCTTCCATACTGGAACTTCCTCCCACAGGAGGACAGACTGGCCCCATCTTTGCTGTCCTTTTGCGTGCAGGCCAAGACCAATCCTTTCAGGCAAGCTTTCCCTTCACGGCTATACACCTGAGTGGATTTTTAAATGGATTGTTGTGCCTTACTGCTTTGAGTGTGTTTTAAATCATTCTGTAGCTCCATATTCTTTCCTAACAGTAGATTCTTGTCCACAATACGGGTCACATAACAGAACAACTGAGTGCTGAGGCATACCCATTTCTTTCAGAGAAACCCAGTTTCCCATGATCCATGCAGTCAGGCTTTGTTGGAGTCTTCTCTGTAGGTACAATAGGACCCCTGTGTCCGCAGGGAGTTGGTTCCAGGCCGCCCTGTGGATAATGAAGGTGACGGCTGCAACTGCGCGGGTGATGGGGTGCCAGGGACGAAAGAGATGACGCTGCACTGCTGTGTTGCCACATGGCCCAGCCCTTTGTGCTGCCCGGTCTGCTGCACTGGCCGTCACATGTCCTGGCCCTTCGTGCCACGTGGGCTATCGTGCCACCCAGTCCTTTGCACTGCTGCTTACCAACCGTAGATAACTGAATCTGCAAATGGCAAATCAGCAGATACAGGGGTGCTACTGTAATACTGATTTGCAAATTTGTTTGCATTTCTGTCTTTCTCTGCCTGTGCACATTGCATCACATGTGGGACCTAGTCTTATAAATAATTGCCATGTTGAGGGAAATTGTTTTAGGTTTCTGGGTCCTGTTGGACTATAGCTCCCATCACCCCTCAGTTTTTCAGCCAGTTACTACAAGGGCCTGTAGGGCAGGGGCAAAGAGGTGGGGCAGGGCAGGGCAAGTACAGGATCCTGGAGGTTCTGGGGGAGCTCAAATATTTTGCTCTCACAAGATCTTAGCCTTAGCTACATTTTCCTGCAAGATCTTAATCAAAACGTTTTATGCTCCTTGGCTTGCACTGTTACTTTGAGGCTCCAATCCTTCCTATAGAGTGGAAAGTCTTCAGAGGAAAGGGCCTTGTTTCCATGTTGGAAATACTGTTGGCACTGGCACATCAGCTCTGGGGATCATGGAACTCTTAGAGGAGAGTGTGTTGTCCCATGTTGGGGCTAAATGCAAGAATCATAAATCTTGTTCTTGTGGTCTCAGCTCAGAGTTTAAAGTCATGGAGGAGGAAATCAGTGCAATTTAGGGTCACCTGGTTCTCTCCAGTGATATGTGGGCCTGACATCGCCTCTTTTGAGCTCTTGAGTCCATTGTGAGCTTACTGTGGAAACCAGGTTCATAAAAATCCATTGAATATAACATCTAGTTATAGTCACTGATGAGAGTGACAATAACAGCTTTCCCCGGCCCTACCATAGATATTGGCTGACTGGAGGTGTACTGTAACAATTTGCTGCTCAGTTACCTAGAAACAGATGGAATATTAAATCTGCCTGCCTTATTATTATTGTAAGAAAAATGAGAAAGTTGTCTGAGCTTTGTCTGATCTATGCATGGTAGCAGATTTCAGTTATCCGTATTTTCCCGTCTATGAGACACTCCCATGTGTAAGACAGCCCCCACTTTTCCAACCCAAATTTACATTTTCACAACTGTACAGTTCTCTATTTGGCGTACTTTCGCAGGTATAAGATGACCCTCAATTTTTAGTCTTAACAATTTTAGACAAAAATATAGTCTTATACATGGGCAAATATTACAAATCCATGGGAATTTATCACAAGAAAGGTGCCTACTACTTGTGCCTTCATTCAGATCTGAGAATCCTAAACAGTGGGCTAAATTCTTTAACTACATTAGAAGCAAGTGGAATATTTTGTTCTGGTAAGCTGAGTGACAGGTGATTTACTGCTGAACCACAAAGGAAAACGTGATGGACTTCACAGAGAGACAAGGCTTTAATAATTCTATTATATGAATTTAATACCCCCATCCCCTAAATCAAACCTAATTTACTAAGAGGAAACAGTAGTGAAAAATAATCTGATAGAATCTAAATTTGCTACTAGATATTTCTCACTGAGGAACCATTTAAGGCTTGAGCGGATTTTCCACGGAAACTTTTGTGGAAAAGTATTTTGGTGACTCCATTTCTCACAAATATTCCTTCTGGGCTTATAAAACTGCCCCTAACATTTCCTGGCAGTATATTTTAAGAGTTTTGAAAGGAATTGTATTCCACTCTGAATAGGTTATCTGGCACTTGCAACTACAAATAAGCATTTGAATATTTATTGCAAGTATGCAGTATTTTGCAGAGAACACCCAAAGATCTCTTTCCTCAATTATCTTGTTCCAGCTGTAATATATTAGCAGCAACCTTATGAACAGTCCTTTTGATACAAGTTTCTTTAACTCTCCCTCCCTTCTGAACACAATTTCCCTTATTCACAGCTCTTTGTAACCATCTAATCTCTCTGTTTATGTCTCTGACACAGCCACAATGCTGCATGACTGATATACCTGACAGCTCTGACTGGTAACAGAATGTTCACAATGAAATAGAAGGCTCTGCAGGATGAGTACTACCTACAGCTAGCCTGGCAGAAATCTGAAAGGAAGATAAAGGAAAGAAAGAACTTAGACCCATTCCTGCTGTTTTTTTCTGCATTAGAGAGAACAATTTTATTATAACTGCTTACCTAAATACACCAATCGCATATTGAACACACAGCATAGTTCCTTAACATTCCTATTTAGAATTACACATAAACACTCGAGTAGGGAGCAAGAAATATAATGTGGGATATATGGATGTCCACTGATAACTGCCAATCTTACATTATTGCTTGTTCCTAGATAGCATATGATATGCAAATAAACCTACAGTATATGTATCTATTCTGACTTAAGTGGAAACGGGCACGTAAGAGAAACTAAACAGAATACATTAATAAATCTTTATTTTTTTAGAAGCCTGATTAGTTTCAAGCAGAGAGGGTACTTAAGAGTTAAGAGAGCTTACAATGTAATTACAACTAGAGTGGGAACCTTAACGTTCATAATTCATATCGTGTTTGCTGGATCACAGAACTTAAATAAGACAGGCATACAATAGGTCTTCTTCCAAATTGGTAGCTGATCTAGAAAAGTCAAGGTGGGTGGGAGAGGAATCCTATTTAGAGGCAGAGCAAATATTTTCTACCCGAAGCAAAGGATGTGATACCACCAGCTGAATCTTTTCTCAGAAGTAAGGATGGGGCAGCATCCTTCACCACATTGGAAGGAAGGAGGCTAAGCTAAGGAACACAGGTTAGGTTATTTGCCCTTCACACGGTCTGTCCTCCAACAGAGAGGAATGACTGTGAGACACTGTCCCTACAGCCCCCCCTTCCATTTTGCAGTGTCACTTCACAGCTCTCAGAACACTCAGCATCTCACTTCTGCTGTGTGCCGACAAGTATTCAATGCTTAAGACAGCTATTTTAGTATCCATCCCCAAAACTGCCTAAGGCACTCACAATTCCATGGTTGTCCTAACATTCAGACTCAGCTTGTTTTTACTCAGACTGTACTGGCTTCTGTCCTTAATAATTTATCATTTATTAAACTCATCTCAAATGTTCTAAGTATTTTAATACTGTACTTCCTTTTAGTAAATAGCTAACTCACTCAGCCTTCCCACTTTCATTTCAAACCTTGAACATATTGATCCCCTACCTTTTCCAATCTTCTCTGCTTGAATGCATATCAGGATGGAATACAGTTGGCAAAATTCTGTTGCATGAATTTGCACTGGCATCATCTGGATTGGGCACCAGAAATATTTAATTCAAATGAATATCAAATCAATCAAATTTTATTATACGGTCATTGACCCGAGTAGGAATAGAAAACTTTCTATCTGGGCTTTCAGGTTTTCAAATTCCCCACGGCTTCCCTTTTGTCTGAGGTTACATACAGCACTATAGAATACTTTAAGATCTCAGACCTGACATCAATGACTTATTAGTCTATAATTTTGTGCTACGTATCAGTTTTACAGTTGAAGCTGTAGCTAAAACACTAGAAATGCTCCAGCTTTTATTCAGTGCAGTTGGCATTTAATCTTTGTTATAGTTTAATTAGAGTGATAAAAATAAATTGTGAAAGACTGAGTTTTTTTCTTGGAAAATATGTACTTTACAGGAGTTTTGCCTAAGTTTTAGTTTTAAACATACTGAATTCACATGAACCTGCCCATTTTGTAAGATCTTTAAAAACCCTTTATTATTGTATCCCGTCCAAATGAAGTTCTTTTACATGGCACTCTTTCTGAGTTTCAATAAACAGATGCCTTCTTTGTCATCATCATCAAGTTTCAGGCAGCTGGCAGACCATTCTTTGTGTATGTATTTAATTATATTTAATTATTTTGATGGTTTATTGAATTCCTTGTCCTTTGTATCTGTCTGGTTTTTAAAAAACATTTTAGTTTAATATTTGTTAGCTACTTTTGGGCCGAGGAATAACAACTTTAGAACTGATGGATGGCTCCGCGGTTTAGGTATCTGGCTGCAGAGTTCTTTTGATTATTCACAGGGCTTCTTCCAGTAATGAAGTTCTAAGATGATGATGATGATGTTAGCAGATATAAATAACAACCCCAGTGTGGAATATAGCCAATAGCAACTGTTGTTGAATGGCAACATTCAAAGCTGCCTATGGCTAATACTTAAAGGATCCCAGAAAACTAATTCTGTATTTTGTGCTCAAAACAGGTTTTAAATTACTAGCAGCTGTGATATGAACATCAAACCTGCAAATTCTGCATTTTTGAAACCCTGATTGAATTCTACTGGTCAGTCACTTATTACCATAGTTTAAAATATGTGAGAGTAATACTTATGTCCCAAAGAACTCTGTTGCAAACAAAGCAAGATTTTACCATGGATATGAGAAATACTGACCAGTAACAAGCTATGGATCTTATTAAGCGGCAGCAGTGGTACATTAAGTTTAATTAGCATAATGGTAGAATAATTTTAAAACTTACCAGGATCCTCATCTGCCTCTTTCTCCACCCCTCAAGTTGAAAGTATTATAATACCACCCCACACCATATTGTTAGGAAAACTTGGAACTCCTTTGCCACTGTGGTAGCGATGGAGCTATCATAGAGAAATCACAGTCTAACACATACTGTAGGCACACCCTTGAACTTACCATATATGAGTATAAGCCAAGTTTTTCAGCTCTCTCTTTTTTTTTTTTTGGCTGAAAAAAAAACCACCCTCGGCTTATATTCGAGTCAATAAGTTTCCCCGTTTTGGGGGGTAAAATTAGGTGCTTGAACGGCTTGGGGAGGGTGGTGGAGGGCAAGTCCTGATCAAGCCCTCTGCTTCCCATATGATTCCAATGAGAAGGTTTAGGGGCACCCCCTTTGGATTTTCATAACTCAGCCCCCTTACCCCAAAATGTTTCCAAATTTCAGGGGGTTTCCTATAATCGCTTTCTGAAGGTACCCCTGCTACTTTGGTGCCCCAAGGTAAGTAATTTTGAGTGCATGTTTTTCAAATAATATGCACTCGAAAATTATTTTTAAAAATATGCAATCAAAATTTACTTACCTTGGGACTTGCTTTCTTAAGGTACTCCTGCTACTTTGGTGCCCCAAACATACCCGTATATACTCGAGTATAAGTCAACCCACGTATACGTCGAGGCCCCTAATTTATTCTCCAAAAACTGGGGAAACTTATTGACTCAAGTATAAGTCTAAGGTCTCTATAGAGTATTCTGAAGTAGTTTATCTTTCCTTGTGGTGCAGTGCTAATGGGCTGGGTTTTAATTCCAGGTGGCAGGCTCAAGGTTCACTCAGCCACCCAGAGGGTGCTTTGTGCAGTGACTCTTGATGGCATGGAATTAATTTTAATATGTTGGAAACGACTTGATGGCACCTAATACAGACACACAAGCAGGCTGAACAGGTGGCAGGGACAACTAAATTATTCAGCACTTGGGGTTCACAGGTGCCATTTTTCCTTCATCGCCATTAAGTCATCTCCCCCCCCACACACACACCTTTCTTTCACTCCTGTAGCCTGCACGTGAATGGGAACCTTTGAAGGCAGAACAGCCTAACTGTCTAGCACCGCAGTTAAAATAATGTGCAGTAATAGTTAAAAGAAAGAAAGGAGGAAAAGAACAGAAAAAGTCTCTTGAATTTTCTTCTTTGTGGGATTTGAGCAGCCCAGGTAAAAATGAGGTTAGGAGCAGGCGAGAAAAGTGGCGACCATCTGATTTGGATTATCGCAACTGATAGCAATCAGAGGAAAGCTCCCACTAGAAGGCTAGACATCCTTCACCGTTATTTATTTAGATTGACTTGATTTATGGTCCTCCAATTGCCGAGGTGGTGACTGGCGCAATCACTCACTTTGGCTCCCTGATTTACATGTGCTGGAATGAAGCCGGGGAAGGCTGAAGGAGGCAAGACAGAAAAGCCAGGGAACCAAGGGCTTGATAAAGGCTCCCATCCTGCCGTTCTGAAAGCCCCTGTGGGAAGCTATCTGTGCAGTGCTTGGCCATTAATCTTTGCCTCTCAGCCTTTGCAGCTTCCAACACCCCAGCGGCGACAGGAAAGGGAACAGGTGGGGGACGCCTCTGCTTTTGTTTTTCGCAATCGTTTCTTTGCCACCCCTGAGCCAAACTCACACACACAAACAGATACCACCACCACCACCCAGGCCACCACTCTGGGACAGGCAACCCTTACCTTGAGGACCCAGGAACTCTGGGTGGCAGCAACGGCAGGGCTCACGGAGCAAACCCCGTCCTCTAAACCGACACCACCTCCGTGAGGAAGCACTGCAGCATGCAAGACCAGACAGCTTTTGGTTATCAGCCAACCAAACTGAGCAAGGATGCTTTCTGATTCACGAAGCCCAGGCAGCAAAATGCTTGATGGAACCCAAACACTGCTCAAGTTGAATCGATTGCAGTATTTCTTCTTCTTCCTCCCTCTACGTGCCTGATCTTTTTTTGGGGGGGGGGGCAAGAAAAGCTGTTTGTTTCTTAAGCTTTATTTTCTCTCCCTAAGCAAGCGCTGATGGCGGGCATTGGAACTTGCTTCTGGAGAGAAAATAAAGTTTAAGAAACCCGCCACTCCCCCCCCCCATTAAGCTGGTGCCACCACAGCCACCAACGGACCGCTGCGGAGGACACTTCTGAGGCTGCAAGGAAGCCTCCTGGTGCCTGGCGCTGGCGCAGCCACCGTATTGACCCAAATATAAGTCAAGGGCCCCCCTTTTCAGCTGAAAATTAGGGCTGAAAAACTTGACTTATATTTGAGTATATATGGTAAGTAATTTTTGAATGCATGTTTTAAAAATATGCACTCAAAATTATTTTTAAAATATGCAATCAAAGTTTGCTTAGCCTGGGACTCCAAAGTAGCTTCAAACATCCAACTTGTTACCCTTGTACCAAACTCATACATCAATAGTATGCCAAGTTCAGGAAAGTTGTAATAGATGACCTGCTAAAGTATAGCTACTCTAAACAAGTTAAACCAGCAGAAGCATACACTGAATATTAAAGGTTTATCATTTTAAGCATGGAGTTTTTGACTAACCTGAGACTTGAGAATGGCTGTTGTCCAATCCTATACATACCTCAATAATGCTTTGTCCTACGTGCCATTCCTACCAGGGCTGTTGCCATATTATGTGCTTTGAACTATTTTAATGGCCTTTATCAGCAAACTAAAAGTGGTGTAGGGACATATGAACTATGCAATTTGGGACTCCAACAAATTTTGGTTTATTGATCAAACTAAGTGAAGAATTTATTCAAGCAATTGTTCACATTTGAACTGTATAATAAACACGAGGATTTGTGGAAAAAGTCTTAGTCATATTCTTAATGCTGAATTTAAATCATACAAAGTGCTTCTATGACAACAAAGCACACAAGTTTTGCTAAACGAATTTATCTAATGCTAGTTTCTGAAAGCTTTTTAGAACTTCTTTTAATTTTTAGTGTGAAAATTGATAGCCAGATAGAAATAGTTATTGTGCGCAACATTTATTGACAGGCATTTTGAAGCAGGAAACAATTCAAGGCAGAACTTTATTTTAGAAAATTATGTTTTAATACATACAACTGCCATTTATAAAGCCATAATTGATACAAAAATCAGAAAAATGCTGCTTCTGGCAGCCAAAGTGCAGTAGTGAGTTACATGATGACATACAAAATTACTTTGTTAAAAATTACGAGCAGTTCAGTTCTCTACAAAATATAATTTTAATATACAAAAAAGAACTTTCATTCAATAATTTAGTTGTAAGTTTAACACATATTGTTAACAGAAAATCTGCTAACAAACCCCCTCACCAATAAGCTGAATGGTGAGAATACCACTTTTGTCTGTCTCTACCAACAGTAGGCCTTTGAAAGTACCTGATGCTATTGGTTTGAACTGGACTGGTAAATTGCAATAGTGATGACATCTGCAAGAGATTAGTTAATATAAGTTACATGTCTTTAACAACCTGCTGAGTTTTACTGAGATTTCTGATGTAAAGCTGGGTATGAGGCATAACATTTAACCATGCCTTTAGTTGGACAAAGTAAAGAATGTTATCAATCAGCTAGCATGCTTTAACACAGTCCTGCATATTGAATTTAAATTTGGTGGAAATTCCCAGAGCCTTTGTAACCCATCACTGATTTTCAAAGTAATTTTTATTATGAGTTTTTCAGGTGGAATGGTGGTACATGTATAGGTACCTGTATATCTATATAGCAATATATTTAAATAAATAGTAGTGAGATGCCTTGGAATATTTGTAAATATGACAGATTATAAACACTAAAATAACAATTCAGAAATAAATTGGCTCAAAGTGAAGCATATTATATTTGTTTTAAAGATGGGCACGAAGGGGTTCATGCCAGGTTATCGGTGTTTGGTGCATCAAAGTCCCGTATCATCTTTGGTGAGCACCCACTTAGAGCCAAAGGTTGGAGTTCTCTACCCTGCCTCCTCTGGAAGCTACCTCTGAGTTGGCACCCACTGGAGACAGGGTTTTGAGGCGCCAACCACCTATTCAGCTGATAAAACAAACTGGCATAAACTGGTATTTCATGCCTATCTTGCCAACTTTGTAAGCAGTAGGGCTACATTGTTAATTTCTGTTGCATCATAAAGCAAAAAAGATACTTCCAGATATTTTCATTCCCCCCCCCACACACACACACAATTCATAAAAAAGGCTAAAGCTACAGAATCACACTTCACTCACCTTAAAGTATAATGAGAATGCTTGATGTAAAAAGGTGCTTTGGGACTTCTGAATTTCAACTGCAATTTAAGCAAAAAATTATTTAGAAGTTGGAGCTGCTTACTACATAATAAAGCAAGCAAATATTTCAAAAGACTAACCTAAAATTCAGCAAAACAAAATAGAAAAAGTTTAAAAATTATAAAGAATTGTATTTAATCTTGGTCAATAATCTAATTAGATTGGAAAGTTTCAAATTTTAATTCAAATGTAATGCAGCATAGTTTTGTGAGATATGAATGCTTTTCAGCTTAAAATAAAAACTGGAAAGTGAGTCATGATAACGTGACAATGACACAGGGACAAAGATTAATGTAATACCCTGTGTTAAGCATTAGCTTGTGTTCGCAGTAAGGCCTTACAGTGGTACCTTGTATAAAGGAATTAATTCATTCCAAATGAAATTCTGTTAAGCAAATTTTCCTTTGTACAAATTTCCCATAGGACTGCATTGAAAACAGATTAATCCCAATTGTAACCATTTTTATGTTGTACGGATTCGCCCCATAGGCGATTCTGTTAAGCTATTTCTCCTTCGGAATTTTTTTCCTTTAAGTGCGATTTTCTGTTAAACAAACCATTTGTTATACAAGGTCCATTGTATATAACTGCATGTTGAAACAAAGCTTGCAAATTAAAATACCTTGTTTGAAGAAGTAGAATAATTCCGCATGCTGATTTTCAGCGTACTTGATTCACCAATCCTCGTTGGAGGAAATGTATAAACATTTTCTTGAGCACATACTCCGCTCCTGATTTTTGAGAAGAGTAATGTGAAAATACTGCCCTGAAGTTGATATCTATTATACTTTTGTTGGTAACATATATGACAATGCATTTCTAAATAGTTAAATTGTTTCAAAAGTGAAGAATACAACTTTCTGTGTGTTTTTCCTTAGAAAGTCAGACTTTTCCCTGGAAAGGTCTACCAACCTAAATGCTCAGTTGACATCTTATGAAAATTTATTTTAAAAGGACATCAGAATATTCATAGGATGCATTCCTCGATACCTCATTGCTGATATTTTATGGTTTTAGCGATATATTGTAGAACTAAGTGAAACTTTTACATGAACAAGATGCGAGTAACTCTGTCAAAGCTACTCTTGGGAATATCTAACAAATTACTAGGGAAATAATGAGTCTGAAGAGATTCTAACCTGAATTTAGGAAAATTAAAAATGTGGTTCACTCAAGTAAAAATGCAGCATTGGCTCATCATTATGAGCCAATATGAACTAAATCCGGAGAAAAACGAGGTTCTGTTTTTTTGGGGCGTCCTCTCCTGGGTACAGTGGCCCTCTCCTCAGCTTGAAGGGTTCTGTCCTCCAGCTGGCGGATAGGGTGAGAAGTCTGGGCATGATCTTGGATTTGGCCATTTCCCTGGATGCGCAGGTGGCAGCTGTCTCCAAGATGGCCTTCTTCCATTTTCAGCAGATCACCCAGATTTGCCCTTACCTGGACAATGCTTCCCTGAGAACAGTTGTGCAGGGATTCGTGATCTTGAGGATAGATTATTGCAATGCTCTCTATGTGGGGCTTTTCTTGACCCTTATTCAGAGATTGCAGCAGGTACAGAATGTGGCGGCCAGACTGGTGGTGGGTGCAGGAATATATGACCGCATCAGCCCAGTGTTGGCTCTTCTGCATTGGTTGCCTGTTGTATTCCGAGTAAGGTTCAAGGTATTGGTTTTGACTTTCAAAACCCTCCACAACTTGGGACAATACCTGATGGAGCAAATCTCCCTCAGATCAGCTGTGGCTCGACTCACCAGAGCCTCGCAAGCGTTCTCACTCTGGGTG
Source organism: Phrynocephalus guinanensis (assembly GCA_037367245.1). Taxonomy (NCBI): domain Eukaryota; kingdom Metazoa; phylum Chordata; class Lepidosauria; order Squamata; family Agamidae; genus Phrynocephalus; species Phrynocephalus guinanensis. The sequence goes on along the minus strand of CM074739.1, from coordinate 67,260,950 downwards.
TCCATGTGTAGAGGCCCAGAATGATCACCAGAAACCGGGCATTCTCTGTGGTCACCCAGAGTGAAGAGTCTGGGTGTTGTCTTGGACCTGGGACTGTTCCTGGAGTCCCAGGTGGCAGCCGTGTCCAAGTCTGCCTTTTACCAGCTTAGGCTTATCGCCCAGATTTGTCCTTACCTTGATGGCGACTCTCTGAGGACAGTGTGCAAGCACTGGTCAGCTTGAGGATTGATTACTGCAACACCCTCTACATGGGGCTTCCCTTGAACCTTGTCTGGTGTTTGCAGTGGGTACAGAATGCGGCAGCCAGATTGGTGGTTGGTGTGCGTCGTTTTGACCACATCACCCCAATTCTGGCTCGCTTGCATTGGTTGCCCGATACCTCCTGGATAAGGTTCAAGGTACTGGTTTTGGTTTTCAAATCCCTCCATGGCTTGGGGCCTGACTATCTGGCAGAGTGGATCTAACCAAAGGTCATTGACGACCTGGCCCACCAGAGCATCCGTGACTGGCCCCGCTACGTGGAATAAACTTCCATGTGAAATCTACCAAATTGAGTCCCTCCTAGCCTTTAAAAAAGCATTAAAGACCTGGCTTTTTAAGGAGGCATACAGCGATTGGTAATTTGTTGTGTTGTGTTTTCCCTGTTTATTGTTTCTCCCCTCCCTTTTAGTATTTTATGGGTTTTTTTGCCTCTTGCCGATTCTTGCATGTATTATGTGTTTATTTGCTTGTTCTACTTGTTTATTCTATTGTTTATTTAATTTGCATTATTGTTTGTTTCTTATTTGCATTCATGTAAACCGCCCAGAGTCCTTTCTGGGAAATCGGTGTGGTATAAAAATGCAATAAATAACTAAATAAAAAAATTCTCAACCTTCCTAATGTCGTGACCCTTTAATACAGTTCCTCATGTTGTGGTGACCCTTTGCCCTGCTTGGAGGAGTCCACAAGCCCCCTTTGGCAGGCCACTGCCACAGGTGCCATAGAGAACTGCCCTCTACAGGCACCCTCAACCAATCACAGCCTCCGGTGCCATTGACTGACATCCCTTCCAACCTATCAAGCTGTAACTCACTCTTTCCCCCGTTCCTCCCCCTCCTTCTCCAGACCCAAGCCGTTTGTGCCTTTTTCTTCACTGGCTCATGGCAACCCCTGTGAAATGGTCGTTCGACACCCCCCCAAAGGAATCCCGACCCCCAGGTTGGGAACCACTGGAGTAAAGGATTTCAGCCTCATAGACTGTACACCTTTTAAATAGGCCAACAGAAGTCATAAACTTGAGAGGAAAGTAACATTTCTTTCCCAATGAAGAGAATAGCAATAAGAGATAATAACTTATACACCAAGAAAAAGGTAGTGAGGTATTTGGGGTTTTTTTTTTTCTAGAAAGTAGTGGTCTTGTTTGTGCTGTAGTAATCCCCTGCCTATTGCGGGGGTTAGGGACCCAACCCGTGATATGCAGATGCTGGGTCGGGTCGGGACTGCGGGGGGGGGGGCTCTGGGGCCTCCTACACTTATCTGAGGCCTGTCGCTGCCCCAAATGGGCCTCCGACGGGCCTCCTGGAGGCCCCAGAAGTGGTTTGTGGTGATCTGAAAGTGACATCTGGTTCGCTGGAAACCACTTCTGGGGCCTCCAACAGTGCCTGGGAAGCTCATTGAAGGCCCATTCGGGGCAGTGCCTGGCCTGGGGTAAGCAGCTTACCCCAGGAGGACTTGTCTGTCATATACTGCGGTCCCGCACCTATCCACAAACTGCCCCACCTACACCCATCCACAAACTGCCCCACCCACACCCATCCACAAACTGCCATGGAAGATAAATGTATGGCATAGAAAACTGAATACTATATATCTTATTGTTTAGAAATTATGTTGCAGGGCTTCTGGAAACAAACTGGAAAAGTGTTATCTGCATTTACTGGTTAAGTGCCAACCCAGGTGGTATAGTAGCCATTGTTACTTTTTAGCAACTTTGATCATTACAAAATAAATATCTGCTGAAAAGATTCCAGATACTGTGCTATGCTGAAAATGCTTTTACAGATTTCTTTGGTGACAAGGAATGAGTATACATATTACGATCTTATTTACGTACCAGATTTTGTGATCCAAAGTATCAGGGCATTCTCTCCTCTGAGAGACATCTCGGACACTGATTTTTACTAAAGCAGCCAGAGAAGCCTCATTTTTAAAGACTTCTTTCCCAAGGATACTCTGTTGTGAAGAACAGGTTAAACATTTACACCACCTTCTCAAATACACTGCATTTTATACAGATCATGATAGATAACAAGCTTATTAAGTCTAAGGAGGATTATTGGTATATTATTCATGAATAATTCTTACTGTTGGGACCAGACCATAATGCATACAATTCTTCAGATCATTATTCTGTATAGCAAAATGTAGAAATGTATAAAGCTATTCACAGATAGTCTCATAAACACATAAGGACTTTGCTTAATCAAACTACAGGCCTCTTTAATACAGCACTCTATTCACACAGTGGCCAACTAGTTTTTGCTAGGAAGTGTATGAACAGAATCTAAGTGCAGCCACACTCTTCTACTTGCACTCCCTATCAGCTGATATATAGTGGCATATTGTGCCTTGTATTGCATAGAATACATGTCTTCACGACCAGCTGTCAAAGACAGCTTCATCCCTCAAGAAACTGTCCATCTTCTTTTTAAAGCTGTGTGCTGCTGTTGTGCAATGACTTCCTTCTACCTGTCTACAAATTCAGCTGAAGTGAAATACCCCAAGTTCTAGTGTTATGAGAGAGGCTTTTCTTCCTAGCTGCTTTCTCCACAACATGTATAATTTCCCATTTAGTGAACTGAATAATCCAAAATGTCATAAGTTTTCATCACAGGTAATTTGTTCCAGTCTGTTGGCAGACCCTTGATGAATCTTTTCCAGATCAGTAATATATTTTATCAAGTACAGTATCCACTGATTTGCCATCCACGGATTGTTATTTGCAGGTGTTGGAGGAGGTGGGGTGTCGGGAGTGAAAGTTGCGCCACGCTGCCTGGGCAGTGGACTGGGTGGTGCTTTTGCCCCCCCCCAGCACCCCTCCATTCCCACTGGGCAGGTCAGCGGACCGGGTAATGGGAGGGCACACCTTCACTTCACCTGGTCCACGGCGCTGCTGCACCTTTGGGCAGACTGGACGGCACGAAGGTGCTATCTCTCACCGCCTGGTCTGCCGACCTGCCCAGCAGCAGTGCACAGCACGGCTTTCACCCCTGTTGCCACGCTCAGATAAGCATTCACTCTTATCTGCGGGTTTTGGTATCTGCGGGGTGGCCCAGAACTGATCCCCCACAGATACGGGGGTCCTACTGTAATTTAAACAAAGCTGTAGAGTATTATGATGACCCCACAAATGAATATAAGGACAGTATTATATACTGGCAGTGTTATGTTCAATTTTTACTGATCATGCCCAAGGAGAAGATGTCCTTTTTACAACCAATATACACTGGGTCAACACTTTCTTTAAGCTATCAACCACAACCCAGGGTTCCCTTTCTGGTCAATTTCTACCAGCTCATTCATATATACAGCATGCCTGGTTACACTTACTTGCTCCAATGCGCACTGGACCACACTTGCTTATACAGAATTTCATTTGTCACTTTAATGCCCATTCTCCCAGATTAAAGATGTTTTTGTTCAACTCTTTGCTATCTGTTTTAATTCTAACCTGTTTCATTCTAATTTAGCTAATTTAGTGTAGTCAGAAAACTGATTGACTGACTGACTGGACCTATATACTGCTCCACTGCTTTGCTACTTAATACTAATTCCAAGTTGTTTATGAACATGTGAAAGAGTATCACAAAAGATCAGACATTGTGCATGCTCGAGTGTACAAATATATCATTACTAGTTGTCTGTATTCCATCAATACAAAGTATCTTGCAGAATATTACACAAACATTTTACGCTTTATTGTTCTGTGCTTTTGACTATAAAAAGTGAGATGAAACGCCCACAAATATAAACTTTACCTGATAAGGGTGCCTTTGTTTTTAGGAAGCTACAGAACAGGTGAAATAATATCCTTGGCCTTCTCACATTTCATTTCAACAGGATATATGTAAGTTTAAGCCAAACAGAAAAAAAAAACATTCTTGCTTCATGTACCCACCATTCCACAAAACTGAAGTCTATGTTTGTCTTTCATCTGAGGATCATGAAGAGGGTGGCATTCAAGGTCCCAGAACTGAGAATAATGCCCTCTATCTCTAGGCAAAAAGATGACTACAACCTGTCATGAAATAAGTTAGGAAACAATACAAAAGCACATCAGTCATAGTAGCTCAACTGCCAACATAAAGCCGTCTGCTAAAAAAAATCCTTCTGCATCTGCTAATCAGAGCTCTAGCAATTTTAGCTACAGTCTTAATTTGAGGGTTCTCTTCTTGCTGCAGAAGAACCGCGCAGCACCTGATCCAGGTATGTGCTTAACTGTATTTTCAAGTTATCTAGCTTTGCATTCTGCTTAGCTATGAGAGCCTTCCCCCAATGAACATATTGCAGAAACAGAGTACAACAGAGTGGTACAGACAGATGGCGAGGCTGTCATTGAAGTTCCCGAGAGTCAGATACTGAATACAGCACTAGTCACGACAGAAAAGCCCTATTCATTCCTTTTTAATTCAGTGCTGTCAACCTGGTTAGAGGGGAAGGTCTAGCCCTTGCCCCTCCATCATTATTTTCTCCATGCATTCAGCAATGAGACTGGAGACAACAGGGTCCTGGTTATTTATAGGCTCTACCCTGGAACTTGCTCACGTGCGGTCTACATTTTAGCAAGACACAACACCGGGATCATTCCAAACATATTAGTGGATTCATGAAAGAAAGAAAAAACAGCGATCGGGGCTAGGCTGGCACTCCCACTCTAACTATGGTGATGCTGCTGGATTCAATAATGATGAAATAAAACTAAACAGTATTTTGGTTCAGAAAAATTGGATGGACAAGAAAGAAAATTTAAAAAGCCAAGCCATCTATGTGCTGCCAGGGCCATAGGGGAAAAAGACAATGGGAAAGTAGCAAAAAGTCAGGAGGGCAGAGTTCATCACAAAGCAATTGCCTAGGATTACAACTGTATGACCAACCCCACTATTTCTATTGAATAACCCATTTGTAAAATTTACAGTTTGCAGCACTTCTATATTCACCAGTGCCCATGAGAGTAATGTGGACTGGAGAACAGCCGCTGAGACTTACAGCAGTGGCCACTGCTAGGACCTTTTTCTCTATTAAGGGTCTCAGTTCCTAGTACTGACTATAGGTAGCAATTTGAGTAAGCAAATAATGGATACTGCTAAACACCATGAGAGCTGAATGGTTTAATAAGCCCTTTCAACCCAGTCTGAAAACTCTGCAATAGGAAACAGTGCCTCTGGCTTCTTCGCCCATTTGCACTCCAACTCAAGATTCTCACTTGCCCAACGAACTACATTTATTCTTGTTATTTGTTCTTCTTATTCCTTTTGAACAATAAAATTTTAATTAAAAATAGAGCTTTATTTCACATTAATGTTTCTGTCACTTACTAGGACATTAATTGATTTTCTTTAAAGGATACAAGTCAAATAAACTTACTTTTTCTTTTCCATGAGCTTCAATAGTACCAGAAATACAAGAACAATGGAAAGCAGTGTATGTGGCCCTGTAAACTTCTCCACTTTCATCTAAATCCTAAAAAGAAAAGATTATTAATTCAATAAAGAGGGTTTATAAAGTGAATGTCAAGAAGTCTTCAAGGAATGAACATCTTTGACTCAACCTATGGGGTACCTTCATACTAATTACTGGCCCGCAGAAAAATGAAAACTATTATTCTAAAAATATAAAAACATGCAATCATAAAAATACAGTGAAAAGAAATTTTAACCACATTTCAAAATGTAAGAAATATAATTCATAACCTCAAGCAATATAAACTTTGATACGCATCAAGTATTCTAGAAAGAAGTTTTCCCGCCCAACTTAAACCAACCAGAACAAATCTCTTTAACTATCATCCATGTTGTTTTGGCCACAATGGAGAAACTTAATTTCATTTTAACCAAAAGGCTTGGTAACACCTACATGCTTCACACAAACAGCCTTTCTGTCTCCTTCTTCAGCTTCATCAAGGTCATCCCAAAGACCCCTGGGCAGCCGATTCATCTGTTGCCACTGACCCCCCAAAGAGGTTATGGGCACGTGAATTCAAAAGAATGTCTTCCAATCTGCAGGTGCTACACAGTCGGGAAAGCCAGGATCGAAGCCGCCCCTCTTTGCCTGGGCCTCTGTGCCGAGTCATTTGTAACTCGTTTACCCTGCAGCCATGGCTGCAGAGTAAACTGGGACTACGAACGAGCCCACAAGCCACCACCACCACTTTGCCCGGGTCTCTGCAACGCTGAAAGGGATGACGCAGAAAGGGGATGAGCACGCGAGTCACCCCTTGCCCGCTCCTCCCCTGGGTTGGGGCACGCAGCAAACAGGGGGAAGATTTTCCCCTGTCCCAACCCAGCAAAGAAGGGGAAAAGCTTCCCCCCCCCCAGAACTGATTAACTGGTTTTCAATGCATTCCTATGGGAAACTGTGCCTCTTAAGATGATTTTTTTCATAAAACGAATTGACCCATGGAGCAAATTAAATTCATCTTTGGGGGTACCACTGTACTTCTACTTGTGCTAGTGAGGAAAGCTGATTACATCCTGCACTAAATGTGCTTTAAAAGATGTCAAAATACTGTATTCCTGCAGGTGCAGGTGCCTTTTCCAACAAAGATTATAGGTCTTTTGTTTTTACTATCTCTGCTCAAAGATTCAAAGAGCTCACATGCTTAACATTCATATTCTGGCTATAACTGCTGGTGAAAAGGAAAGTTGATTATAAAAAGAAATGATATTATCAATATTCAGTGTTTTACATAAACCAGATTTTATGAACTTTGACAAAGTCTCCGTTCATATTTTCTACTCACCTTGACATAAGGTGGTGCAAAAGCTGATAAAAACCACTTCACATTTTCATCACCATTGTTTTCAATCTCTAGGTATTTCTCTACAAGAAAATATCCATATAGTAAGAAGAAAAAGTTTGTGCATATTAAGTGCTGCTAATGTGATTTCACAGTATACATAGGTATAAGCAGCTCGCAATTCTGGCTTGTCATTACTTCAACAACTCAGAGTTGTAAGCCAAGAACAAACCATGACCTATGATTTCAACTTGCTGGAGCAGCGTCAAATCAGAGTCTTGGTTCACATAGCAAGCTAATCCAGAGTATACTTAGCCATTCTACGTTGGAACAGAAACAGGATATATTATGTTTAGTGCTAGCAGATTCATAATAAGCTAGACAGCCAAATGCACCACATGTCATGATTGCTGCCTTCATAAACTGATTTAGAATACACTATATTTCCACTCTGAATGGGCCTGTCATTCCAGCTTAATGAATGGAAGCCACAAGTGTTTATTAACCCAAAGACAGCGAGAAATCCACAGCCTGGCAGCTTAATGGTTTAGAAAATACATCCTTCAAGTTCTTACATTCCCTGGGAGAAAGAAAAGCAAAACTGTTTTCAAACTTTGTGGAAACTAAGAACAAATCACACACAGGAACCTGACAGAAAGCCTTATCCCACATTTCTGTGTTAGGAGTATATGTAGGCAAGGTTTCTTCTAAGCTGTGTGTATGCATGTGCACACATTCTCATGCAGAGCTCCACTGGACCTGTGCATGGGTAACCAGCAGCTGGACTGTTTTCTTCCCATTTCAAATGAAGCCCCACCCACCCCCAAGCACATCAAGAGAGGCTCCTGTGCAGTGTGACAAAAAATAAAGGGATTGTTGGATATATGTTGACTTGGTTTTCACTGGCCTGACTGTATGGTTATTCTAAGTTTCAAACACATGGTTTCTAAAATTGAGAATAAGCACCATCAGTTCTGCTCACTTGTAACATCTTTTCTGACTTAATGGCAGTAATGTTAAAACAGAGTTTAGATATAATGGGGAACTTTGGTTCATTGTAATAGACGTGTCATATTTTATTTATTTATTTATTTATTTATTTTTACAACTTATATGCCGCCCACTACCCAAAGGTCTCTGGGCGGCTTACAATCAAGGAATTAAAACAGTTAAAAACATCAAACAATAAATAATTAAAACAACAATAAAAACCTTATACTAAAACATATGAGGGGGCTGGGAAGCTCACATCCAGTGCTGATTCCTAATTTAAGAATCCATGGTGTTTCTGGACACTAGACAGCCAGGAACAAGATCTCTAGCTTGCGTAGTTCACAGTGGGCATTTTATCTTCATAATGCACAAAATGTAATCCTTGCCTTCAGTTCTGGCCATTCATCTTTACTGCTTCAGGTAGGAATAAATAAATCAGATTGAGGCTTTTTATGCCTTCCATATAAAATGAACATTTCAACAGCAGTTGCTATATGGCTGCTTCACCTGCCATAAGTTATTATGTTCTGTAAATATCTTCTAGTGTAAGTGTGAAATTGTCAGTTCTTGCTTGAATTTTCAGACTGAAATAAAACACACAAATGGCTTCTCTCCTTCAACGTCTGCTTACCTGATGTTTCACCAGACCTTGTCTCAGGAAAACACACAGTGCGGTTTTTTACTTCTAATTTTGTTAAGGGAAGCTTTTGAAGTGGTTGTATGTGAATAACAGGAAGCTCAGGCTGTGGCTGCTGCTGTGGCTGCTTAACCTGTGCTTTGGTAGCTGAGAAGCCCCTTCCAGACTGTTCCTCAAAGCTATCTTCCCGAATTTGGACTCTAACAATCTATGCACAAGAAACAGAGGAGGAACAAAGAACATTGATTTCTATCAGTATGTATGTATTACGGGCCTCATGACTGTAAATAAAATGTAATGTCAAAATTTAAAAATGGGCAGGATCCATTAAGGTACTTTAGCTGATAAAACCTGAACTCCAGCTATAGTACAGCAAATTCACCACCCTCACTCAGGAAACCAAGCACCCAAAAGCTTCCTTTAGAGGACTAAGAAATCCTCCAGATCAGGTTTTCTAGCTCTGCAAGTAGCAGGAAGGGAGTGGGGAGAAAGTTTTACTCGATAGGCAGTCAAATGCTAGTGCAACATTTACAATCACATGGAGGAGATGTATACAGGAAGTAACACAGAGGAAGGGGAATAGGGTTAACTCATTCGTTTTACTCATGAATTCGGGATAACTCTATCCTGCATACCTGAGTAGGGTGAATTGATTTCACTGAATGAAATAAAATTAGTTTCCATCACTCATACATTTTATTCTCCTTTAACTGCTTGCGTTCTATTGTAGCTTTAATGTAATGTTGTCTATTAATGCTGTAAGATGTCCCTCAATTCCCTCTTCTCAATATTTGAACATGTCTTAATTGTACTGGACTGTATATTATCCCTCATTATTGTAAGCCGCCTTGGCTCCTTTTCCAAGGAGAAAGGCGGGGTAAAAATACTCTACAATAAATAAAATGAATAAATAAAATAATAATAGCAACTATGAGCCATCAAATCAATTTCAACCAAAGACAGGAATTCTCAAAGTCTTCTAGGTACAAAGCATTCAGAAATGATTTATGAAGGTTTCCTTTTAGTGATGCTCTAGGTAGGACTTTTCTCCTGAGAACTGAACTCCATGCCCATACTTTCATAACTGGATGCTTCAACCAAGTGAGCTACTGAGCAAGCATGTACACAATATATAGTTTAGTATCTTTTAAGTTTACTGAATATTTGGAAGCAGTTTTGCATGGCAAAGATGGTAAAATGTTTTTACTGCTATACAACTTGCAAAGAAGTAAAGTAAAGAAAAACAAGTGCAATGAGGCAAGTTTTTACTATTCAGTTCAATCTGCTTTTCTGAAATTAATGAACTCAAGGTTAAAGATAGAGTCTGGCAATATAGATAAATACATAGATGGACAAACAGGCAAATAGATATACTGTCAGATTTAAAATTTTCATTCAGGCCAGCCAACTTTTGTTTCTGACAACAGTATACTTCTAGTTCCAAAACAGAAAAGGGAAAGAGGCTTGCCTATCATCATGTGTAACAAATAATTATTGAAATAACACAAAAAAACTATTCTTAGCAACTAACATACAGCTGAGGCATGAAAACACATGACAATAAAACACAAGCAAATCAATAAATAATTTTCTCAGAAATTAGAAAGGCTGTCTCAATTGTATTCTTCTTCGAGGTTCAGGTTTGTTTATTTACAACCCAATTTTCTATTTTATTTATTTATTTATTTATTTATTTATTTACAAAAAATTAGCTGCCCCACTACCAAGAGGTCTCTGGGTGGCAATGAGGACTGGGCAAAAAACAACAGAAACCCATTTAACAGGGATAAGAGCAAAGTTCTGCAGTCTGGGGGCAGGGCAGAAAAATGCACATTTACAAGATAGGGAGAGGTACTTTGCTCAGTAACACTACAAGGGAGAAGAATCTTGGAATTGATGTAGATCACAAGCTGAATTTGAGCCAGCAGTGTGATGTAGTTTTAAAAAAGGCTAATGCTGTTCTGAGCTGCATTAACAGAGGCAAAGTTTCCATGTCTCATGAGGTACTTAGTCCCTCTCTGTTTGGCACTGGTCAGGATTTATTTTGAGTATTGTGTCCACTTCTGCCAACGACATGTTAAGAAGGATGCCAACGAAGTGGAACAAATTCAGAGGAAGGCAACAAAGATTATCAGGGGACTGTACACCAAGCCCTATGGGGAAAGACTGAAGGAACTGGGCATGTTTAGCCTAAAGAAAAGAAGACTGAGGAAAGATATGATAGCATTGCTCAAATACTTGAAGAACAGTCATACAGAGGGGAGGGGGAAGGATCTGTTCTCAGTCATTCCAGAATTCGGGACACGTAATAATGGGCTGAAATTAAGAGAACCCAGATTTAGGCTGAACATCAGAAAAAAACACCTGAACTGTTAAGAATCGTAAAGCAATGGAACCAGTGACTTCAGGAGGTGGTGAGCACTCCAATACTGGAGACATTTAAGAGAAAAATTAGACAACCATTTGTCCAGTATACTTTGATTTAGATTCCTGCACTGAGCAAGGGGTTGGATTTGATGGCCTTATAGGCCCCTTCCATCTCTATGGTTCTATGATTCTATGGTTCTGTGAAGGCAGATACATTAGTACAGTGTTTCCCAACCTGTGCATTATGAAGTGTTTTCCTGAACTATTGTGGGTTACTTTACATTTATATATTTACTTATTACATTTTTATGCTGCCCATCTGGCACCAAAGGCCACTCTGGACAGTTTACAACAAAATATAAGACACAACAACAACATCCAAGAAATAAAAAGAGAAAAAATTTAAATAGCTATATATAAAACATTTAAGATCAATATAACATTTAGTTTAAAAAATTGAATTTAAATTTTTAAGGGTGGGCAAAGTAATATAAAAGATGTTAATGTAGATGGGTAAACACTGTGGTTATATTTTGTTTGAAGAAAATGCCTGTTTTAATAGTCAAGTTTTCAAAGATTGTTTTAAAATACCTAACAAGGAGGCCAGGCAGATCTCAGGTGGAACATTATTCAAAGTTGTGGGGTGATTGCAAAGAAAGTTCTTTGTTTTTTGTTTTTTCTCTACGGATTTCTTGTGGTGTTCAGAGTCTTGTGGTGTTCAATGCCTGGCCTTTCAGAGTGGGATATTCAAGTTAGCATTTCTGTACGTGTTTGAGAAACAGGCCCTTGGGGAATGGGGGAGAGAAGCCTCCACTTTCAGAAAAGGGATGACTTTACCCTATTAAAAATGCCTTTTTATGCAAAAGCAGTGGTGAGGAGTTCAAAGGTTACTTCAGAACGAATGGGTCACAACTCAAAAAAGGTTGAGAACCACGGCATGAGAACAAAAGTAGATCAGTGCACTAACATATAAAAACAAACATAGCAAAATAGGATCAGTTATTTTAAAAAGAAGAAATCACTTTAAAAAGCAGATATACCGGTGCATACTTTTACTGCCTGACTATCTAATAGGAAAGGGAGAGGGCACTGCAAACCCATCCATGCCAGTCGCCACACATGCCTGATCTTGCATTTGACTAGCACATGAAGAGAAGTATCTAAACCCAGTATACAGACAAGGAGGCTCTTTGTTTTCCATTATACCAAATTAGTGACCATTTTAATGCTGAAAATCTAGGCCACATCCCTCTAATGATACAAATGCCTAATTTGCAGGAGAGAATTAGAATTCCAAACCCAAAGCAACTAAAACTATATCCATACATACACATTTGTATAAGCCACTTACTTTTTGTACACCATCACAGTGTATGTAAATTAGACCACTCCATGGAAGTATGGATTTGTTTTCTGCAAGTGATGGATTTGGACTCACACGGATTGAAATGGTGTTCCTAGATACAGAATTCAGTATTATGTTCAAACAGTATAATGAGAAAGCATACAGCCATTTCCCATAATCTTAGCCTCTAGAGATGTTTCAGATCAAAGCCCATCAACTCAGTTAGCATGGCCTATTGTTAGGAATTCTAAGATAGGTTGTCTAAAATGTCTCAAGGCCACTACAGTTGGTTACATATAAATCAATCTGAAAATGCCAATGAAACAAATATTTTAGCATTATTCGTTAAGCTTCCACAATTAAATCTGCATTTCTTAGGTATTTATGCATGATATTTAGGATATATCAGCATTCTATTTAACTTGAGCAGACAGACTGCATATGCATTCCGTTCTATTCACATTGTCTGGCTACAGAAGCACAGCTGGAAAATTCACAAATTGCTGGAACACCCATCAGAACACCTACCACATACTAGTGTGGAACTGATATGTGTAGAACTATATGATATTGCTATCAGAAACCAAACATCACATGGGGTGTCAATTCCTTTGCCTGCTGCGCATAAACATTTCATAGGCTACAAGTCCACTGCAGAACCTACTGTTATAGCACAATAACAGATGAAAAAAATAAGAAAAATCTTAAGGATGAAAGGAAAACTGCAGCCTTTTTACAGTAGCCCTGAATGAATTGCTACTGTTACCAGCTTTTAAAAAGAAACTCCATTGTCTTCAATAAAACAATCTGAATATGAATGACATATATCTTCAACGCTATACAACTAATTCAGTTCTTGCTGGCAGCCTAAAAATATCTCTGAACATTAAGGATGTAGCAACATGTTCATGAAGGAAACAAATTTTCATTAATACAGTAAGAAGTTTTTTAAAAAAAAATATTACTTGTCTTTCTGTATCTACAGTACAGTACTTTATGTAACACTTTATGCAAGTGTATCTCTACAGATGCCCACTCATTATTAAATTTCACCAAGTTTAATGGAACATAGGTGGGAACATATCTAGTCCTAATTACTGAAAGCAATGTTTATCTAAAAATGATGCTGTTAAAAATCAGGAACTTACCCTGCTTCAATAATTCCATGTTGAGGTGTTATTGTAAGACAATGAGCAGGCCACGATAACTCAAATGTTAATGATCTGGCTGAGTTATTATGCATTTGTGCATATTTAGTGACTGTTGTTCCACCTTTTAAAACAAGAATTGGATAAATTCCAGATTACCTTTTATGAATTATACACAAAATACTACAACCGTAACATTCACATGGATCAGTTAAGCAGCACAGAATGTAACAACAGATAATAAATTTATAGCATGACATTCATTTCTAAATGGTGGGTTGGGATTCACATTACACAGAGGGGTACCCTGGGTCCTTTTCCAAGGAGAAAGGTGGGGTAAAAATATTCAAAATAAATCTACAGATGATCACCAGACTGTCAACAGATTTTAACAATGTTAAGAGTTATAACAATTTCAATTTATGGTAAAACATTAGAGCAAGGATATCCTAAACACATGAAAAAGCCAGTGGAAATCTCCAGTGATAATTTTCTGAAGCCATACCATGCTATGGAGAATTTCTTTTAACCCCTGAGCAAATGCACTATGATCCATTTAACAGTAAATATCAGAAAGTTTAGTGGAGATCACAGTAGTATTATTTACCTTAATTCTAAGTAATCAGTAGGGGAACTATTGATTACTTGACTAGTATTTTCATTAGGATTAGCTGGCTGATGTTACTTACTCTGAGAAGGAGCTGTGAAAATTAGAAACTCAGGTTTAAGAGTCCAAATGTCCTGAGAAACAAGTTTATTCTCATCTAAGCCATTGGTATTTGTGGACAATACACAACCATGAGGTCCTTTAACAGGTAGTATATCCAGAGTCATACTATGTTTCTCAGTAGCAGCAGGTCTATAAGACAAGCAAATAGTGGTTAAAAGCCAATGTATTCAGTATACACCATTATATCTAGATTTAGTCTTAAAAGTCAAATGGTTGAAAAGAGTTTAAAAGCACATAAAAGTTGGCACACGAGATGCATAAGAAAGTAGTTTCTTGCCCTAAAGATTTAAGAAAATGTATTACACTGGTATACATTTTGGTGACTGCAATATGAATGGATCTCTTTTAATACTTCATGTACAAATAGGAACAAGTCTCAGCAAAATGCCAGGTATGAATGCTCCCTACTAAAGCACAGGAAACAGAACAATTACTTTCTTTTATTTTACTTCATACCAATCATGACCTGTCAGTATGTGCAGATGAGAGATCGTAGTTTAAAACAAACAAGTCATTGTGAATGTAGTACTAAATGAGGTACAGCATATGTCTGAGCTGAACCTTAAATGTTTCAGATTTACTATTTCTATTCAGCCACTTGCTAAAATACTCTGAAGTCTGCCATGGGAGATGAAACTTTTGTTTTGTTGTCTTTTAAAATTATGGTTTTTTTTTCATTTTCTAATAATAGATCATTTTCATTGTTGTCTATCTGTTTATTATTCTGTTTGTATTTATTTGACTGTTGTAAACCGCCCAGAGTAGTCTTGTTACCAGATGGGCAGTCTAGAAATTCTAGAAATTTCTACAATTATTTAAAAATGCTATAAAAACTAAAGTAGGCATTACCTCTCTGTCGCCACACGATTAACTGAAGATGGCTTGTTATCAGAAGCAAGAACAGATACTTTAACAGCAGAAAGAGTAATCCTTCGCATATTTGTAAAAAAACACGGAATATCATTTGGTTGTTGTGGAAGATCATACACTGGAATAACATATTTTAATAATCAAAACAAGGCTAAATCAACAAAACAAGTGCATTTGCACTTCAAACTGCAATACTCATTCTAGATTTGGTTTGCATTAGACTACAGACTGACTCAGTGAAGGAAGTCATGACCTTGGATTGGCAACAACAGGACCTTTTGGAGGACACTCGTTCCTACATCATCAGAATCTGGAATCCAGTTGAAAGCAAATAAGAACAACAACAGAGGGAAGGTAACTTGATTATATCTATCTTTCCACTAAATAGTTTTTCATTTTACCAGTATGGAATATATTCTAAAATAAGTTCATACCAACTGTAACTACAGGTGTAGTCTGCTGTTTTCTTAGAGTTCCTAGGGGGGGGGTGATGGCATTCTATACAGAGACTATCTCCCCACCCGGACCGGTTGGCCCATGGGCTGGACTGATGTTTGTTTGTTTGTTTGTTTGTTTGTTTGTTTATTTATTTATTTATTTAAAAGTACCGGCAGGGGCGGCACCATTTTTTATTTTTTAAATTTTGCAGTGCTGACCACGTGGCTCCCAGGCCAGGTTGGTGCTTTAAATTTTTAAAATTTTATTTTACTTTTATAGCGCCGACCATGTGGCTCCTGGGCCGGGTCAGCACTTTTAAAAAAAAATTCAAAAATTTTACAGGGCCGACCATGTGGTTCTCGGGCCCAATTGGCACTTTTTTTAAAAAAAATATTTTTAATTTTTCACTTTTACTATGCGGCTCCCGGGCTGGGCCGTTTTTTTAAAAAAAACTTTACCGTGCCGACCATGCTGCCCCTGGGGGCAAGGACAATGCTTTTTAATTAATTAATTAATTAATTAATTAATTAATTATTTTAAAGACCCCCCCATGCCTTGGCTTCTCCCCTGCCTCTCAGCTGTAGCACGAGCTGTTTTTTTTGGTTTTTTTTTTTTTTTTTGTTTTTTTTTGGCTGCCGGAGCTCCAGGCACGGAGGAGAAGGCAGGCAAGGTAGGAGAGAGACACCAGGAACAAAAAACGAAAAGAAAAGAAAAGGAAATTTCCATTTCATTTCATTTTGTTTTTCTTTGATGGGTTGGTTCATTATTCATTTTGTTAGCTAACAAAATGTATAACGAAACACATTAAAAATCCATCTCTACATATAAAGCATTGGCAAACAGAACTTAGCATATGTAAATGTGTGGGCCAAAAATACTAATCTAAATAAAACTGTTACGTGTTTATACATTTAGATCTTAATTATATACTATACACCATTTAATATAAACCATTATATCTGATGTTTGACATGCCTATTAAAACCTCATAAGATGATCTTGAAGTATCAGGTGAAATTAGAAATGAGAGGTCTTTTGATTTTGTACTTTTAAATGCCAACTGTCTTGCTTCCTTGACAGCATTATAAAAACTGTTTATGTCAACTGTTTAAACTGTCAATGAAATATTCCTGTTAACTCCGATTGTAAATTGCAATTCCAGAACTTTTCAAACTCTTTAGAGGTTAGCCAATGATAGACTTTATCCCACACTTGAAATTAATTCCCACTGATGTCAAATATAACTCACTTCCAAATATGTATGATTAGGATCAAAAGTAATGATAGAATGTTGGAAATTTTTAAAAGCCCCCTGTGGTCTTTGAGATGTACTATCTATGGAACTACCTAGACACTAGGTGATGAACAGTTATATTCAATACAGGTGGCCTTTAGAAAAAGAGCCAGATACAACTGACAAACCAAATTCAAGTGAACACAACCAGCTTTTAGTTCAAGGTCAGCTGAATGGGAGCACTTATCAACATCTGCAGAATCGTGATGCACAGGGGAGAAGGCATTTACTCTGCAGAAGGTGGGACTGGTTGTGACAGCACAATATCTCTTTATCATGGCTACAGCAGAGCTACACTGCCCTTATGTATGGGGTAATAAAATTGCTTACCAAAACAGAATTGTGCAACTATGAAAAGGATTTGGCCTTAAATATACACAAAATGGTCAATCTGAAGATAAGTAAACTTACCTTCTGTCACCAGCTCTTCCCCAGGAAATTCCTCATCGAACTTTACATTTATCACTGGATTATTCGCAGGAAGTATTTTTTGCAATTGCTCTAAGTGATGCTGTCTCCCTCTGAGTAGACAATTTTAAAAATTCATTTTTAGTCCTTGGTTTTATGAACAAGATTGAATCTGAGAAAGTTTTTAAACTACTCAGTAATCACTCATCCCTTTATAAAACGCATGTGTACATTGTAGCTCATAAGTCCTATAAGTGGTCCACATCAAGGTTATTACTGGCTAAAGATTGGAAAATCAAATTACAACAATTTATTCACTACTAAATCTCGTGTATTAAAAAAAATCACACAGACTACACAGCAGGAGCTTCCTGGAAACAAAACATATCTGGATTGGAAGCCCTTTTCTCTAACACTAGATAATGCAAACTACTACTGATTGTCTAGCACTAAGTAGTGACTGTGAGGGGGAATTTGCAAATGCCTACTCACTATATGCACTGCTATTAAACATTCTGTAAGATTACAGAAAGTTGAAAACTAAAAATAATAGTTTGTGTAAGGCTAGTTACAGAAATAAACCCTGAAGATCTCACATGTCCTTAGCTGAAAGATAAGATTAATGCCAGGGTCTTCACCAGTGGTTCTCAACCTGTGGGTCCCCAGATGTTCCTGGACTGCAGCTCCCAGAAACCCCTTCCAGCACTGCGAGTGGTGGAAGCTTCTGGGAGTTGCAGTCCAGGAACATGTGGGGACCCACAGGTTGAGAACCACTGGTCTACACAATGAAAATAGTACTGTTTGTTGCATTTTAGGATCCTTCGTGAGATGCCTCTTTCATTTTTAGCTTTATTTTTGTTTGGTTTGGTTCATTTCAAATTAAAAAAACCCCATTAAAATCTACTCCAAAAAAGAAGAGGCAAGGTAACAGGTAACCTATTCCAAAAGCAAGTATGCATGCTTTTCTGTGAAATGACTCCAATAAACCTGACCCAGGTCCTGGAGGCTTGCTGTCAGACACTGCCAAAATTAATGAACAAATCATCTGATTCAGGAAAAAATCCAGCTCCCTGTACAACTATCTGCACAAATCCACATTGTTCCAATGAATTGAGAATGTAAGCTTTAGTTTCTGTAAGAATATTACCATTGTGCCAGACCTAATAAAAGCCTATGTGGTTCAGCGCTGTGTTCTCATAATGGTAAATAAATAAATAAATAAATAAATAAATAAATAAATAAATAAATAGCTTATGGAAAGCCTCCAAGGAGCCTCAGAATGAGTGTACTAGCTCTTATTGTTTTTTGCATATTCTACCAATGATTTCCTAATACTTAGCAATATACAGTCACCATGAGTAACAGCTATCAATAGCATCCTTCTTGAACTGGCCAAATCCCCCTTTAAAGCCACCAAGACTGGCAATGCCATATATCCTGCTGTAGCAAAATCTTAGGTTACATATATATACAGTGTAAAGAAATATTCCCTTTCATGTGTCTTCATGTTCACATCATTCAATTTTATCATACAGGGTCAGGTTTAGTATTAAGAGAGATGTTTCTTTCTATCCGTATTTTTCAAAGTACAATTTGTTTCTCACTGTTACGGTAAACAACAGCAGTAAAAATGGTGGGCCCAATTTTATCTTACCTGCAATACTGCTGTCTCAAAATTTCATCTCCATAGAATAAACAAATTGTAGACAACACCAATGACCTATTTTGTTCTTCAGATGAATTGCTTGTTACTGTCACTTTCTAGGGTGAAAAATATTTTTGTGTTCAAGTGAGCATATTCTTTAGTTTCTGCATTTTTTTTTCTGAATTGTATATCAAAAACACAAATACAGAGTTAAACTATATATCACATCTTGGGGGAAAATTAAGTTTACAATCTAAACATTTTATTGGCCATGTGTAATGATGGCTAGAATCCGAAGTTATGCATACAAACATAAATGTCAGTGGCAGAGTGTTACTAATTAAGGAAATAAAAAGGAGGAGCTGTGTGGACATTACAAAATACAAATGCAAGACTAGGCTATATAGAACCTTTGACACTTCAGATGTTTTGGACAACAACTCCCAGAATTCCGAGCCTAGATTGCCAATGACAAAGGAATGTGATAATTGTGGTCCAAAACATCTGGAATGCTGAACATTCGCCACCACTGCTATAAGTGATACCTTTATAGGCCACTAATTAAAAAAACAAAAAATCATTGCAAATCAGGGCAATGCTCACTAATTAATAAGTCATTAGTTGTATTTCCTGTTCCACATGAATCATTTCACCCAATCTACAACAAGAAATGAAAACTCCAACTAGTTACTTAGAGGCAATTTACTGCTGAAATTTATATCACTATGATTGTTCAATAAGATTATGGCTCATACGTTTCATAACTAGATCTGAATAGGCATATGACTAGCTTTTGTAATTACCCTTAGTGAACCTTCCTTAAGGACAAACTTTTCTGGAAAAATTCTCATCATACTTGGATCCATAACAATTCTTTCACAAAAGTTCTTGAAGCAAAGTGCTTTCACATAAGCAGCCCGGGAGCCTGTATTATGTACAGTGAAAGAAGCCTGGCACGTCTTATCAGGGGAGAGTTCATATAGTCCCAATATGTATCTGTTACCATGCCTCTTAACATCTTCTAGTCTCACATTGCTTTTCCCTCCATATCCATACAAGGGAATCTGAAAGAAAAACACATGTAGACTCACAGGAATAGGCCAAAGAATTTGATTCTAGTTTTCTATTCCCAATAACAGTGCTCAAACAGCGATCCTAAATTAGGAATTTTTATAAATATATTCACAGCCATACTAATTTATTTATTGAAAGTTTACTGTTATGTTGTGTTTAAAGGTAGAACTCAATTTTAAGTGCCAGTATATTAATAACCTATAATATACCTCAAAGGCTTTTTCTGTATGAACCTGTCTGTTTCTCAAATCAGCAGCCCAAACACAATACTGGCTGTTCCAGACTCGGATCACACAGAACACTGTTCATGCACAAACATACCCTGGAAAAACACATCTAAACACAACTATTGTACCAAGGGAGGCATATAGCCAACCCGTCAATAGTATGACAGCACTCTAGTCTAGCTAAATGAGTACCTGGTAAAAAGTAGGTTTTTTTTAAGTATCCTTAGTCTAATTTTAATACCCAAGATCCTTAATGAATTCGTTCTTATTGAAACATTAGTTGACAAATTGTAATAGTAAAGTACCTGATCAATATTAGGAGATGATAGTAGAACTTCAAACAGTTGGAATTGGATTCTAGGGTCCCTAAGGGCTCTTTTCTGTTCTCCAAGGTATTTAATTTCAGAATTCATTATTACCACTATTCAAATAGCATGCAATTCTTTCTCTTTCTAACCAAATCTAAGAAGGATATTTTGGACCTAAGCTTATGTGCAGCACCAGTTATGGCCTGTATGAAAATGACGAAACTAGACACAAGACACAATGGAGGTACTGTCAGTTGAAAGGCAGACCAGGAAATAGGGATGGATTAACGCTCTCCTTGAAAAATCAGGACTGCAGCTTGGGCATTTTTCTGGATCCAACCCTGAGCCTTAATGTCAAGGACTTGTTTGTGGCCAACAATACATTTGTACAGTTAAAACTAGTGTGCTAGACACACCCACACCTTGAAGTATCTGATCTGGCCACAATGACATTATGCGCTCAACTTTTTGAAAAACGTCAGTAAGTCAAAGATGCAGCAGCTAGACTGTTGGTCAGAGTTGATCACAAAGAGCAGCAAAATTCCTTGACAGAACAGATTTGCTAGCTGCTGGCCCATTTTCCAGACACAATCCTAAATGCTTGTGTTGACCTATACAATCCTATACAGCTTATTTCCAAGATCTCTGAAGGACAGCCTCTCCCCGCTTGAACCTTCCTGAGTGTTATCGTCTTTTGGAAAAGCCTTCCTCTCAGTTCCCCACCCGACTCCGCATTGAGGCTGCTGCTGAGACTTTTTATGTACTACTCCCAGGCAGCAATCCCACCCACCCCCAATGGGAAGCCAGACTATCTCCTTTTCTGCTGTTCTTCCAGCAACTTTTCTCTTCAAGAATGTTTTAAAGAACTGGCTGTGAATGAAGGATTTTTATTAAATTGGATGTTATACTTTACTTTTAAACAAATCTACCTTCAAATTGTTTTACACAACAAATTAAGTTATATAATCTAATTTACGTCCATGTGTAAATCACCAGCATGCTTCTAACAAGTGAAGTCTAGAATATTTCCTACAGAATTATACACATTGCATGCATACGATAAGTGGTGGGAAAAGATAACTTACAGTGAACTTGATTCCTAATTGAGATAGAAGACCAAGCTGTTTCATTTCAAGCTTTGCAAACATGCAAGCAAAACGAGTTGGTGTAAATGTTACAAAGACATCATAATCATGTTTTGGCCTGATCTTGATTTCGCAGTTATTGTATGCTTGCTCGCCAAGTTTCAACTACAAATATACAGGGAGGAAAAACAGCATGTCCACTTGTTAATGCCTCATCCGGAATAATTTTCAGTTATTTCTTCATATTTTAATTATTTGTTTCCAGTATTCTATGAATTAAAAAACTCGTAATTTAATGGGAATGGTGTATCCAAGAAAAAAGAAACTTGATTAGTCTCAATGTGGTGAAATATTGAGAAATTAAATACAGAATTGTTTCATTTGTAATTCCCAGCATTTTCTACATAGAAAGGTATAAGAAAAAAATTATAAAAGGAGAATAGGAAAATCTGTTTTGCAGTTTTGCATTACATCTCCAATACTAGTATTTAATTTGCAAAAAACGCTGAATATTTCTCCCCAAAATGCTGATTTTGAAAGGTAGAATCTGTAATAGAAATATTTAGGACCCAGGTTAGTATAACAAAACTAGCATTTTATGAGAACACGAACCAGTGGAACCCTGGCATATTGAAGTCTAAGTTTCTGCAGCAGAAATTGAAAATTTGAATTTCCACACATTGAAGTTTTTACAGGGCTATCCTATTTTTACTCAGAAGTTCCACTGAATTAATAGAAATGTCCTCCAGCTGATTTGTCTAGGATTTCAGTCATCAAAAGCACTACAGCTGTTATATTAGAAGTTTAAATACAAGCACCCTCAAACCTAAATGCTGGCCATCTTTGACTATAAAATCAGTTTCAAGTATCAGTTTGCTTGACTCACCTGAAAACAATCCTGATCTTGTCCCCTTATCAGCAATCGTAATTGCTGAGTAGTAGATACAGAGTCATTTCTCAGAATTAGTTTCTGTTGACTGAAAAGTACAAAGTGTTTAACATTTTATAGTGGCAAGAAGAAGCAGAGAGGTACATGTTTGCTATGAACATGTGTATATGAGCATGTGCGAAGCAGCAAAGGGAGATGCATGTTTTCTATGAGCACGTGTATACTAGAATTATTAAGGAAGAACTGTAGAACCATTAACTCAAGTTTGTTTGTTTGTTTATTAAAGTATTTTTACCCCATCTTTCTCCTTGGAAAAGGACCCAAGGTGGCTTACAGTAATGAGGGACAATATACAGTCCAGTACAATTAAGACATGTTTAAGTATTGAGAACAGGGGATTGAGGGACATCTTACAGCAGGGGTCCTCAAACTTTTTAAGTAGGGGACTGGCTCACTGTCCCTCAGGCACTGTTGGCGGCCGGACTATAGTTTGAAAAAAATATGAACAAATTCCTATGCACACTGCACATATTTTTTGTAGTGCACAAAAAAACAGAAAAAAGAATGCAATAGTTAAAATGAAGAACAATTGCAATCAACATAAATGAATAATCTCGAGTTGATTCCCTCCAAATATTTTGTACTTGTTACCAGGACCAGGGTAAATTTGACTTGGGAGAGATGGCCTACTCTGCCTCATGTCTTGTCTTTTCACAGTGTTGATTACTCTTACTTTAAAATAAGAAGCCATTTTATTGATAAAAGGGATCTCTTACAAGTTCTGTGTGCTGCCCAGTTTCTTCAGCATTGCACTGCATTGCGGGGGGGGGGGGTGAGCTCAGCCCATGTTCTGTATTGCAGGGTGGTGGTGTTTCTGCTCAGCATGCATTTAAAGTGCACTTTATAAAGAGTTTTGAACAGATAAAAGCTTTTATTAACTTTTTATGGCCTCTGGAACAGATTACTGTAATTGGTTTTCCATGCATTTTTGCGGGAAGCCGCGCTTCACATTACAAAATTTTCAAATACGAAGCATCCCAGAAAGCGGATTAATTTCGTTAAGCGGGGTACCACTGTATTTGTTGAAATAAGTTATATTCCATTATGAAAGTCAAATTCACCATGATGTTAGTTTGTTGCTTTTAAAAGCAAACAGAATTTGAACCCAGGAAATACTCCCATTGCGATCCCTCTGTAAGGTCCTGTTCCCATCTGAAATGTGAATCCCTTAGAAATGGAATACATTCCAAAGGCAGACAAGTGCGGCACACAAAGTCAATCATAGCCAAGTGAAGAAGTGAGTGACCAAGGCCTAGGCTTTTCTTTCACTCTGCTCGGGGTATTATTTGAATTACTGTAGGATCCCCGTATCCGCTGACTTGCCACCCACAAATTCACTTATTGGAGGATGGTGAGAGGTGTCCCTTCTATTGCCCCCATCACTGCTATTGCCCCGACTACCACTGACAGCCAGAGGTGGGCCAGCCCTTCTCGCCGCTGAGACTGTCCTGCCTGGGAAGGAGTCGCTGGGTGGGCAAGTGGATGAGCCGGGCCACCTCCTCTCCTCATCAGGTGCTTTATGCACCTAGCCTGGCTGGCCGAACAGAAGAGGAAGGCAGCCCGGGGCGCCTCCAAACCAGCCAGCCTGATTGCCCCCGTCCGCCATGCTCCTTGCTTGTTTGCCTCCTTGCTTCTCTGGCTAGTGGTGAGGCTCTGTGCATCCTGTGCAGCTGGCCTTTAAAGACTTAGGAGCAGCAGCACAAGAAAAACTCCCAGCATCCTTGGCCCCCAATCCCCCTCCTCCTTCCCTCCCCCACACCCACACAGGAAGAACTGCCCGGGCAGGAAAGCCGCTGCTGCTGCTTGGGGTCCCAAATCTGCCTCCACCGCCAGTGCCCGCAGGGAGATGCACCCTCAGCTGCCCAGCATGCACAGAGCGTCGTCACAAGCCACAAAAGCAAGTAAGCAAAACAAGCAAGGAGCACGGAGGGCAGGGCAATTGGGCTGGGTGTCTTGAAGGCACTTTGGGGCTGAGGGTCCCGGGCCGGGCTGCCTCGTCTTCCTCCTCCTTTGCTCGTCTGGCCAGGGTTGGTGCGTAAAGGAGACAGCAAGGAGAGGAGGTGGCCTGGCTCCTCCATCTATCTGTCCACTGGCTCCTTCCTGGGTGGGATGGCCATGCGGTGTGACCACTTTCATCCCCACCACCCCACCCCACCTTCACTATTGCTGTTGCCACCCTGTTACCCTTGGATAAAACATTTCCTCTTATCCACTGATTTCCATATCTGCGGGGCGGCCCAAAACCAATCCCCCAAGGATACAGAGGTCCTACTGTACATCCATACTCAGTAAAAAATAATCATGTTTGAAGACATTTTATGCTTTCAAAGTAAAACCATTTATTCAACAGTTGACTAACAAAACCACTCATATAATGTACTGCTTACACTGCTACTTACACTGTTCTTCCTAGTTGAACACCTCCCCATGACAGAAATTGCTTGTTGGCAAGAATGGGGGGATCTTCTGTTTTGGAACATTTTTGTACCAAAAGTTTGCTTTCCACTGCAGTCACTTCACCTTTTACAGTCACTTTATACTCTGGGCCAGAAGGCAGTACTAATATTTTTACAACACTATGAAAACAAAACCTCAAGTTAAACATTATGTGCTTGCTATCATGTAACCAATCAGACACTTTTTTAAAATTTAGTAAAAACTACAATACAAAAAATAAAAAAAAATCAAATAACATTTATACCAAAGGGGTGGAGTTAATCAAAACACTACAAAGTGAAACAAGCCCTGTGCAACCCACCTTCCATTCGGGACTTAGATCAAGCTTACAAATATTCAGATACTGACCATTCCATTTCTCTCCAAAAATAAATTGAGTCTTCTCCCTGTGTATACCCTTTACCTTTTTGAAATACATACACCAACAACTTATCCCATATTCCATTAGATTTTTTCAATCCCTTCCTAATTTTAATTTCACATGTTAATTTATCATTTAGCCATATTCCGTAACTCCCTATACCATTTCTCCAATGTTATTTGATTATTTCCAATTTTTAGTGAAAATTAACCTTGCCACTGTTATTATAATTACCAACTTCATCTCCTCTTTCTTCAGTCGAGTGTTCACAACCGTATTTAACAATACAATTTGTGGGGATATTTGGAGCCTTTTCCCTATTATTTCTGGAATTTCCTTAAAAATTAATGTCCATTCCTTTCATCTTCCTGCCATATCTCTTTTAACTTGTTCTACCATTCCTTTTCTAAGTTCTTTATTCTCTATCTTACTTCTTTTCTATAATTTCTTCAGATTTAGTCAATTTTCTGCAATCTCCTACTTTAGTTGCCCATTTTTGACCATTTTCCCAGTTGTATAATGTTTAATCAGCAAATCTCCTCTCCTAAATTCTTTTATATTTCGCCTGTTCGGCATTCATTTCAGCCAATTCTGTAATTTTATAAATTCTTTATCTTGCAGTACCTTATTCAGCTGGCCTTTTAACTTTTCTTGAAAATGTTTAATCTCTGTTACTTGAATCAAAGGTGACACTGGTGAACTTAACTTCCCCCTATAATTCTTCCAAGATTCCATCAAGTTTTTTACAGATTAGATAATCGATATGTCTCAACTTTTCTTTAATATTTTCCCTAAAAATATATTTTACTTATTACTCTCCTGCAAAGCTTCTAAACCTCTCCAAATTAAAATATTTTAATATTATATCTGGAATACATCTTAACTGATTAGCTGCAAAGCTTCTAAACCTCTCCAAATTAAAATATTTTAATATTATATCTGGAATACATCTTAACTGATTAGCTATGCAATATAACTTTATACTGTATTAGGCAAACCTAAACCTCCCTCTTTTTGTGGTACATACATACATACTCAATCCTAGCCTTTTAATTACCATTACAAAATGTATATAAACCTAAATCAAATGTTTAACCCTAAGTTAAACATTATGTAAAAAGACTTTCTCCTTGCTATCATTTGACCAATCAGACTGTTACCTTTCTGCATTTCTACAGTCTTTTGGAGAAAACTCAATGGTCACTTCTTGTTCCTCTCCAGGAATAAGAGTCAGAAGCTCAGGTTTGACAGAAATGCAGCTGTCTGTCTCTAACATCTGAAAATAAAGACACAATCAAATGACAGCTGTTGCCACTATTACTGTTAATGGCTGCTTCCCAGGTTGCAACATTTCCTAATGAAACTGCTTCTGACATTCCATATCAGTGTCCTAGGATGACAGCTTTGGTTTTCATTATGCTTTCAGAAGGCATTCGGTCTGTGTCCGATACATCTCAAGATCACCACTACACATTTCTCTCTTACGGTTGCCATCATAGGGATACTGTTTTCATGTTTCAAGAATCTCATGAAGAAGCAATGAGAGAGACAGTTATGATCTTAAGGGGATGAACGCAAAGGCATCTTGCCATTCCCCTTGCCAGCAAATGGGATTAGGAAAAAAAGCATTTTCCCTCCTATAGCAAAGCAAAGGAATGAGAAACACTAAAACAGAAGGCGAGCAGTGAATCCCTCAAGAATCATTTGTAGGAATTCTGTATCAATGTACATTGAGGTTTTTGTTTGGCAATAAGTAAAATGAATAGAATATCTTGCTATTCAGGTAACAAATGTGCATTCAGGATGCTAGACTGGTCTGATTATGGATGACAGTAACTTTAGAACTACTCTTTAAAAAAGAAGTGAAGCAGCTTACCATGATCTTTAAATCAACTTTAATATTCCCAGCATTCTTTAATGGCAACTGTTGGCTTGTTGATGAACCCATTTTTGCAGACATACAGAGTGTCTGGAATAAAAAGAGCACATATAATGGGATCCCAGTAGAGACAGAAAGAAAAGAACTGCATTTCGATGGAAGGTTTTGTAAAACATACTTGCAAGCTCTTTGGTGCATATATTCTAGGTGTTCCGGATCTTGCACTCAGAGGAATACTTCTTAAAACATTAGCAGGCTCTGGGCAATCTACCTCCACATCAATTCTTGCAAAGTATTCATCAGCTGGACCTAAACAATCTGTAAAACACATGTTTAATAAAGGAGAGCAGCAGCAGAAGAACCACTGTGAAGATTCCTTCTGATTGGTGTAAAGAATGGTGTCTATTAATGGGCTAAGTCTCCAGCCACCCAAGAACCACATCCTCATATCTTTACTTAGCAGCAGTGATCCTTAACTCATCTCCATTTCTCACCAGAAGATAGGATTAAGCAAGCAAACAAATGGAAATCAGACAGTGTACTCTTGAGTTTCCCCTGGGTCTTCTGTCTACTAGGACCAGGGTGGGAAAAGGGGTTGGCTACATAAAGGCTACACCAGGAGGCTCTCCAAAGAAGGCTCTCCAAAGTTCTATGGCCACAATTTCCTGGCAGATCTGCAACGACAACAAAATCAAAAAGCAATTTTCTACTCTTGAAACAAGAGGCAGTTTTCCAATAATTGTTGTTTCCAGCCCCTCCAAATGTTCCCCATCTCAAAACCCACAAAAAAATACAAGGTTTCCATCAACATTTAATTTGATTTTTCATATTTTTTGCTCATTTTAGGAGCTGATATGGCCTCACATGGGTCTTGAAAAAATCAGTCCCCATACTCTCCAAAGAGGGAAAAAAATATTATGTAGGTTAGCAATCCTGTTAATGGCCAGATGCAAAAGAATCTTCACAAGTGGTAACTGATCTCCAGTTCATCCCTGGAATGAATTCTAACAACTACAAAAAGGATGTACACTAGCAAGATGTTCAGGATGAGTGTTGGTAAGTCTATGTACAACGACTATCTCCTGCCAAAGGTTGTCTATGCAAATATGCAGTTCTTTAAGTTCTGGGTTTTTTAATTGGTATCTTGCCTTCCTGATGAAATGGCTCAGGATTTTGCCCTCAAAAGCTTGGACTATTTTAATAACAAACATTTTTGACACCACTGGGGGGGGAAAAAAAAAACATTAGCTGCTTATGCACAAGTGTTCGCTGTGAACAACAGAGATCTTTAAATGCAGTTCTTTATCATATTATCTATCTAATAAACGCTTGTGGAGTTTCAGTATCAAACAATGTCAAGTCGATCAAACATTATTACAAACCGGATTTTGTTTTACCGAACTAGTACAGCCATCTGATGTTTATCTACATTAATTTCAGAAGTTAGAAACTCTATACCTGAAGAGATGTATTTGCTTGGTGCATGGAACTGGACCCAGACTACTAAAACCTCCAGATCCTAAAAACAAAAATACCCACAGAATGACGTATTATACAGAAATGCAGAAATTCTGAAAAAAAATTGACTGGTATTTTATATTTATTACATTGTAGCATAATCTTGCACAGACACACAGGATGCAGATAAGTGTTATATCATCCTAAACTGCAGATAAAGAAAGGAGAATAGAGGTTAATGGTGTGTAGGTTTCAGATTTTCACGATTCTTTTAGCAGTGCAGAAGAGGAATTCACTATGGGCCCTTAGATCAGGAGGCAGGAAACAAGATTTTTTGCTGGATTTGAAACAGTTTTATTGAACCTAGAGCCCCATGTCCTGTTTCCTGCCACAACCCAGCTCAAAGGCTCCTCATGAGCTATATCTTTCTTTTCTCTCTATTTTCTCCTTTCAGGTGTTTGTTTGTTTTTGAGTTACTATTTCTTTTGAAATTTCCTCTGGCAAAGGAAGTTTCCTTCCCAGTCTCTGTAGCTGTCCTCTATTCTCTAAAAAGATAACAATTATATTTCCCTCTGTTGTCTCTGCTTGGAGGGCTATGACAGGGAAGGGTAGACAGGAAGCCAAATCTGCCAAAGGCGATGAGGCAAAGTCTATCAAAACTGAAGGAACAAACGTCTGTGCTAAGACTACAAAACATTGCACAGCTGTTCCTACACCTGCCCTGCAGCTCCAAGAGGTTTCTCTTCTAGGACCTTTCTGAAGGGACCTCCTCCCCAGATTCTGATGGAAACTAAACACTTAACCACTATGACCTCAGATTTAATACAGTGACAGCCACATCTCTAGTATTGCCTTCCTCTCCATTACGCCCCAAACCAGGGATTCCTTTGAATGGCCTTTTGATTCGTTCAAAACCACTTTCAAAGCTGGAATTGAAACAGCATTCTAAAGGCTCTCAAAACTCTCCCATCTTGAGCCAACTGGAGATATTTCTCTTTGTCTCCTCTCCTACAAGATGACCATGATGTGGAACTCATTTTAGCAAAATGTGTCATGGAGTTGCCGGCCCTACTGGTCCGGAAACAACTCTGTATCTTCTACAAGATACTTTGGTTGGATCCTTCTTTCAATCTAAACATCTCATGTTATTTAAATGTTTCTCGAGATATGGTCTTACCTTTCCTTTGTTCTAATGCTACTTACTTATAAGTTAGAGATCATGAAGGCTCTAGAAGTCTACATCTTTAGTATTAGAGCAAATGGCTGCTAAGAATACCTTTTTTTCAAAAATTCCACATTCTTTCATTGGGAAAGAAAGTTTCCAGGTCAGTATAGTCACGGCACTGATGCTGTGAAATTTCCAGGGCCCCACAGCTTCTTTTCATTCAAGTGAAACATCTAAGGTCCCACAGCTTGTTCTATTTGACCGAAGCAATGGCCACATCCATGTCATTTTCAGTCAGTGGCCCCTTGGCAGAAATCTGCAGAGCAACCATGTCGACCATCCCTTTGAAGTTTTGTCAGTCATTACAGAATAAATTATTTCCAGGTCAGTGAAGCAGCATTTTAAAGAGGACTATTCAAGCAGCTGTTACTGGGTCTCCTTCATTGTGCTTTCTTCCCTCCCAGTTTAATTTGTCTCGAGGCTGTCCTGTTCTGATGGATTATATTTCTGTGCCACACACAGAATAGTACACATTGTGAGACTGCATTCTGGTATATGCAGAAGAGGAATCCAGGGTCACATATATCATAGTTGTGGTCCTCTATCTTCACCAAAGCTCCTGAGTCCTCCAGCACATTAGTACCTATCTACTGTTTTCCGTATCTTTTTATAGTTTTTGGTCTTGTGATAAAACAAGAAAAAATGCTGGACGAGGGCTCCAAATCCAATGAAAATTCAGCATCGTATATATCCTGCCTCCTGATTTGGGCAAGTGATAGGATTCATACATTCTAACTGATTCTTCCTTTCTACCTATCAGAATGGACCCTTTCAGGGTGTATGCAATGTACAACCAGATTATGAACAACAAAGAAAACCATACCAGAAACTAAAGTGAAAGGTTTGAATGTCTAATACAAAGATGTCTTGCATGTGACTTGCAACTTGTCATATACTGTAGCTGAAATCTACTAAAAGTAACACACTTTCCCAAATACAGTGGAACCTTGACTTACGTCATTAATCCGTTCCGGAGGTCTGGACTTAAGTCAAACATGACTTAAGTCAAACAAACTTTTCCCATAGAAAGTAATGGGAAAGTGGATTAATCTGTTCCAGACTATGAAAAAGACCCCCGAAAACAGCAATTTAACACAAATTTGACTGTCTAACCAGACAGCAATAATCGATGCTTTACTATAAAACAAGACAGCATTGTAGATGAAATAAGTTAACAAATTTTAATTAACAAATTTTAATTAACATTAACAATTTTTATTAAGACTAAAAAAATGTATGCCCGCCAGGGAGAGGTGGAAGGTGGTGGCGGGGAGAAGCAGGTCTAGCACGGAGCAGAGCCAGGCGCTCGCTCAGGTGGAGCTCAGCCTGGTCGGAGAAGGAGGAGGAAGGCCGGCTCGCTCAGGTGTTCACTGCACTCCAGCAGCAGCGGCGGCTCCCGTTGAGGCCAACCTCGAGTTCCTTGGCCTTGCCGAAGCCGCTGCAGGATGAGAGGAAGAAGGGCTGGGATCTTGGCAGGCAGAAAGTTTGGGGTGAAGCCCCAGGGCCAGGCCAAGTGTGAAGCAATCAAGGAGCCCCTGGTGCCGCCCCCCTGTGTATGTGTGTGTCCCCTCCCCACAGTTGCTCAGGGAGGGAGGGAGGGAGGGAAGGAGAGAGAGAGAGAGAGAGAGAGAGAGAGAGAGAGAGAGAGAGTGTCTGTGTGTGTGTGTGTGAGAGAGAGAGAGAGAGAGAGAGAGTGTGCGCGCGTGTCTGTGAGAGAGAGAGAGAGAGAGAGAGAGAGAGAGAGAGAGAGGGAGAGAGACAGACAGACAGATAGAGAGAAAGAGAGAGACCCTGCTGCCCACCAAGGGAGTCTGGGTGGCCCACGAGGCCCTCCCAGATTCCCCCCCACCTCACCCCACCCCCACAGCTGAGGCTGCTTGGCTTCTCTTTGCCTCCCTCCGTGCCCCCTCCCACCCCGTTCTCCTGGGGCCTCTTCCCAGGCTTCCTCCCCCTCCCCCGGTAGTTTCCCAGGTTCCCGGGGGAGGTGTGTGTGCAAGCCGCCGGCACCCAAGGAAGCTGCGGAGGAGGAGGACCCCCGCCCGGACCCAGCCCACTGGAAGGAGGCAAAGAAACCACCACCCCCGCCGCGACGGTGGCGGATGCAATGTTTGGAAGCTAGTCGCAGTGGAGGAGGCAAGGGGTCGGGGCAGCCGGAGAAACCGGCGGCGGAGGGGCCCCTTCGTTTGCGCTGGCGGCCCACGGAACCTTTCGGCCGCCCCCGCCGCCGCTGCCTTGTCCTCGCCCCCGCCGCCGTCTTCCTCGTCGTTGTCCTCTTCGGCGACTCTGGCGGCCTCCGCTGCTGCATTGGGGACCTGGAGCCTGGGTTGGAAAACCCTCCTGCGGCAACGCCGAGGACCAGCTCCGGGTGCTCGGAGCTGGACTCGCCGAAGCCTCCGCCGGCGCTGGCGCCGCCACCACCACCACCAGAGGAGAGGAAGAAAGCAGGAGCTCTTGGCCCTTCTTCCTCTCCTCCGCTGGCGGCGGCGGCTTCCGGCGAGGCCAGCCCCTCCCGAGGCCAGCCCTGAGCTCCCTCCAAAGGCAGGAGCAGTTTGGAGGCGGCAGCCGGGACGCTGGGTCCTGGCTGCCACCCAATGTGGGGACCTTGCGCCGGGGCTCCAAGACGTAACTCGGAGCCCCGCGACGCAAGTCAAACACGCCCCTAGTGGACGCAAGTCAAATATGATGCAAGTCAAGCGGGACGTAAGTCAAGGTACCACTGTAATCCCAATAACAGCAATTAACTTGTAACAATACACTGTACTCCAGTTAATTCAACTTGATTTATCTATTAAATCATTGCTTACTTGGCCATCACAGCTTGCATTCATTACATGGGATATCACTGAAGGAGCTGCTAACTGGGATATGTTGTAAGTAGGCACTGCACTTTTAACAGAAGGATCAACTGGTTCCTTGCAAAATGTAAAACAGCGCCATGCTACGGCATTCTGTAATAGAGATGGATTTGCAATTTACAAGGAAAGGCATTACAAGGAAAGGCATTAGTTCTCAATACATCGTGTTATTCACCATTATAAGTATAAGTTAAACATCCATTGTGATACACAATGCTACCAACTGATATATTTGTTATATTAATAATTAAAGATCCTTAAAACAGTGCAATCCATCAACAAGAAGCAGCATCAGTATTAGAACTAAGTACTCCCCCAAATTAGGTAGTGTGTTAAGACTATAGGGAATTGTAGTCCAAAAATATGAGGATTATGTTTAGCTTGCCTCTGAAATAGAGAAAGAGTTATGCAACGTTTGTTACCATGTAAAAAACTGATTTAGAAAAAAGCAAACAAACTGGCTAGCTAAAGTATTTTATTATTTATTTATTTTTAAAAGAAAAGATGTCAAAGACAAGTTTAAATTTGAAAAACAGGGAAGTAGCCAATAGTGATGAGAATTAAGGGGCTATATCGAACTCTTGAAAGGAAACAAAGGATTTGACCATCTGGTACTAGATATTTTCTGGCATCAAGTTTCAAGTTTAGCTTGGTTGTAGCAGATCCAATTGTCACACACTTAAGTATTTTGTTTGGTTAAATTAATTTTTACTGATTGGCCACAGCTCACAAAAAAACCCAACCTTAGGGAGAAGCAGAGATATCTCACACCATGGTGATCATACTTTGGGCTCTTACAAAGGTGATGACCGGATCAGTAGAACTTATTCATGTTGAAGCAAAATCTTAGGTCATGAAGAAAGAATAGGACACTGTTGCTGAGAGTTCCCCGTAAGCATCAGAGCAGCACCCTTTTCTAACAGGCACCTAAACTGGAGCTTGGCCTATGCTAGGCCACAAAAGCCTTTCTGTCCAGCATTTATCCCAAGTTAGGCGTGTTTCTGGCAGGCAGAACTCCTGGAATGGAGAATTCTGGAATTTGGGGTGTTGGGCTTGTTTGTTTTTAAAGGGCACCCCTGGCTGACTCCTTGAAATGAGTCCCTCGTCCTTTTCTGTAACAGTCCAAGATGAAAAGTCATGGCAGGAGTGGTAGCAGAACAATTTAATGGCGCCTTTGAATTAAGGGTAGTGATCTGTTGCAACAAGGCTATGAAAAGTGAGATGGCAGAGGAGGTGTCCATATGAGGAAGCTGATCAAATTCTGACAGCCGCAATGAGGAATGGAAAAGATCTATCAATCTGATGTGGTGATTCTCCAGATTTCCAGACGGTCTGCCAGCCTGGTATCAAAGTTCGATACCTTATCTGCTTAGGAGTATTATAATAATTATGGGGTATGTAGGAAACGTCCTTAAAAGTACAGCACTTTAAAGCTTGCAGCATGGGAATATTGTTTACTACAAGTGCTTTTAAAACAAGAACCCTGAGTTCAGTGACATTTCTTTTGCAACTGTCTGTTACTTTTTGTTTTCCAAAGTATAGACAAGATATGAAAATAGCAAACACACACATCTAGTGGGTAACTAGTATAAATACAGGCAAGTAACTACTTGTAGGGAGATGTATGACACATTACTGCAAGTATCACTGCTTGTTGGCAGTTATACTAGGCAAGAAAAGTAAATAAGGCTACTGCTTAGAAGCAATAAGTACTGCTAAGAAACAGGGGTAACAGAATATTATATAAATTCACATTTTGAATCCAAGAGAAGTAGCAGCTGTGAACAACATCTTATCTAAGGTGGCAGATAAGGAAGCTGAACAAGAAAGTAAACAGTGGATTTGACATGGTAAGAATATGATGTGCTGATGTCACGCGTATCTAAGCGTGCTTAGAGCTAAGTAATGTTTCTTACTTTATATATTTTTACAATACACAACTTAAGTACTTTAAGATATATATTTTCTATCTTTTGTTGTTTTAATTGTCCTATTAGGCCATAATCTATTACATTTTTAGAATGTATTTGAAACATTCTCATTTTTTACCCTTAAAAGAGTCTTTACTCTTAAAATATATGCTCCTATATTTTATGTTTATGTGCTTGCCTACAACTTAAGTTCTGTTTTCATATATTCTAAAGTTATGTGCCTACAGTTTGTTATAACATTTTTGCAAGATGAAATGGCATGCTTGTGACTTCTCAAAAGTTTCATCTAATACTTTTGGATTTCATGATATGCTTATGGAATGTGGAAGCTAAGTAGAAATACATCTTGTAAAACTAAGATTAGGGATTACCAGGGATTACTACAATAAAACTACTTACACTCAAGACAGAGAGATGAATTATGAAATCCTTGTTAATGACTGGCTGATTTCAATCTGGGATTAACCCTTTATTGTTTGCTTTCTGTTCATCTCCAATCAAGCAGATTACGGTTTACCCATTTTAATATTTTTCACATGAGAATTTGTGAAGTCAACATAGCAGTCATTTAAATTCTTTCAGAAATCTTTGGCAGCAATTACACCTATCTAGAAGGTACTGTATAAGATACTATACTTACTGCATGAATAACAAGTCTGACTGGCACTCTAGCACAAGTTTTGTTAGTCAGTTTCAGTGGGAGAACTTTCCAGCTCCCAGAAGGCAGATCACCAAAGTCAAGATGGTTTGTTTTTCCTGCTTCCACCTATAAAAAAGGAATATTATTTTTAACGACCAAGGCATAGATAACCATTTTGACAAAGAAGCAAGTGCTTGCTATTGAAAGAAAACTGAAGAATCCAGTTGCATCTTCTCTTTGACTGCCTGCCTGGCCATATTCTCCCATTATTCTGGTAACATTTGCCTGGATGACTACAAAAGGTTGTTTGTGAGATAGCCTATGAAAATGCAAATTAATGAAAAATACAATGTCTGTCAAGACCTTGACCACCACTCTATTCCTCTCCACTGAAATCCTATCATATCAGTTCTAAAAATAATGTCGCTGGGCACTTCAGTTTCTGTGCCAGCTTGCAGCTCCCGTACATGGGAATTCCTCTTCTAATACCAACAAGGGCACCAGCTAATGCACATCTCTAAACACCACGTATGGGGTGAGGTTTGTTATAAACAGTGCCAATATCATGTTTTAAGAAGCAGGCAAGGTTTTTTTTCAACAAAGCATACTAACATTCTCTAGAATAATGAAAAAGTTCAGCAGTCTTAATTGTTCTTTTATGTTTTGATTATTTTAAATGCCAAATGTTTTAGACAAATATAAACAGATTACACATTCATCAAGATTTTTACCTCTATATCAGGATTTTCAGCAACTGCATTCACAATTATCCTAGCAGCTAAAGCCTCGGCCTGGACTATTGTATCTGCATCTGCAGAAAATGGCCAAGAGGCAACACTAAGTACACACTGAAAAACTCCTGCTTGACATGGCAAAAAAAGCATTTTTAGTTCTTCTGTAGCACAAGGTCCAATGACAGTTTTGTTCTTAAACAGAAGGCATCTGTGTTTCTGAGGTTCCATCTATAAAAAGATAAAATATATTAAAGACAAGCAAAGAAATTTTCATTGTAAATAAAACATATATCTACTCAAAATGTAAATGCTTGGCAAAACAATTACAAGGAGTGTTATCACTATGTTTTTGCTACCTCTAAATTTTTATTTACTTCTCTGCTTCTGAGACAAAACACATTTATAATACAAACATCACTACAAAGCATGAAAAATAGGAAACCTTATGAAGCAGAAATGAAAACTGTACACAAGACTTCACCGCACTAGCACAGTAACCAAAATCCTATTGTGCAGTTTCCCTAAAGGTTGCATGGTGAGTAGATAATGGATAGTGCCTATTTAGATTTTCACATATGGCAGCTTGTCAATGAAAGTAATGCCTTATGTGTAACTGTGCAACAGGACTTTGGTTAACAAGGTCCGAACTTTCCAGGATTTTGATTAGCAGGGAGGGAAAAACATCATCTTTTTCATTGACTTTGAGCAGCGAGTGAGAAAAGATACTCATATTTTGCTTAGTACGTATAATGTATGGCAAGATTTGATACATACCTTTTCACCATTAAACATAATACTGAGTAAGTTAATGCTGACTTGAATCCACCGTTCAGATGGATTAAGAATACTAAGGACTGTTTGCGATGTGAGTCCTACACAGCAAGCATTAGGGAATTTCACTTCTTCGGGAACTTTCACATGGGCTGGGGGGAAATCAAATAAATCAACTGTATCAACAGCCAGCAAATACAATGGTTCTAAAAGTGGAGTGTTGAATTTCACTCTAACCTCGTTCAGTCATAATCATCCAAAAACAAAACTTAGTTAGGAATTTCATATGTACTCCATGTCTGCTTTCAACAAGGAAAATCTTCAGTTCAGCTAAATGTTTTACTACTTATACTGCGAAGCAATAATACCAAATATCTACAACACACTTGATCATGTTTTGCTGAATAGTGTTCAAATGTTCTCCAGACACTTTGAACATCACCACCCAGAATTCAGTCAGAATAGTTGTGGGCAGGAATTTACAGTTGAAAACATCTGGAAGGTTCCAAGATGTGGAAAAAGCAAAGTATTTGCTTATAGCCTCATAATGCTTAAAGCACTCTCTGGGTGTTTTACCATTTATTTATCTAGACGACATGTTGCCCCCCCCCAACCCCCAAAGAGAGCTGACAACTCATTTTACTGATCTCAGGTGAATAGAAGGCTGAGTCAACCATGAGCCAGCTACCTGGATTGAACCAGGTAACCACTGCGCCACGAGCCTCTTCAGGAACAACAACAACACCTTAAGAGAACAATAGAATGATGTACTTCTATATGTCAAAATGACAACATAATTTCAATTAAGAGTATCATTCCAAAATAGGGGAGGGGGGAATAGTTGTAATAAGCATTACAGTACAGTTTTGTTCAAATATTTGGCATGATATAAACCTGAAGTACTGTACAATGTCATACAGGCTTTGTTCCTAGGATGCTGTGTATTCATCTGCTCCACAAGGTTTAATCAGACACATGGCATACATTGAAATTACTAGATTGAGAAAGCCTAAAAAAACCATTTAGGATAATGATTTTAAAATGTTTGCATTTATACAGAACAGCATTTTACAAGTTGTAAGTGTTTAGAAAGGAACTCTGGATAGTAATACTGATCCATAGCTAATTGCACATTTACATGCCTTTCAAATAATGTTTTGTTATCGTCTCAGCGGGAAATTACTGATTTATATTGTGACTATCACATTCCATTCATTTCATGCTTTAGGCAAGATCGACAACAAATTTAACTCATTGGGCCACTGCAAATACCGTATACAGTATATGCATAAATGTAATTATTTCTCATATAAATAAGCAAATTTACTGATCTGGCATTTTCCAGATAGACAATGATCATTGAGCCTATGCAAATACATATGCGTATGTTTAATGTTTCCCACACGAATAAGCAAGTTTACTGACTATAGTGTTCAGCATTTTCCAACATCTGACAATGATACAATCCAAAGTGGACACACTGTTGAAAATGGACTTACCAAACCCCAATGGCACAGATTCTTCCCACTGTCTAGGTCTAGCATCAGATGCTAGCCCTGTTCGAGAGGTGGTTGTTAAGTTCTGATGAGAAGCTGTACCTAACACTCCAGTCCCAACATCTGGACCCAATGCCATTCCAGTAGTTAGTGAGTTTGGAATGTGGGCCAGAGGAACTGTAGAATAAAGGAGTCCTGCTGGAAGACCAAAAGCTGAAGGAAAACCAACATGGTATTGAGGCAATGCAATACTTGTGTGAGATGGTAAGCCTCCTAGATACTGTTGGGCAAATGGAGTTGCTCTCAGGGAACATCCCGTTAGCAAGGTAGGAATTCCAGAAGATATTGTTGGAATCTCCGAAGCGGCACCATGGGATTTGAAATTTGATCTGTCTTTATTTAATGAAATATAACCATATAAATCATTATAAGCAGGCACATTTTTTAGTGAGCATAAATTCGGTCTATGTGCAGCACAGTCATGTTGCACCGCAGGTGTATCAACCTGGCCACGGCTGTTACTATTTCCACAGTTCTGTTCAGACTGATCTCCACTTTTTCGTGGAAACTCTCTTGCTGATTTCTGGTCCTCTGGTATGATAGGATATGTAGATTCATTTATTTCTTGCTTCTTAGAATAGATCCTTGTGCTGGTGATTTGTGAAGACTGCTTATTATTTTGCAAAGCAGTGTTTTTTCCAGTATCTCCTTCCAATACTGAAGTTGGACTGGTCCAAACTATTGTTGTGCTCAATTCACTGGTACGATTACTCTGGGCAGAAAGCATTAGCATTTTGGTTAGTATTCACAGTTTGCAGTAATTTTTAAACTGACAATCAAATGAGATATCTGCGTATTTTTACACAATAGCCTTCCAAAGAAAATTATGCATTATACATTCAAATCAACCTGCTGATGCATGCAGTATAGATAGTAATATCGGAGAACACACTTTCACAACTGCATCTTGGAGAGTTAAATACAGAATTTATACATCTCCCTAAAATTAAACATTTACTAAGAAAACAAGGTACATCACTAA
This sequence comes from Phrynocephalus guinanensis, assembly GCA_037367245.1. Taxonomy (NCBI): domain Eukaryota; kingdom Metazoa; phylum Chordata; class Lepidosauria; order Squamata; family Agamidae; genus Phrynocephalus; species Phrynocephalus guinanensis. The sequence continues at coordinate 67,221,586 of CM074739.1, read as the reverse complement.
TCAAGTAACTTTTACCAGTATACTACTTATTTATTATTCAAGAAGAGATAATATGAATTGTACTTTCTTATTGGGCCTTTGGCTGTAAAATAAAATTGATTGATTGATTAAATTTTATTTTCTTGATCCTGCCATGCTCTCTCAAAACTAAGACCTAAAGTGTCTTATGACAAGATTAGCTAGAAAAACAGAACAGAAAATGTTAAAAGGTGATGCCCAAGCACAATTAAATCATATGATTAAAACACAAAGTAACTTAAAATAATTTAAAATATGTTAATAAAATATATTAATATATGTCAAAGTCCCTTATCCAGCAACCAGTCAATTGCCAGAAGTTCACCTGAATAAAATAGCCTGTACCTGCCAGTGGAAATGGAGTGGATCAGCCTACTCTTTCATGTAAAAGTGTTGTACTGGCTGATATACTGAATGCAGCTAGTGACATATTTTAAATGGGGAACTGTGATAAATTTATTTTTATTAGTTAGAAAAAGTAAAACAATAGCTAACATACTGGCTGCTCTTAACCCTTTGACCGAGTGGATATTTAACTTGAGCTTCTCACTATTGATTCAACAGTCTTATACTGTTTCTAGACAGTGACTTCTCCATGAATTTTATGAAACTGCATTATGCATGTATGCTGAACAAAAGAAAAAGGGCTACTAATGTTCAGGTGCACTAGTTGCTCTATCACCGTCAATTAGTCCTACCACTGTACTATAGATATGAGGAAGAAAAATAATGAAACTGTGAGCTGTAAGTAAGTCAGTGGTCATGTATAAATAATGTTCATAGCAGATGATGCCAGCCAGAAACCAATAGACGATCTACTCTGCTATACTGCCGCAAATAATTCATGAATAGGCTTGGCTGCAGAAAAAAATTACAGATGTAAAATATGCATACAAAAACAATCAAGCACTTAACAACCTACTTACTCGACACTGTTCTGGACTACACGTAGCTAGAGTCTTTTCAGTGGCAGAAACAAAGGTCAGTCGTCTAAAGCTGGGATCAGAATAGTCCGTCTGTGGTAACATGTTATCATTGCAAGACAAGTCCTTAAAATTAGGTGTTGCACCAAGACAATCAGATCTAAGGAAGAAAGGACACAGATTTTTAACATCTACCCACATCCATACTACTTACAGAGCCTGTGGGCCTTTCCAAATGTGCCACTGTGAAGCAGAGAGCAATAATGCCTAGATGAGGCCCTTTCAGACTAGCATGCCACATGTGACCCTACTAAGGAATGGGAGACCTTGCTTCCATCACTCATGCTTTAAACTCAATTCAGATTAGGCTGTTTACAGAGCTGCCTTTATAGACATTTTGGGAGGCTTTCAGGATGCTTGTTGTAGTACATTACGTCCTGTTTTAGAAGCACTGGCTTCCTATTCACTTCTGAGCCCAGTTCCTCATTTGTTTTCTGGTTATCCAGATGCCCGTCTTCTTGTTGAACACATGAGGGGCGAGCTCTTCCAGGGCCTCCCATTTTGTTTTTGCTGCTAGACCAAACAGAGCCCTACTACATTTTCATTACTCCCAAAAAGCAATGGCAAGGCAACAGTCAATCTTCTACTTCAAAGGCAGGCAGTAAAAAGGAAGAAAAATCCATCATCAGATCTATGCAGCTGTTAACAAATTTTAACCGCATCAGGAAACCGTACAGACGAGAACGAGAAATCACCATATGATCAGACCTATGTAACACAACACTACCTTTCATCAACATTCATCATCCAAAATCATGGCAGGGTGCTGCTAGTGCCCAGTGCCACTTATACCAATCTTCTCAGACCACATGAGTACCCTTCAGGGTGTAAGAGAAGATGGAGGAACAGTCGATCACAGGTTACAAACCATGATGGAGAAACCAGGGTACTTCAAGGCCCAGATGCAGGGGAGTGGTATCAGGAGACAGATATCTAGTCTCATGCGCTCCCAAATGCATCTGGTGGGGCCGCTGTGAGATACAGGAAGCTGGACTAGATGGGCCTTTGGCCTGATCCAGCATGGCTCTTCTTATGTTCTTATGTTATGTTCTTAAGATACTAGCTGCTTCAGAAATGGATGATTTTACATATGTGGGTCAAGCGAAGGTAATTTGAATGAGGAAATCCTGATGACATCCCAAATTTTTTAGATCTTATTTGATGAACCAAATAATTCAAGTTTTGGAGGCTTTTTCAGAAATGAACAAAATAATCTGATAACGAAAGAGCCTCTTTCATATTCCTTTTTATACATTACAAGCCTAAAGTCATATTCCTACCCTATAATATTCCTAGTTCTGCAAGTTTCACTGTTCAGAAGTTAAGTTACATTGGCTCGTTGTTGCATAGTTATACTACTAGTAGTTTTAGCTGTCATGGAACCCCTGTAACACAAAACTTAGCACCACAGTATCAATTAGCAAGAATATCAAACAGCAGCAATGTCTCTTAAGTTCAGATGTTTAAAAATATGTAAAGTTCAATGCCACTTAATATTTATTTCTTAATTTTAGCAGTACATTTTACTATATTAGTTTTTTAAACTGATAAAACTGAAAGTATCTTGTACAGAAGAAAAGCAACCTTTCCTAATGTCTAATCAAAAGATGACCAAATAAAGCATCCACAACCTAAATTTAATTGTTGGGAACATGTTTTCAATGCAATAGTATTACAGTATATAGATTGGGAGTGGATAACTGGGGCCCAATTTTTTTTTGTCCCTAGCACTCAGCAAAACCCAGACCAGGCCTGGATTTGGTTAAAAAATTACCATTTAATATGGGGCAGCGGGGGACTAAAACCTAAAGTGCTTGAATAGACATTTCCAGTTTTGATTTCAGGAACAGGAAATCCTTTTTTTCTTACACCCTTCTTTTTGCTCCAGAGAATCATGGAGGGCTCGACATAAGCTTAGCTGTTCACAAAATATCCCGGGGGCCTGATTGTGCCCCAAAGGCCGGACTTTGCCTAGCCCAATCTATATTATTAGACAAAGGCACACCCCATTTGTTCTTTAATTATCTTCTATATTTGTTACCCTGAAAGAGCAGTTTCTGAAGCTTCACTTGGAGATGAATGGATGAGAGGAGAAGTTGAAGGCCTGAAGCTGCACTGGTCATCGACTGAAATCTTCATACTGGACACCGGAGTTGCAAGCTTCTGCTCAGTTAATAAAACAGTTCCACCTTAATATTTGGGAGAAGAAAAACAAGTTTATTCTTGCTGGTTATAGAAAAATTGACAATTGGGGGTTATTTCTACCAAAACCTGTAGGAAGAAGAGACCAGATTAATCATTAAGCAAAATAAGGACATGCTTTGGGCATCAACAAAGGAAGGGGGCATCACAGAGGTTTTTTTTTTTTTTTAGTTCTGAATCTACCATGGGGCATGGTGCAAATGGTACACCTTCCTTAACAAACCACATCCACTCATCATCCCTCTGTTCTATCTCCCCCCTCCCTCCTGAGCCCCCAGACCACCTCCCTATCTCAAGTAATTGAGTATGAGTCAGTTAAAAATAGAAAGTAAATTTTACTGCTTGGTGTTTGTTTTTGAACGTTTATTTTTGCATTTTGGCCGTTCTCTTCAGGCAAGCTTTCCCTGAATGATGGACTACCTATTATGTGCCTTTTATATGAATCTACCATACATGATCAAATAGACTTTGTGTTTATAACCACACTTATAACCTTGTGTGATTGCACTGACACTATGTTTTCAATGTTAGTTTCCATCACTCATAACTTTTACATGGAATTTTTACTCTCTCTTTAACTGCTCACATTGCTTTAATGTTGTCCCTTGATGCCCTGTAATTGTACTGGACTGTATCTTGTCCCTCATTACTGTAAGCCGCCTTGGGTCCTTTTCCAAGGAGAAAGGTGGGGTAAAAATACTAGAAAGAAAGAAAGAAAGAAAGAAAGAAAGAAAGAAAGAAAGAAAGAAAGAAAGAAAGAAAGAAAGAAAGAAAGAAAGAAAGAAAGAAAAAGAAAGCACAAGATTTGGCTAGAAACCATTAATCTGATCATACATACGATTTTGTATATGATACGTGATTGTTGTTGTTTTGCCACGTGATATACAATTAAATTACTATACTTCCATACCTATAATGCTCATGTCATATGGTCTTTTTCAAATCATGGGGCCTGCCATATGTCATATTAATGAAGGGCACCATAATCCCTTCAGTGTTTAGGGCCTTTAAAAAATCTGGGAGTTGAGTCATGGCTACTGGACTTCTTTTTTGAGAGATAGAAATGTTTCGCTGTTCATCCAAACAGCTTCATCGGTCTGATGAAGTCTGATGTTTGGATGAACAGCGAAACATTTCTATCTCTCAAAAAAGAAGTCCAGTAGCCATGACTCAACTCCCAGATAAATGCACCTGGATGACTGAGAATCTTCACAGGCCTTTAAAAAACTTAATCCAGCACTGAGGAAGAACTTTTAAAAAAACATTTTCAAGTTCTAAGGAAAATGAGCTCATTCCTTATGAGTTGGCAAGGATAATAAAGGCCCTCTTCTCTGCAAGACAGACAAATCTGCTCTCAACACAAGCTGATGCAGAACCTGAGATAGCTGTATTTTTACCCACCAACAACTTCTTTGTTAACAGGAGATGCGTTTTCAAAAGTTACATGTTTTTCATTGCCGCATTGATCATTTCCTCTTAAGATATTTCCATCTTGCTTTTGTTGGTTTTTAACTTGGTGCGTAGTACTTTCCTTAAGACATCCTGGAAGAGGAGAAACCAATACTGGAAAAAACTTTAAATTGAAGGAAAGAATGTTCTTTGTTGCAATTTTTTCACAGTAAGCTAAATTAAAAAAAAAAACAAATTTACAGGATGATTATTCCTTTTTGTATTACACCAGCAATACAAGCTTGAGAATCTCAAAAATGCTGCATTTTATAAAATAATTATTAACTATGAATCAAATGGGGCAATTGGAATAGATACAATACCACCCATATGTTAAATTAAAGTTGTAACTGACGTTTCATGTGACTATCCCTTGGAAACACATATTTAGAGATACAACTTTTTGGATATACTCAGGTCACTACAGGGAAGTCTGTACTCTCCAGGAAAGCAGCGGTATTATTACTCTATCAAGTACAGTGGATCCTCGTATAACAAACATTTTGTATAACATAAAATCTGTACAACATAGAAATTCCAGAGATAGGGGAAATTTGCTGAACAGAATCACCTATGGGGAGAATCCAAATTGTCGCGATTAGGGATTACTCTGCTTTCAATGCATTCCTATGGGAAATTTGTATAAAGGAAATTTTGCTTAACACGATTTCATTTGGAACAAATTAATTCCTTTATACAAGGTATCATTGTATAAATATATGCAGTCTCTCTCCCCGAGCTAGCTATTTATTTATTTATTTATTTATTTATTTATTTATTTGTAGTATTTATAGACTGCCCATCTTCCAGACGGAACTCTGGGCGGTTTACAATTAGAATAAAACAGCAGTATAAAACAGCAAAAGAGAACAAAAATGAGAACAAGAAAAACTAATAAGATAAAGTGGAGGGAGCCTCCACAAAATGCAGCGCGGGCGGCAAGGAGAAAGAAAAAAAATTAAGTAATAAGGTCGCCAAAAGCCTCTTTAACAAGGAAGGTTTTCAGAGCCTTTTTAAAGGCGGGCAAGGGACTGTGCAAGGCGCAACTCACTAGGGAGATGATTCCACAGGGTGGGGCCCACCACAGAGAAGGCGCGGTTACGCGTAAGCGATTTCCGCGCCTCCCTGGATGTGGCCACCCTAAGTGAGTGCGCCTGCGCCATTCTAGTGGAACTGACTCCTATTCACACACCACACCTTACTAGCCTTTGTGCAAAGGGTGGAAAAGAAAGGTGCAGTTTCAATTTATGTGAACATTCATAATAATAGGAATCCTCGCCTCCTTTTGCACATTACACAGTTCTTTGAGTAAGTCTCCCTGTATCAACACAGCAGAGGGAGAGATCAGGCCATATCTTAAATGTAGATGTAATTTAAAAATGTATCTACTTTAAAAGTCAACATTTCATTTATGATATGAACCCTCATTCACATCCTAGGCTAATAAACGAAGAAATTATCGACCAAATGCTATCAAACATTTATCTTTTTCTTTTACAAATTACATTACATTACAAACGTTTATTCAAAAATTCTGAATAATTTGCTGATCTTTGTGTCCCTTATAAAACTCCATTTTATGCTTAGACAGTTACTGAACATTTAGGAAATAATATTTAAAAGCAAAACTCACTAGGAACTCTTGTTGCACTAGCCACTGAAGAGAAATTAGCATTTTCAGATAACTCTTCTTTTGAGCCTGGTATACAAGACAGTTTCTCTGTCTGAAAACATTCACCTGCTTTGGTATTTTCAATTTGTCTTTTCTGCTCAGAACTGATATCACAATGTGATTTTTTGAAGGCACTTTCCTCAAGTATTTTTTCCAGATACTGATTCTCTTTTCCAGACTTGATACTGAAATTGTTCTCACTGAAGTCTCCAGCATTACACATTTCAGATTCCTGCTTGCACAACAATATGCGACCATTCGTAGTAGCTTCTTCATATTTAACAATGTTTTCTGACTCACTGTCATTTTCAGTTTCACCAGTTCTTCTGAGGTATTTCTCAATATCAAATGGACTATTTTCTGCATTGCTGGATAATAGCTGACTGAGGGCTGAAAAATCTGTGCCTTTGCCAACTTCTGGAATATCTGTTCCTTCTCTGTGTTTATCTGAGAGTTTCATCATCAAAGCAGCTAGCTGTGAAGGTTCTGCACTAACAGAAGCATTTGCAATAGCAGATGCAATTGTGCTTATGCTCAGGACAACAGGTTCTAAATCAGGGTGTTTGTGTTCAGTTTTTCTTTCTTCAAGCTCCTCCTAAAAATTGTAAAAAAAAAGATATAGAGATGTTTAATATCCTGTAACAATGTTTAATTTGCCTTGTGTGAAGAAGTATTCCAAAGACCAAAATGCTATTATCATTTTAAGGCGGCATAAAGCAAATGGGTTAACTTTTGGCAACCAACTGCTGCTAGATGAAAAATAAATGCAGATATGAATTGGTGCACTCTGACTTGCATTACTTGATTTTAGAGTAAGTCACAATCCTCAGCCTAATAATATACCTTAACGCCTGTAAGACCTCCCACAACACCTCTTCAGAAAACGTATAACTTATCTTCCAGCCTGAAAATGAATTCACAGACTGAGGCCTGCAACACATATGACATGGCTGTACAACATTATTATAAATTTATTTATTTTGAATTACATTTGCATACTGCCTTTCTCCCAGTTGGTAGGACTCAAGGAATCTTGTAGATCAGGGCTGTTCAACTTTGAACAGGCTGAGGTCTACTTTTTCCGCCCCAAAGTGCCTGAGGGCTACTACACTAAAACCTCTACTTACAAATTTTATCCGTTCCGAGCACATGCTCATAAGTAAATACTTTTGTAAGTAGAGCAGCAGTTTCCCATAGGAATGCAGTGGAAACCAATTAATCTGTTCTGGAGGGAACAGATTTCAATGCACCATGGCCCTTGAACTGCCCCGCTCAGCTAAGACAGTGGGCTTGCAGACCCAGAACTTTGCTGGGCCAGTGGTGGTCCTTGGGATGGGTGAGGGAAGGGTAGAGAATGTATCCCCTCACTTTTTTTTATTGATGGCCGGCGGGCTAGTTTTGAACCCTTTGCGGGCTACTGGTAGCCCGCGGTCTACCTGTTGGGCAGGCCTGTTGTAGATCATAAGAACAAACAACAAAGATATGTGGATGGTTAAGACTCTATGAAACAGAGTGTCTTCTGGAAGTTGAGTCATGGCAACTGGATTTCTTTTCTTGAGATCGAAATGTTTCACTGTTTATCCAAGCAGCTTCATCAGTCTGAGGGAAGTTAGTGGCAAGACCTCCAATACAGTATATAACTTCCTTCAGACTGATGAAGGTGCTTCGGTGGCCGGTGAAAAGATTCACTCTCTCAATAAAAGAAGTCCATTTGCCACGACTAAACTTCCAAATAACTTCACCTGGATGACTGGGTATCTTCACAGATGTAAAACAGAGAGGTTTTAAAGCATACTCTGTAACCTTTTTAAATTCAAAGGCATTAAAATATGCACACATTAAAAAGCATATGACAGCAAATGCAAGGCATCTAGCTTATTAAAATTAAATATTAAAAGCCTCTCTAAGCAAAAATGCTTACAATTGTCTCTAAAAGAAAAGGAGAATGTAGGTCAGTCTGCGTTCACAGGGAAGGACATTCCATAACCTAAAAGTACCCACTAAGAAATGCGCTCCTGGAAAGAAAAGAAAAAAGCTATGCCTTTTTTTAACGTGAAAAGGTATTTCTTAGGCTGCTCAATGGAGCCTAATCATGCAAAAAACAAACCCACCAAAGCAGAGAGTATTTACAATAGGGAAATGAAAGCAAACAGTAGGGGGGTGGGGGTGGAGGTGAGGGAGAACCCAAGGAAAGATGCAGCCTGATCCTGCAAAAAACAAACCCACCAAAGCAGAGAGGAGTGTTTAGAGTGGGAAAATGAAAGAAAACAGGGGAAGTGGAGGGGGTGGAAGAGAACTCAAGAAGGAATTATTAATTTTATTTGGGGATGTAAGAAGTGGAGGGATGTCTAATAAATGGCAACATCTTATAGACGGGAAAATATTGTATTCCTTTAGCTATCTTTTTTGCATACTTACTTTTGTATCCTCTCTGCATGGGGTATCAATTTGATCAAGAACAAAAGTAGCAGATGCAATGTGTGATTCTTCTTTCGTGCTGTTTTCTGTATCTCCTAAAGACAAAAAAGCTAGGTAGATATGTTGACCCGAATGTTGCTTACAAAAACCGAACAATGACAACAGACCATAAAGATTTGTGGAAATAAAGAGTTTATTCTTATTTTATGCATACTGGTTTCCAACCCAACTTAAGATTCAATAGTTCTATTAAGATGATTTTGAGATGCTTTATAAAATATGGTTTATGGAAGATTGGTTGAACATTTTTCTCTTTGATGTAACAATGTAGATTCAGAAAGAAATTGTAGGTTGAATTAAAACAAAGCTCCATTTGACACCATAAATAGATAAATCTGGCTTTGAAAAAAAGGGTCAACAAAGTAAAATAAGCCAGAAATATGTACTAATTTCTAAGGCCAAGTGGTTTGCATAGAACAACTATCTATGGTTCTCTATCTACATGTAGCCGTTATAAGAGTACCCTCCATGCAATGTAATTCTAGTATGCAAAGTGCTGATTTAGAGGCAGAGAAGAATATTAGTCTCAGCAGCCAAACCTGCCATTATGGCATTTCCCAATGTTCATACTTTCTTCCCCATGATACCATCAACTGGTGGTTTCCTGCATTTTGTATGTTTGGGGGTGTGTGAGGAAACCATTTTAGATACAAATTTCTCTCCTAAGGCTTAGTTGCCAGCAGTAAGAGCTTTAAGCTAAACGAAGCCCCTGAAAACTTTCTGGAAACTGAATTTGGCTCTCATGTTGAAATGGCTTATTTGGAAGTCTGGCAGGTTGTTGTTTAATTTAATGCTATACACAGCTATGCATTCTCATAATTCCATCAAGTATGAAAAAAAATATAACTTGTTCCCATGTTTCTAAGTCTTGGATAAATAACAACACATATGCTCATGGTCATTCATTTTTCAATACGTAATCAGGCCATAGAAACCTACTAATTTAAAGTCATGTGTGCAATACTGTGCTAGAATTTTAATTTCTACCGATGCCATTTGTAGCTATGTAAAAATAGTATTTTGGCTAGAATTACATTGCTGTGCCTGTAAGGTTTTTCAAACTTACTATGGTTAATTCTGGCTAATTACTAAGGTGCCATAGTGCCTAGATCATGTGACCAGTTATGCCTCAGTTATACAAGATATGCTCATACATTTCATCTGATAGCTATACAAACTTTAAACAAACACCAATAGAATTCAAGACATTTCTATAATATTCTGTACTGTCCTAAGAGCGAAAGAAGCACCCGTATACAAAGTTTACAGTGGCTATGAACACTTATTTTCCATAGAGATGCACAGCTAATTGAGTTTTGAGAGAAATTACCTTGCAGAGTGTCAGACTTCTGCAGATTCTTTTCATCAGAGCTAGCTGTAGATACATCAGATTGCCTTAGCAAAGGTACAGGCTGCCTCTTCTGTGGAGAAGTAATGTGATAACCAAATGATGGCTATCAAGATAAAACATTAGGATGAATTATTTGATAGGCATTATGACAGAAGCTACCAAAAGTTATGTATGAATTTGGCACATGCCAGATCTGCGTCCAAAGTCTGTCTGGTACTAAAATGATCTACAGTCAATAAAATGACATACCTCCACAGAAACACACATATACATGAAATTGTATTACATTACAGTATTGTGGATAACATACAGCAATAGCTTCTTGCTTTTCAAGTACAGACCTTTCCTATCCTGCTATCAGAGCTAAATTAATAAAGATGACAGAACCCACTTTGACCAGCATGTGGTCTCTTATGCAACTACAGCCCTTTCAAATAAATTTGATAATATTTTCTAGTCCTCCCATCCAGCTCTACTTGCTATAAGAAACAAAACAACCAAAAGCAAATGAGATTCCACTGGTGAAATTCTGTAGACAGATTAGCAACATACCCGCTTCACATCACCACCTCCTCCAAGACAACCTAGAGCCTCAGATCTTTGACCGAAGAATTCTCCCAGAGAGAGCCGTAAATAACTAGCATCTTTGCTGAAGTCAGCTTGTGAAGTTCTTAGTGTGTTGTAATTACTAACTGATTTCCATGAAGCATCTCCTAAACCAGAGGCATTCTGTTGGTCCATTTTCTCTTCCTAGTAATTGCAACACATGCAAATGTATCAAGAATCATCATTAACTGTCAGAAAATACGTTGCAGAATTGGCCTTTTATGTTACCTACCTGCATAAACCTATGCTCCCTCTCAAAATGTTCTTGATCCTGGGCAATCATAGCTACTGCGTCAGCTTTTCAGATAACAAAGAATAAAATGATACAGTTAACATATCAGTATATTCCAAGCTCCTTGGCAGACTAGACTGTTTCCAGACTAGATCATGGCAGCTGGTCCCAACATGCTACAGCTCCAAGACATTTTAACAAGACTAAGGAGAGGTAAGCACTACCTAGATGCCCTAAGCACATCCGATCTCGCCTGATTTCGGAACCTAACCAGGGTCGGCCCTGGTTAGTACTTGGATGAGGGACCACCAGGGAATACCAGCGGCTGTAGGTGCCTGGAGTAGGAACTGGCAAACCACTCTGTATTCCTGCCAAGAAAACTCCATGGACATGGAGTCACGAAGAGTCGGTCATGACTGTAATGACACAACACACACAAGGAGAGGTAATCTTTGTCACTTATCTGTTTTCTGTGAGTATTTTCCCTACACATTGGTGGCTCCCCAATCTTCCTCCTGCTTTCTTGCAGGAAAGGTATTTCCTTTGAACCCTCTAAGCCAGTGGTGGCAAATCTTCCGCACTCCAGATGTTTTGGACCACAACTCCCAGAGTTCCAAGCCTGTGTTGCCAATGACAAAGGACCGTGGGAGTTGTGGTCCAAAACATCTGGAGTGCTGAAGGTTCACAACAACTACTCTAAACCCAAGCAAGTTTGCTTCTTTTGAGGTTGTATTTCCCCATATTAGTGATACTTCGCTGTGAATTTTTCGCTGTGAATATGTGCTGTAAGTTAATTATTTTGTGTTTTATAAAATCTCCCTTATATATAGCTCTGTGTGAGTGTGAGACATGCTTATCCCTATCTATATATATCAAGATGAACTATTGCCAAAGTTCAAAGATATCTTATGGATGTGTCTCAAGAGCATACCTGGTCACAGGGAAAGTAAGTTACAGGGAAGGTAAAACACTGACACTGAGAGCTTCATACTGTAACTAGCTTGTTTTGTTACGTCACACTGTATTTATCTAATGGCAGCCTTCATAGGGTTAAGATACATGAGATATTTGAAAGAGACATTTTAACACTGCCATTCTCAATGAGTTTCTACAACCAAGCTGGAATCTGAGCCCAGATCTGAACCTAAATCTTAGTCTGTCCCTCTATCTACTATACCATACTGACTTCCCTCTTAGTTAGTAGGTCCATTAATACTTAATATTTAATAATACAGGAACATCTATCTAAAGCAGTGCTTCCCAATCTTGGGTCCCCAGATATTCTTGGACTAAAACTCCCACAAATCCTGGCCAGCAGAGGTAATGGTGAAGGTTTAGTCTTAGTCCAAGAACATCTGGGGATCTAAGGTAGGGAATTACTGACCTAAAGAAGTGACTTCTTTTCAGATGAAGGGGCAGATCTCAGGGTTGGGGATCAATGACCTGACATTGTCCTGGCTCCAATACTTTGAGGACCAACCCTAGAGTGTGCAGCTGGGGGAGATGGCCTCTGACCCCTGGATTCTAAACTGTGGAAGCCCACAGAAACTGATCATTTCCCCTTTCCTTTCTGACATCTACTTGAGTCCACGGTGTGTGTGTGTGTGTGTGTGTGATCTAGAGATTTGGAATGTCATGCCATCAGTATGCTGATGGCACCCAACTCTATATCTTCTTCCACCCTTCTGTAGTGGATGCCATTCCATCCATTGAGTGTTGCCTGAGCACTGAAGTGGAATGGAAGGGGGCAAATAGGTTGAGATTGAATATGGACAAGAAGGAGCTCCTCTGGGTGGGGGGCTTCTACGGTTGTGTGACTCTCTTTTGGAGGTGGCACTCTCTCCTAGGATGAAATTCACAATCTGGGCATCAATTTCAGGGATTGCTCAACTGCATATCCATCTTGATTGCAGGTCTCTCATCACATTGATTCATGCGTTGGTAATCTCAAGGTATGATTAATGCAATGGACTCTGCGTGGGTCTGCCTTTGAAAAGATATGGACATTTCAGCAGTTCCATAGCATGGTGGCCACACTAGCTATAGGATGGATTAAATATCAGCATAGCACTCCAATACTGCCTGCCCTGCAAAGGTTTGCTTCCATTTCAGGTTCAGGTGTTAGCTCTGACCTATAAAAGCCCTTAATGGTTTGTAACTTGAGTTCATGGGCTTCCTCGAAGTGGAACTGCCTGTCCTACCCATGTTTCCCAGATCACACATTTGAGGTTGCCAACATCTAGAAAAGCCCAGAAAATGAGAACAGGAACCCAAGTCTTTTCTGTGGTTGTCCCCCAATTATGGAAAGCACTTATGTCCAAGATTGGCCTGGCCCCTTCCTTGGTAACATTCAATATTTTTTTAAAAACTTTTCTATCCAGGCAGGCATTTCAATCCATTCTGCTTCTGACAACATCTTTTAAAATATTTAATGTTTATTAAATTTGAATTTAATTTGTAGACTAACTTACTGTACCTGCTTTCTGATTTTTATTCTGTTGATTATTTCATTTTATGGTGTTATACTAAATTATTATGTTGTTTTATGATTATTAATTGTGTTTGGTTTTCTGTTGTACACTGCCGTGTGGCCCATAGAGGTAGTATGAAAGTGTAATAACTAAAGAAAACATTATTACATTATATTTTTCTTGTTCTATAGTCATACAACTGGCAACCACCTTATATTATCTAGAAAACAAGTAAAGCATCATAGTGACCTGTTTCTACTATATACCTTTTTTAAAACTAAGAGGGAAGTCAATGTTTCGGGCCTACCCTTGGTTCGGTTTGGTCTGGGTTCGTACAATTTTTTTTAAAAAATTGTACGAATCCGAACTGGTTTGGGTCCTTACTGGGCAGTGGTGGCCGCCAATCCTGGCCCCTGACGCAGGGGCTTTTTGAGGCGCTGGCTTGGGGCCAGCATCTCTTTTTTTGTTTTGTTTTTTTCCAAGTGCCGGCCATGCTGTCCCTGGGACCGGGTTGGTGACCCGCAGGTCAGGTCTAGTGTTTGCGACCGGTACCGGGGCCTGCACGCTTTTTTAGTTTTGCAGGCCCGTGGGCTGGTTTCACGACCCACGGGTCAGGTCCGGTGCTCGCAGGCCAGTACTGGGGCCTGTGCACCGGATCGGGTTTTTTGTTTTTTATTTTATTTTAATGTTTTAGCTGCCTGCCATGTGGCCCACCTACTAGCTATAGCATGGGCCCGTCGGCTTTTTTTCCCCTCCTGCCACCGGCGCTACAGCCAGGAGGACCGGACCAGTCCAGGACCACTCCAGGTAGGAGACTCCGTCAGAACGAAAAACAAACTGAAACGAAATTGAAGTTTCCGTTTCGTTTCGTTTTTTCTTAGACGGACAGTTCGTTATTCATTTTGTTACGTAACGAAACAAATTAGGAAACGAACCAAAAGTTCATTTCATGCTCATCTCTAATTGCCATAGAGATCTACAGAAACTATAGGCATGTAGACCTTTGGGTAGTGGGTGGCATATAACATGTAAAAATGAATGAATGAATGAATGAATGAATGAATGAATGAATGAATGAATGAATGAATGTTGTAAGTACAGAGGTTAGAAGCTAATTTAAAAAATCAGCAAATGACATACTGTTGATTTCTTACTGAGACATTTAAAGGAAGTGAATAATATAACTAGACTTACATCCAGTGATGAAATCTCCACTCATGTTTGAGTTATTCAATATTTCTTCTTTATCAAATGAGGTGTAATATGCAAGATCTGTTACCCATCTTCCCTCTTCATTTTGATATACAACATTATGTGGTGGGTCTCCTGAAAAATGCACCAAGTGCTAGCTCTAAATTCTTCAATGTTCAAACAATATTTCTCCTATACACAAATACATTACACAGCAACAGAGCAATGTTACTACCTATCTCTTTTAACATGTTGGGCAGAGCAATGAAATAGAAGGGTAGAAGAAAAAAATTACTTATGCCTTCTTTGATGAACCTCGGCCCGACCAGTTCGGCAGTCGCGAGCGCACTCGCTTCGGGTCGCCACTCCCCGAGAAGCCCGTAGGACATCTACACGCAATCGGGCTTTCTCAGTGGCAGCCCCCTCCCTCTGGAACACTCTCCCAAGCGAAGTGCACTCTGCAGAGTCCCTGCAGGCCTTCCGTAAAGATTTAAAAACTCTGCTCTTTCGGGAGGCCTTTGGCGACCTGGTGTAGTTTTTTTTTCCTCCCCCCCTCCCACTGTTTATATCTTGTACTCTTGGAAACTTTCCCTGTGGGAACGATACGTACTGTCAGGGCGCTAATGCCGGTTAGAATAGTTTGTTTTGTTTATTCTGATGTTTGATTTTATTGTGCTGTTTTATTATTACTGTAAGCCGCCCAGAGTTCCTACGGGAAGATGGGCGGGGTATAAATGCAATAAATAAATAAATAAATAAATAAATAAATAAATAAATAAATAAATAAATAAATAAAGGAATTAAGTTACAGAAATGGCTGAGAAACATTGCAGCAATTTTAATGACCTGTTAGATGGCCTACAGGAATTATGAAGTTGAGTGAAGTAATTGAAATATCTATCATCTATCATCTATCATCTATCATTATTATTATTATTATTATTATTATTATTATTACAATATATTATTATTATTATTATTATTATTATTATTAATGGGCTTATATACTGCCAAGTTTAATTCAAAGAACAACTCCATTTTAACTAACACTATATGCTGTGCAATTCCACATTATAGTCATCCCCCGCTATATTACTGTGGTCCTGATATATCGTGGGACTGCAGTATATGAAGGCAAGGGCTCCTGGGACAAGCTATGTGGGCCTGTTTGGGGCCTCCTGCGCTTACCCCAGGCCTGGTGCTGCCCTGAGCGGGCCTCCAACGGCCTTCCTGGATCTATTGGAGGCCCCAGAAGTGGTTTTTGGTGAACCAGAAATGACTTCCCAAAAAATGGAAGTGACCTCTGGTTCACCGGAAACCACTTCTGGAGCCTCCGACGGTCTTCCCAGGCCTATTGAAGGCCCCAAAAGTGGTTTCCAATGAACTGAAAGTGACTTCTAAAAAAACAGAAGTGACTTCCCATTCACCAGAAACCAGTTTTGGGGCCTCCAACAGGCCTTGGAAGACATTCGGAGGCCTATTCAGGGTAAATGCAGCAGGCCCCAAAAAGGCCCCACAGTTCCGCCTCAACCCAGCATCCACATAACATGGATTTCCCTTTATTGCGGGTCGGGTCCCTAACCCCCATAATAAACGAGGGATTTGATTGGCAGTGATAGGATAGATATGTTGCAGGAAAGGTTGTTAAAACAGCTGAGGGAATAGACTTTCGGCAATTAGAAATCAATGCTAACTGGTTGAAATATTGCTTGGCTGTTCAATATTTAAGGCAGATATGTGATAGGTAAAGCAGTTTTTAGGTTAGGTTTTAGTTTGTTGAAGGAGTTGTTCCTAAATCACAGTCACAGTTAAGACAGAAAGCAGTGAAGTAGTTTGCTAAGAACCGTACTGTCTGTGTAGATTCTCAGTCATCCAAGTGAGGTTATCTGGAAGCTAAGTCATGGCAACTGGACTTCCTTTCTTGTTAGGCTGAAACATTTTACTACTCATCCAGCTAACTTCTTCAGTTTGAGAAAGGTTAGTAGGAAAACACCAATTAACCCTTCACATAAGTTTCACTTCAACCTGGTCTGAAGAGGCTGATTAGATGAAGAACATTCATGCATACAGGTTTGCCTAAAGAACTAAATGTGCTTAAATTGAGTGAAAGAAGTGAAAAGCAAGCATATTTTAGTGGTCTGATAAAGAGTTAAAGACTAAGTCTGAAACCTTTATTTTATAAGGCTTTTTAAAATATTATTTTATTTACTAACACTATTATGCATGGAAAAGGCAATCACATACTATACAATCTACTCAGTAACGTTGGGACACATAATCAAGGTTGTACCTCAATACCAACATTAACTGTATATATTACAACGTGTTCTTACTTATTTTGTTCAAGCGTAAATTCAGGCCTTATCTGTGGCAGTGTTTAAAAAGCAGTGGAAAGAAAGCAATGGCTTCATTTGGGAAATGGAATATTCCAGGGAAAGAAGTACCTATTTACAAGTTAAACAGCAATCTCAAACTTAGTGAAGGAGATGGTTGTCATTCGGTGGCAGCACAGGCAGCACACACCAGGCACTGGAAGTGGGCGAGTGGTCATCAAATGCGTTATGGCAATCAGGTATAAAAAAATAGCTGTAGAAGTAGCCCTTCACCAACTCTCAGATTTTCCAAATGAGTTCAAGAATGGTCAGCAAATAAGAGACATTATTCAACTAACCTACTGTTGTACATGAATCCGGCTCAGATTCCCCATGAACAGTTGGGGACAAATAAACATCAGCCAGAGGAACATGACTTTCATCAGCAATTTGGCACATAGGGGAATAATCAGTTTGTTCTTCTGTGTGCCAGATTTCAGAAGCAACATTAGCATCTTCACCACATTTAAAGTAGACTGAATCCAGCTTTAGTGCAGAATTGGTTGCGTTTGTGGCATCCTTTTATAAAAAAATAAAATGAAATAAAATAATGAAATAAAACGTGCATATCATGTTCATTTCATTTCACAAGCAATTACTGCATAATTTCCTATTCAATTTCTGAACAATGAAACCTTGCCTTTGAGAGCTAAAAACAACAACAACCCTCAAGGGCTTATAAGTACCCGAAATAAAATATCAATTAAAGGTAGTGTAGTTGGTACAAAATTAGTGTTATGTGGTGTTTAAGTGCATAGCAGAAACTCTGGCAATTGCACTTCACAGTCTGCCATGCTGCAAGGCTACCTTTTCAGACAGCTCAAAACCTTGAGCTAGTACTCCCCATACAGAAGGCATGGAAAACTCACTCGGGTTGCTGTCGCACAAAGGCATTAGCTGGTTTTTTTTTACTTTCAGACAACATTTGAGGTACTTGTTAGTACCTCCAAGCCCTGAGAGTGCAACCTTCCAGTAAACCTACTCCAACCATAAGCCTCTCCACTCTCTTGAGTTATTGGAAAGCACTTGCTGTTAAGAGTTCTGCAGGCAGAACAGTGGAATCTAGCAGATGAGGGACAGGAACAATCCCCCTTTTCAACCACAGCCAACAAAACCTCATCTAGACAGCTGGAAAACTCTTTGAGCTGGTTTTTAAGGAGCTACAAAGGCTTCAAGGGAAAGGACATTATGTCACAATGAGGTCATGGCATCAACGTGACAATGAATTTAAATGACTGGATTCCATTCTCTATTCCTGCTCTAGTTATGTACTCAAGGCTTGGAAGGGCTTCTCAACAGAGAAATATACAGTAGGACTCCTATATCCACTAATTCATTAATCACTGATTCAGTTATCCATAGTTGGCAGAGGGGAAAAAATATACTCGAGTATAAGCCAAGTTTTTCAGCCCTTATTTTTGGCTTAAAAAAAACCCACCCTCAGTTTATACTAGAGTCAATAAGTTGAGGATGAGAGCAATAGGTTGAGGGCAGTAGGCTGAGGGCAAGTCCTGATCAGGCAAGCGATAGCGGTGCCTCCGCTTCCCATATGATTCCAATGAGAAGCCACTTTGGAGCTTCATAACTCAGCCCCTACCTCCAAATGTTTTCAAATTTCAGGGGTTTCCCTAAAATCACTTTCTGAAGGTACCCCTGCAACTTTAGTGCCCCCAAGGTAAGTAATTATGAGTGCATATTTTTAAAAAATATGCACTCAAAAATTACTTTAAAATACAGAAACATTATTTCTGTACTGTACAGAAAAAGGTCCCTAGTAAAACCATCCTCAACTCCTTTGTTTACTCCATTCCACTAACAAATTAAAGTCTTTTGGTTCCTCAAGACATGCTCAAGGCCAAGTTGTTTATGCCAAAATGATGAGTTATTAGTAGTAATGCATAGAGTATGATTTTTCAATGGATTTCAGTGATTTTCCACTTACATTTTTGTTACCACTGACTGCATTAATCTTCAAAGCTGTTCCATCTTCCCTAGGAGAGTCAAGATCTTCTGCAATAATATAAATTTAATATTATTTTATTTCACATCATTTTTAGACTTCCAGAAAAAACGTATTGCCTGCCCCAACCCAGCAAAGCAGGAGAAGAGCTTCCTGCCTTTGCTAGGTTTGGGGAAAAAACCCTCAATCAACCGGCAGCACAGCTATCAAAATATCTGGCCAACAGCCAGCCAGGTGATTTTGACAGCTCCGCAACCAGGTTGTTTTGTTGCAAGGCACATGCGGGTCTTAATATGACAGGAAATTCGCCAGGTGATTTTGACAGCTCTGCAGCCTGGCGGATTTCCCTTCTTAATTCAAATTTTTCACAGTTCAAGACATTTGTAATTCAAGGCATCATTGTATTTAACTTGTGATTAAGATCTTTAAATCCTTTTCATCTGTATTAAGGAGCCTCACACTGCAGTGGGTAAACTGTAGTACTGCTGTCAAAAAACTCAGCTCATGATCTACATTTGATCCCAAAGAATTCAGATAGCTAGCTCAAGGTTGACTCAACCTTCCATCCTTCCAAGGTTGGTAAATTGAGTACCCAGCTTGTTGCCAGGGCTGGTAGTGGTGGCGGAGGCAATGTATACTCTGCATAATTAAACTGTAAATTGCCTTCAGCGCTGTGCAGTATATAAGCAGCACACTTTGTTTTGCTTTGTCCTACTTCCAAGTCAACTTTCACCCTTCCTACATTCACGTAATTCATTTTAATGCCTAGGTGCAGCTCTTTATATTTTGCCCTCTTGAAACTCATTTTTGTAGGAGCTCAGTTCTCTCATCTGTTAGTCATTCTGAATTCTATTTCTGTCTTCTGATATATTAGCAACCATTCTAAGTTTGGTTCTGTCAGTTGTAAATGTGATGAGCATTTCCTCTGTGCTTTCATCTAAGTTCTTAATAATTATAAAGACCAACACCAGACGTAAGACAGAATCCTATAGCACTCCACTTGTCACTCCCCCCTAGTATGATAAGACATTGGTAAGTACTCGTTTGATACAGCTTGTCAACCACATAAATGTACATAACTATTGCATCACCCAGTCCACATTTTAGCACCTTGGACACAAAAATATGAGGGGTCCTTGTCAAAAAACTTATTGAAATCAAGATACACTACATCCATAGCACTCATCTAACATTACTCTATTTTTCTTAAATAAAAAAATAGTATTAATCTGATGTTAACAATTCTTCTGTTCAGAACCATGTTGATTTGATCACATTACTTTTATTTTCTGGAAGATCAAATTGGCACAAGGCCACTGAGGAATTTGTTGGACCTTATGTTATTGACAGAGATGGAATTCCAAGGTATGTGCACAGTTACTACTGTGGGTCTTTTCTTTAAACGTTTAATAATCTGAATGTTACTATTGTGTCTTTTCTTTGAACATTTAGTAATACTGTAGCAGACCCCACAGCGATATTGCAATTGCTTTCCTTTCCTTTGATTCTTACCCAAATCATCTACAGTCTAACTCTACAGCATCCTTTCATGCGCCAAATTATGTATATCATCACAGCTGTACACATCCATTACATACAATACTACTCTTCCACCCTTCCTGTTTTGTCTATATCTTTTGAATAAGTTATGCCCTTCAATAATTATATTCCAGGTGACAGCCTTTCTAAACAGAAATTTACTTCTCATTTAGTTGGAGGAAAATATTACTGTACTGTATTTCTGTTGCTATTATTAAACAAGTAGAAATTTATGGCGATTTAACATAAAGCATTCAGACAACCAAGAGATCCTGGTCAATCTTCAGCCCAGCCTTAGATTAAAATGCAAAACTATACATGAAGACACCTTGCATTTGCTGCATAGTTGTATTCAAGTGTTAAAAAACGTTGTACATTTTTCATGATAAAGGGGAGAGCTCTAGCACTACTCACTTGTTCTGTTTTGTTGCTCTTTTACCTACTGAAGACAAAGTCTGAAGAAAACCGCCTATGCTATCCATGGGAGTTCTCCACATGAATCAGAGGCCTCACTCACATGAAGAGCTCCCACAGACTTGAGGATCTTCTCTTTAGACTCATTGCTCTTCACAAATATAACAGCAACAAATCCAGGAATGGACAAGGGCAGGACTAAGTGCTCTCCTCTACTTCTGGCAACTTATGCACAATTTGCTAAAAAAATGAACATAAGTTTTCACCTTTTCCTGTTTTAACATACAGGCAGAGATGCATTTTCACTAAGTTCTGTATAGGGATGGGCACCAAACGAAAAACGACACACCGTTTTCGTCAGCTAACAAAATGAAACAAAATGAAATAAAACAGGGAAGCGGTGTGTCATTACCAAGGAAGACAAAATGGTGGGGTTTTGTTGTTTAAAATGAGACGTTTTGTTTTACTGTAAAAGTAGAAAAAAGTAGGAAAAAAAGCTCAACTGCTGCCCACCACCACCACCACCACCACCATCATCAACATGGCCACACAGCCCTCCTCCTTCCTCCCTCCTGAGGCTCCACCGGGCCCTCCTCCTCCTTTCAACACCGCTTTTCTTCCTCTGGCCTTCGGGCCCAGGCTGGCGGCTAAGAGAACCGGGACCACCTTGCTCCACCTGCCTGTCGGGAAACTGCCGCTGTCCAGCCAGCCCATCCGGAAAGGGTGAACAGGATCCCCCAGTGGGATGACCTGTTGCCACTGAGAAGGAACCGCCGCTGCTGAGGAGGAGGAAGGAGAGCCGGGCTGGGCCACCTCGCTGGAGCCCAGGAGGAAGAGGACGAGTAGGAGAGCGGCTAAGGACAGGGCCTCGGCTGGGAGGCAGTGGGGAATCCAATGATAACAGGCTGAGAGAGGAGGGCTGACATCATTGCTACCCTCTCAGCCCCCTGCCAGGGGAGTCCCTCACCAGACAGACAGACTCCTCCCATAAGGGAATCCCTGGGACATTATTTAAAAGGAGACGGTCTCTCTCTCTGTGTGTGTGTGTGTGTGTGTATCTGTCTTCCCAGTTCTTGGTCTCCCCTGCTCATTTAAATTCTTCTGTGCACCCCTTTAACTCCCTCCCCCTGAGCAGAACTTGTGTAATTAACTAGATGCTGATCGGGGTGGGTGGGGGTGGGCTTCTTAACTACATTTCCAAGCAAGCCGCCTCATGACCCACTTCTCGCAACTCCTGGGCAGTAGGCAGAGAGACAGAGGGCGTTTATACACGACCCCTAAGCTGCGCTGCAAATGGCTCCCAGCTCCGGAGCTTAGAAATGTTTCCCCACCAGCTCCGGAGTTTAGAGAAAATTAAGTGCGACCACGCCCCCATAAGCGCGACCCAGCGCACCTTTCATGTACTTGCTCTCAGCAGATGAAAATTCCTTGATCCGGATAAGAGTGCCGGGCTCTCCTCACTTGTCTGTTGTTTTTTTGCCTCCGCCCCTTTAAGAGCCCCTTGAGAAGGGACCAGGAAGTAACGGGGCTCGTGGCAAATTCGACCAGCACCAGCAGGTTAGTAAAGGCTTCTTTTGTCCTTTTTTCCCCTCCCTCCCCTCACGCTGACAGGAGCAGTAAGTGCTGAGGGGTGGGGACGCAGGAACAGAAACGAACCCCCAAGATCTCTGGTCCGAATTTAAGGGACCAGCGGATCTTAGGAGTCGTGTGAAAAGGCCCAGAGAGAGAAGCAAAGAAACTTTGAATCCAGACTTGCTCCTGTGGATGCAAGAAGAGGGCGAGCTCAGCCAGGTAAGAGCTGGCTTTCCTCCTTCAGATCATCCTGGTGTGTGTGTGTGTATGTGTGTGTGTGTGTGCGGGCGGGCGCAGAGTAGGGGGTCTATTTAATGGCACCACTGAGACCCCAGCCCTAAACCATGAAGAACCTGATGGTGTGGGGAGGGGGAAAGAAAGAGAGAGAGAGAGAGAGAGAGAGAGAGAGAGAGAGAGAATAATCATAAGATGCCACTTAGCTTTTCTCTGATAACAGAAGATTGTTATCTAAGAAAGTTTAGTTGAAGCGCTCCAGCTTCATCCCTTTAAATCCGGCAAGACGGAGCTGGGGGGGGTGTAAGGGAAGCCTGGCCCGATTTAAAGGGACGAGGCAGGAAGCGCACCGAACAGCAGCGGGAACACGGTGAGCCAACTGATTGTTGTTCTTTACCATAAATGAAAGTTCCAGGCTCCAGCATCATGCAGAAAACTCTCGACGTTCTAAGGAGGTTGAGAAATCCAGCAGGTAGCCCAGTTCCTTTCAGCTGGGAAATTATCAAAGTGGGGTGCCAGCTTTGTTGTAGCTGTTTAATAGTTACAGATATGCATGCAAAGCATAAGAGAATTACTGGAGCAAAGCAGCACCCCTTGTGTCTTGTACTGAGTTTGTTTTAATGTGGAGATTTTCCAGGGTGGGATTTTTTTCCAACAGCCCTCTACTCTCCAGGGCTTTTTCCTTGAGCAAGCCTCTCCCTACCCACTGCACCAGTCACCTTGTTTGAACTGCCAACATCTGCTTGCTTTTCTGAAGAATTCTCAAATGGTCCTATATTCTCCTCCTCGCCCGCAGCCTTGCCCTGGTGACTTGATAATCAGTGTGAGTGGGAAAGGTTTTTTTAAATTGCTATAAAAATAATCCTCTTGATGCAGTGGAGATCAGCTCAGAATGAACGAGTTCCCAACGGGGGCGTGCAGCTAGCAGCCACCGCTAGCTGGCGAGCCCACCACAGGAAGCCCTGAAAGCATGAGGCCGTCAAAAACAAAAAACAAAAACGAAAAAGGGGGCTGCACACTCTCTCACCACTCCCCCACTCACTCCCCCCAACCACTTTCCCCCACTCTTCTCAATTTAAACACTACCCACAGGAAGCCTGGAGGAGTCCAGACTCCGGGCTCACAATCCACTGGTTCGGGAGGGAGGCACTGAGGCAGAACAAAGATCAGATCAGTAATTACAGTCATTGGATCCCCACTAGCAGCCCTCGCCCTCCTACAGACCCACAGCCACCCTACACACATAGCAGGGGAGCTGAAGCCTGTTCAGATCAGCAATTAAAGCCATCAGCTATCTGCTACAGCCCTGTGCCTGAAGTGGCACCCGGAAAGAGGGAGAAAGGTGCGGTGCTGTCAACTGCGTGCACCTTCACCTCTGTCGGGCCAAGGCCTGGAAGCCGGGGCTGAATTTTTAAAAAACTTTTTAAGAAACGAAATGAAACGGGGGTGGGCACAACACGAAACACTATTTTTCTGTTTCGTGCCCATCCCTAGTTCTGTATGAACTTCCTTCAGGCATCTGTAAGCCCTAGCTAACATGTGATACAAGTAGAAAACAGTCTCTCAGAGGAATTAAATCAATTCAGCAGATGCACATAATATTTTTCCATTAGTTAGGAAATGGGGAAGAGGTGATGAGATTGCATCTGCCTTCTGAGAAACGTGAATGCTGGCCACCAAACTGATGTTTAATTTTAGGTAATTTGTCCTTTGCAGAAGTCAGCTGATCAATATGATATAGCCAAACAATTTTTAGAGTTAATAAATGAGAGATAGCAAAGTTATCCTACCTTCTACATCTACACGTAAGTCAGGTGAATGTATTGTTCTTTGGTATACTTGAGATGCATCCCCTGCTATTCCAACAGGAGACTTAACAGCACTACTGCTGTGCCCAGCAATTGAGCTAGATTTCATGCAACCTTCCTGTTTTAAAGAAAACATACAACACAGAGATATTTAAAGCTTATAAATTACTAATTTAACAACTTCTGAAGACATATGATACAAAGAAACAACAGCTTGCTTGCTAAGCCCCAAGCTATATAGTCTACTTAAAATCTGAATAATACTAGGTGTTTATCTAATGTTCCGTTTTTAATTTCACATACCTCTCGCTTTGCTATCACTGGCAGCATGAATTGTTCGTCTTTTATGTATTCTTCCTCTTTAAGATCATAACATTCTTCATCACTTAAACCAACAGAATCGGTTCTTCTTGCTGCCAGGTTTATTTCAGGCATTTGGAATTTTTCCTACAGAATTTTAAGAGTTTGTTATTTTACACATCACTGCTACAGCAAGATACACAACATTATTACCTCTATTCTTATTTCTAGTCCAGCTTCCAAGTGGTAACATGGTTAGGCCAAATGGATCAATATTTTTTCAATAAAAAGGAAAACATTCCATAAATAAGTAATCTCAAGTGAAGAGGGGCCATCTGGTGTGATTTATCAAAATGTCAAGTTGTGGACTGAAGTTATTTTTGCTAATTTTCAAATCAGTTCTAAATGTGTACACACATCACAGCAAGAACAGTTATTATTAGAAAGATCTGGAGCACACATATAACAATTTGTCCTAAAAAGTAGTGAGCATTCATTCTATAATTGTTCTGTGACCTTTAACTGCAGTAATATTTTTCCTTTATCATGTTCCTCGTGGCAAATTCTGTAAGGTATAATTCTAGCATTGTTTAGACCATCAATTCTAATCAAATCAGAACTATTGCAAACCACGTTATTTGATCTGAAACTTGACATTACATATTATACAGGAGATATATTACAGAACAGATTGTGATGGCATGCACAGCAGTTATCAACATATTTACCCTCTGTATTTTTCACTCCATAAGACACCCTGGAGCATAAGACACACCTAATTTTTAGAGGTATGTATGTGTGAAAAATAATATTCACACATACATACTGCATTGGATCCGGAGGTCTCTGGCGGCAGCCACTGGGTTGTTCCACAGCTGGGGTCGGAAACAGTAAGGATCCTTTTAAAACAGCCGCCCATGCCATGCAAAGGTGGGTGTTTTAAAACGATCCTGCCACAACCGAGCAGCAAGGATCCTTTTAAAACATCAGCCCCCGAAAATTGTTTTAAAACAATTGGCCCCCTGAGGGTTCAAGAGAATCTTGACTCCTCGCTTTCTCTCAACCTATAAGCATATACAGCTATGTTTTATACCATTTTGAACAAGCGTTTCTCTAGCATTGACTTCTAAGGGTCTTTTTCACTGGGAAGAACAGTTGGCTATAAAAAGACAATCAAAATAAAATAGGATAGGATCAATTCTGCAGCGTAAGTTAGGTTTCCAGCATAAACTAGTTCTCTTCTCTAAATATAAGCAGAGGGATGATTTCCATCATCAAATTTTAGTCAATAATCAAGACCACTCCTGATTTCAAAGTACTAAGAAGCAAGGAAGAGTGTATATACATATAGAAAGAAAAGTCCAACTTACTACTGTTGAAACCCACCATGGTGCATTATGTCAAAATTTGTTCCCAATACAATTTGTATTTGTATGTTAAAATTTAATATTGTATGCTCTGTAACTTGATTGAGTATGCCTGTGAAGAGTTTCACTGGAAAGGTTAATATGTACAGTAATTCAATTGGGACAGAGTAATGAGGCGATGATGTGGCGTGACATGATTGGGTAGAGGTCTGTATATTAAGAAGAAGTTAGAAGTATGTCAGGTCACCCTGCTCAACCTGTTGCAAGCCAGGTTATGCCTCTCTGTATTCTTTGTATGTTATGCTGTGTGTTTATGTTGTTTGCCAATGAGTGCCTAATCTCTTTAATACAGTAAGTTCAAGTTGCCTGTGTTGAGTGGTTGTGTTCCTCTAACAATTTCCTATACTCTGCTTGCTCTTAGGTACTCAATAATAAAGAGTCAAGAGTGCGTATCACGACAATTTAATACTCTTTTTTATATATTTTTATTTTATAAAAATTATAACAAACAAACAAACAACAAACAAACATCCCCACAACCCCCCAGACCATCCAGTTCTTCCTTGATTGTTAATACTCATTAACAATCATAACTGTTGTGAGCATACAATCAAAATACACACACACTCTTCATTCACACACACCCATTCATTTTTCCACCCAGGATCCAGGAAATTAAACATCTAGCCCTACAATATCAATCTACAAATTGACTGTATTGCATTTATAAAAAGACACCATATAGGAGAACCTGCAGCTTGCCAAAGATCCTGAATCACTGACTTTGATTTTATTAATTTTTGAATCACACAGTCAGAAGGAACCTAAAGGCTTGTCAGGCTCTAAATTCTCTTAGAATCACATGTTTGCTGCATGTGTTTTTATGTAACAAGTTCTGTCTTGCTGAGTGGAGACTACAACAACTTCACTAAGCTACCGCCTTCCACACAACAATAATCATTCTGGTGGGGAATGGAAAAGGCGGGCGTATGGTGTCTCAAGTCACTGGCAATCTCTAAGGAAGAACATACAAGGTAGTACAAAGGATGATCTCATGATTCATTAACACACCCTTTGACAAAGATCCTTTTCATGGAAATACAGTGATACAGTACCCCCCCCCCGCGAGGGTTAGGGATCCACCCGACCCGTGAAGCTTGAAAATCCGTGATATGCAGAAGTGGGTCGGGTGGGGCCCGGGGGCAGCACGGGCGATGCGATCGCACCCCCCCCACGCAGCTCTGAGGCTTCTCGGAGGGTCCGGGAGGCGGCGTGGGTTGATGCAATCACCCCCGACCCCCCCCCCCCCCCGCACGGCTCCGAGGCTTCTTGGAGGGGCCCGGGGCGGCGCTGCGGCTCTGAGGCTTCTCGGAGGGGCCCGGGGGGGGCGCAGGGCAATACGATCGCCCCCCTGGTGCGGCCTCAAGGCACAGGTACTGAGATCCTGCAGTATAGTGGGACCGCAGCACCTGAACCGCAAAATGGCAGGGGTGTGACTGTACCTCTGACAACAAATTTGATTGGTTCCCAGAGGCAGTTTGTTATCAGAAAAATGTGTTATCGGGAACACAGTTTCCCATTGAAATGAATGGGAAACCAATTAATCCGTTCCAGAGGTCCAAAAAAGGCAAAAAAGCTGGATTTCCCCCCTAGACATCTTTTATAAAGTGCACTTTAAAGGCTTGCAGTGCTGAAATACCCCCCCCCCCGAATAATCCCCTGCAGTGCAATGCAAACAAGGACAAAAGAAACCAGCAAGACTACCCCAGCCTTTTCATACCAAAATGCAATTGAAAGCAGTTCAAAGATCAATAAAACCCAAGCTCCCTCCCCCAAAAAACCCCACCCAGTCATTCCTGCCAAACATACAGAAAAAAGCCAGCACCCTCTCTGCAAACTCCAGCTCATTTCACCACTCGTTTCAAACTTGAAAGGAATGCAAACGGGGAAAAAAGCCAGGACCCTTGTGTGCAAGCCTCAGCTCAGCTCAGCATGGGGAATATAAAGGAATGCAAACAGAAACAAGCCAGCACCTCCTCTGCAAACCCCAGGTCATCACAGCACTCCGTTATAAAATGGAAAGGAAAGGAAACGGACAGGAAAAAGCAAGGAAACCTCAGCTTCCTACCTTTCAAAGTTCAAAAGGTCCAGATCCCTCTGCAAAACATCTCCTGAATGGCTCCTAAACACCATGAAAAAACACTCTAACCCCTCCCACTCCTCCACAAACTACAGGGACTGCAATGCATCCTGGGTACACTTTTCTTAAAGGAATGATTTTTTTTTAAAAAAGTACAGTGGTACCTCGACTTACGCATTTAATCCGTTCCGAATGCATGCTCTTAAGTCGAACAACTCTTAAGTCGGGGTACTACTGTAGTTGTTCAAGGCAGCCCATGGGGAACATTCGCTATCCGAGGCAGCCCTATACAATACCAGGAAATTTCCATTCATTATCTGAGGCATTCATTATCTGAGGTATTACTCTAATACCTTCCTTCTAGCACTTCAGCCAGGCCTCAGAAACAATTGGTTGGATGGGCCATGGCTTAGCTCATTTCTTGAATCCTCAAACAATTATGTGCTCTACTTTATCCCACTTTCTCATGAAGCAGAAACGTCTGAACATCTAACATCTAAAAACATTGCAAGACTGGAATTACACTGCCCGTAGATAGGTCTTCACTATCACAATGATTAAATAAACATACCTGAACTAATGGCATTTCAATGGGTTTAAAATATTCAAGTTCCTGTTCATCCATATCTTCCATTTCTGGCAGTACAAGGTGCTCAAAATAAGCCTCCAATTCATCATCACAAAACTCTTCTTGGCCAATGTCATCATCTAATATGGAAAAGAGATGCGTCATTAATGCAGAGATAATGGTCTGTATTCAACCTAGAAAAATGAAGAACTAATAATTGCATATTTTCAGCATCAGTATAAGGGGTGCATGCAACACACTGGTACAACTGGATGCTTAACTGGACGTGCAGCTGAATCCACACAGGTGCAGTTTTTAAAATAATTTTATTTATGCAAAATACAAAAAATATATACAAAGTACAAGGGAAAAAAGCATCGACAGTGCACCCCAGTACCAGTGGGACCCTTCTTATTTTCTTTCCTTATCCTGCCCTCCAGAACAGCATTGATTGTTGCGTAGAAGCTTTACCCTTAGCTCTTACAAACAAATATTCAATAAATCTACCCCAAATATCATAAAATATATCTCTTTTTAACTCTCCTTTTTTTATCTTTATATGTCAATTTATCATTTAAAGCAATATTCCATATTTTATTATACCCTTAATCTAAATATAGTTTATGTTTGGATTTCCAATTTCTAGCTATTATTAATCTAGCCACTGTCAATAAATTTGTAATCAACTTTCTAGTTCTAAAATCATAATTATTATCAAGAAATATTGACAACAAAGCAATTTTAGAATTGAACTCTATATTCCTTTCTAGTACATCACTTAATTCTTTAAAAATACATTTCCAATTTTTTGTATCTTTGTGCATTCCCACCACAAATGAAAAAAGTACCAATTTCCACACAGGTGCAATTAAGCACAGATGCACCAGCATGAATTTCACATTGCTAGTGTTACATTAGATTTGTAGCCAAGTCTCTGAAGACACACATAATTCACCTACAGGTTGCTTATCTAGTGCAGCAAATGCCTACATACAAATAAGCTATTTTGCTGTTGTCAGTGAGAAACCATGATCAATGAAAAAAAAATTTGTATAATTTCATCAAATACTTCAAATTTTCAAAGAATACCTGTAGAATTTTCTTCCAGGCTTGCAAAGCTCAATAGTTTTTCATTTTCTATAAGTCTGGACAAACTGACCAGTGCATTATCACCTGTTTCACTTGTTAATCCCTTCTGACTAGGTACTAACACAGCAGCCTGAAAATCAAAAATGAATACATGAATTTTTATAACTTATTCTTTGAACTATTTCCCTACTAAATCAGTCCTAAAGCCTTTGGTTCTCACAGGTCCCCCCCCCCCCCAAAAAAATAAACTCACAAGAAGAACACAATGCGATCGTTAATCCATGTTTAAATTCTACAAGGATTCTAAAAATATGATCTCAGAAATTACAGGCCACTTAGCTTAACTTCTGTTTCTGATACAGTGGTACCCCGACTTAGGATACACCCAACATCTGAGCATTCCGACATCCGAGCGGGCTTCTGTTGTCCTGCCCCCCCGCCTTACGAGCAAGATAGGACTTGCCCGACTAACAATGGCGCATGGGGGGGGGGAGAGAAGCGGCATGCCATGTTTGATATGACTTTTAACCAAAAGCAAAAAGTGTTCTGTTTATATACCGCCCCATACCACTACAAGTAGTCTCTGGGCGGTTTACAATTTTTGAGGGAAGTGCTTGCCGCAATGGATAAAAGTCATAACACGCCTTTCCCTCACGCTGCAGGGGGTCACGAGAAGCGGTGTGCGAGGTTTGAAAGGACTTTAAGGCATGGAGGCAAGCACTTGCCTCTGTGACTAAAAGGCATTTCAGACTTCCTGTGCTGCTTCTCCCCTGCATGTGTGGGGGGTTGCCTTTCAAACCTCACCCGTAAGATGTGGGATGTGTGGAGAAGCACAAACTTTGTGCGATGCTTCTCCCCACCAAACCCCGCGTCCTGAGGGAATGGTGCACACGGTTTGAAAGGATGCAAGCGCTTGCATCCGTGGATAAAAGTCATTTCAAACGTCACGCGTTGCTCGCCCAGGAGGTGGGGGGTATGGTGAAGCAGCATGTGAAGTTTGAAATGACTTTTAGACACGGAGGCAAGCGCTTCTTCCAACTCCCCTGCAACAGGAGAAGCAGTGGGTGATATTTAAAGCAGTTTCCCATAGGAATGCATTGAAATCTGTTCCGTCCAGAACAGATTAATTACTTTTCAATGCATTCCTATGGGAAACTGCTCCCTGATTTACGAGATTAGCGATTTATGAGTGTTCCCTCGGAACGCATTAATCTCGTAAATCGGGGTTCCACTGTATCTTTTATCTTTGATATTAACTATCAATTAATTATTATTACTTCATCAGTGGTAAGCATTTTAAAGTATGCCTGCTACCTCCCTGATACTTTATGTACAGTGGTAGAGTTCTGAATTGCTGCCACGTTTAGAACTACAAACCAAACAGCATGGCCACTTGTTTTTCACTTAATAATCTGTTCACTAATATACCTTGCTTGTGAATGTTTAGAAACAATTGTTAAAGACCAATTCTATGTACATTATACATAAAACGTTGTTCTGTTCAACCTTAGCTGTAGAGCTCATTGAGATGGAGCACCTTGTTGCAGAGCTGCAACACAGCTTTGGATTCCCACTGTACCTCCTGGGTAAGAGGGCAGCCTCAATCACCCAGACCCTATATGCCTGACAGGATTAAGTACCCTGACACCTGTGCGGCCTTGGACATGCTGCACAGACCATCCTCAGAGAAAAGAACTGGTAAAGTATTTCTGAGTTCTTTATTAACTAGAAAACCCTAAGAGGGACACTTCAGTAAGAATTGATGGCATATTGTTGTTTCTGTTGCAAATGTAGCCTGCAAGTAAATTTTATTGCTCAGCACCATTGTACGTCCTGTCAGATGCAATCTGATAGTAACAGTAGCATGTGATTATTATACAAAGAATCATAGCTACAAAATGTTTTACTAAAACAACTTCTCTAATTAGATGTAATATAAAATGTGTATGAAGTGTAGAAGTAAACTTGCCTGTCATAATTAAGTGACAAAAATCCTCTATAGGAATATCAGATTTACTCTGATATCTTATGACTGCAGCAAGAATGAGTAGCTTAAAATTCAGTTCAGTTTTGCAACTTATTTATTTGGTTTAGAACAGCTGCCATGATTTCAAAAAACTGTTTTTCTTAGCCACAGATGTATACAGAACATATGTTAGCTGAACTTCATAAAAAGAAATTTATCTCAAAACAAACAGTAGATTCGAATTTATATAAACTAGATTTACGGTTTGAAAGTTCATTCATTTTCAAACCTCTATGATTATACTGCAAAAGGCTACCTTGTAGTCTTCACTCCCTTTTCCCAGTGAAGCAAAGATTCTAGTCGTTAAATCTGAAAAATGTAAAGAGCAATCATTATTCTTCATGTAGTCTTAAAGCACAGATAACTAGGTACACAAATGCAGGTAAGATCAATAATTTGCCAGCAGTCTTGATGTCAGCAGCACATGTACAAGGAAAATGTACAGTTGTTTTTGCTATACAAAACTAATAACATTTATAGAAGTATACTGAAAATAATATCTTCTTTCCTTCAGGTTTTTTCATACAGATAATTTTTTCCTCACTGCTGCAGAAAACGGGAAGGAATTAATAAGGGGGGGAAAATACATTATGGCAACAGGAGGTAGGGTTCAAGAGACCTCCAGGGGTGCAGCTAGAGACTTGTGTGCAAATAAGTTAGATGCATACCATTATCTTCAAATGAATGTTGTGTTGAACAATACCTGCTTACTCTTCTAGCCATCAAGGTTCCTCCCCCACCCCCAATTTTACAATTCCTGAAGCCAGCTGATACTTTTCCTCGAAGGTTAACAGTGCTATTTTGGCTACATAAAAAGCCATATATGAAGAACTACTTTATCAGCAGTATATAGGATAGATTTCTTGGAATGGAAAAAAAAGTAAAGCATGATGGATGAAGCTTAAGGGTCAAATTTTGCCCACTAGACCTGTCGATTTGGCCCACAAGCATCTTCAACTGAAGCCACTTACTAAAGTCTTATCCCTTCCCAAAATACAGGAGGTAGAAGAGGATGACTCCTCTATTCCCTCAACAGTCTACATCTTCATGGAATGCTAAATACCTTGTGGAGCACCAACTGAATGCATAGAACCATGCTCTTTCTTCACCTTATCCATTTGCTGGCAGCTCAATCAAAGTGCCAACTGGACACTTCCAACAGTATCTTGATCAGACAACTAGCCAACAGATTTGCCTAAGAAGCTACAGGTGATACTTTGGCTAAGTAGTTGATGTTAAAGGGATGAGCGTGAATGGCTCAGTGGGAACACAAATAGAAATGTTGTTTTACTGCCCTATTTGTTGTGCTGTTAAGTGCTATAGTACTGCCAGAATATCTCACAGCCCCATAAAGGCATGCAGTTCAGGAGATAGAAAAAGGTGCCAGCCCTTGCCCACCTAAACTGCCTCCTTCCAGCTTATTTACTCTAAATTAGTAAAAGACTGAACAATCCCTTCTTTGTTTCTGTCCCCCACTTTTTTGTGTGTTGTGTGGCATTATCTGACAAACACTCCATAACTCCAAGTGCTCCCATAGACTTAACTTGTTGTTTCAAATAAAGACTCCGATTCCTTGTCGGACTTCTCACCCCACCTAAACTGGTTCAACTGGGATCAACGTCACACATTCTTTTTGAACATTTGGGGCAATTTTGAAGATTATTTTATTCTAATTCACAAAATTACACACAACTGTTCCTGAGTAGCCATTTCACTTTCAAACTGATATTATTCAACCACCTCAGCACATGGTTAAAGGGCATGATTTAACATGCCTACAAGAGCACATCAGCCCTCTCCCAGGTGGAAGGAAAAAAATGTATGGACTTAGAACTAAATTAGAGATTGGCAAAAGGAAGCCTTCCATTGATTGGAATGCAATCCCCATCATCCCTCGCCAACCGCTATCCTGGCGACAGCCGATAAGACTCGCTGAGTCCAAGCACTGTTAAGGCCACACTTCACCCATTAATAGTTTAATTCCAAAGTTAGTTCCACCTAACATACAACTGATGAAATCCACAGGATTAAAATTAGTTGTTACTGACAATTCCTATTTAATTCAGCAGTCCTTTCTATGTAGACATGTCTGATAAGTTTTATCTAGTTTCACTATTGATACCCAAATACTGTATCACAATGAAGAGAAATTCAGGAAGCCATACCAAATGCTAACATACTACACGCTGCTGAAGCTACATACCTTCCACATGTTCTGAGGAAAGCATCTCACACCGAATGTTCTGACTGTTAGTAGAGCATTCATCAGCACAATTCTGGATTTGTTTTCTTTGCAAACCATCAGGTTCATTTTGGTCAGACTTCAAGGAATATTCTCTGGTTTTACTATAGTTTTCAGAGAAAAGTGAGAATTAAGGTCACATTCATACTCTTACAAGTGCTGCTGCTGCTGCTGCTACTACTACTACTATTAATGGTTTAGCTACTTGTCAGAGTGCCTTCTCCCACTGAAAGCTGCCCATAATACCCAACCTTCCCAAGCCAGGTGTTTGAGGCAACAAACACCATGAGAGGCCCGAAAGGAAAAAAACTAGAAATAGGGCCTTTTCCACCATTGCCCCTTGCCTGTGGAATAACCTACCACCAGACATCTGTATGGCCCCATCTTTGGCTGCCTTTAAAAAAAACTATTAAAACTTGTCTATTTAAGCAGACATTCCCTCAAATATAATGTAATTTCAGTATTCACCCATTAAAACATGATTTTAACTGATTTGCCCACCAACAATATATATACACTATGTTACGTGACTTTAATGTTAATTTTATGTTATTATGTTACTGTATTTTGTTTATTGTATTGTATGAATTGTTTGAGTTTATTTGCACTGTACTGTATTCATCAATTGTTGTTAACCGCCCAGAGTGATTGCTGCCAGATGGGAAGTATAAAAATCCAATAAACAAACAAACAAACAAATACTGTTTCTGCTGCTTACCTTGCAGCATTATGTCCTTTCTGTCAGCAATATTTTAAAATTACACATTATGCCTTTTTGTGTTCACTGCTGAATCATCTGATCTTTGGTAAAGCTGTTATGCTTTGCTAACTTTACCTTTTTAATAAACTTAGAATATTTTCAACCAGACAGCTGAAAGTGGTGCTAATCCTAGTACAGTGGACCCTTGTATAACAAACAGTTTGAATAACATAAACCTTGTACAACATAAAAAATTCTGGATAGGGGAAATTTGCTTAACATAATTGCTTATGGGGAAAATCTGTACAACATAAAAATGGGATCACTCCATTTTCAACTAATTCCTATGGGAATTTGTACAAAGGAAAATTTGCTTAACATAATTTCATTTGGAACAAATTAATACCTTTATACAAGGTACCACTGTACCCGAGATGCTCAGAGATTGTGAGAATACTTTGGGTTCTTTGGGGTGTTATATAGGATTTGTCTGAAACCCTCACAGAACCCACTTCTCCATCAATAGCATGTCGAGTTTGATGTCAAGGCCTAGTAGGTGTTTGTTTTAAGCAAAAGAGAACATGTAACGTCACACAAGTTGCTCGCTCCAGAGTCACCAAAGAGTATCAAACGTTCTTGCGGGCTAAGGACATGAACACCCATTAGTCTACAGAAATGCTGAATTGATTCTTAAAGAAAAAAAAGAATAAAGGCAGAAGCTAGATAGCTCAGTGAGCTAGGGATTAGATGGGGGAGGGGTTGTATTCTTTATTTTATCTTCCAGGAAACTGGTAGCCTTCGGCAAGCTGCAAAACCCCAAAATACTCAAAGAAAGGAATCATAAACCATTCCTGAGTACTCTACCTAGAGAATCCTGGAATGGATTGCCATATGACAACATGTAAATATTACTATTAATACATGGTCTTGTGCTGTGTGCTGTGTCATTACAGCCGTGACCGACTCTTTGTGACCCCATGTCCATGGAGTTTTATTGGCAGGAGTACTGGAGTGGCTTGCCAGTTCCTACTCCAGGCGCTTACCTCTCCTAATTCTGATAAAATATGCAGTATCACACAAATCAGTATTTCATAAATATATTTAGCAAACAGTTTGGAAACTATTAATACATATAATATAGATGCAGCCTAAGGCTTCAGTCTACAGGAGGGGAAACTTTTAATCCAACCCTATTGTCAAGTCTGAAAAAGATTTTTAAAAGCCGGTATGCAGAGTATATTCTCTCTCTCTCTGACGCGCGCACACACACACACACACCTACAACTTACATATGATTCTGAAAGTTAAGTATCAGCTTCTTTCTTGGATCAGAATCAGATTCATCACAGCAAGAAGATGCTAATGGAGCAGAGAGTCTCCTTTCCATGTAAGAAGTTTGATCATGAAGTCTGTTGTAAGGCAAACAGAAGAATAAATTGTGTTGAATGTTTTTAACTTTATCCCTTAGTTAAGAACTTTAGGTTATGATACATAACTATAAGCCTAGTGTAATGCATTTTAAACATGATCAAAACAAAACAAACAAAAACAGGCCAAGAGGTAACATTTCAACTCATCTAATTTCTTCTTTTCACATTTTTCATATTGCAAGACAATATGACTTTCTTTCCTAAAACTTAAAAAGAGTTATATATTTGCAGTTCTTCTGAGATTTTTTGCAGCATGAATGTCAAAGGTACAACAATATAAGCAACTACAAGCCAGGATCAGAACATACTGCTTCACAGGAAATTTATAACACATTTCTTTCGAGAAAGCTGGAAATCCTCTATATCAAGGGTGTGGAAACATCACTCCAGATGTTCTAGAAATACAACTCCTAACATCTTTTAAGCATTGGTTATGCTGGCAAACAGTGAGGGAAACTGCAATCTAACAACATCTGGAATGCTGAACTCTGCATACCCTTGCTTAAAACTAGTATGAAATGCATCTTGCAAGTCTAGATCTTTATCTAGCCAAAACAGTATTACCCATGTAGAAGAGGCAAGCTTGCAGGCACTCAAACATGTTTTTATTTAAAAAATCTATAATGAGGGAACCATCCCCAAACAGGCAAATAACGATAAAGTATGCTCAGTGGGCACCAAATGGTGAATCATTGATTTGAAGGAAAACTAAAAACAAAGAGAAGGAATAGAACAGAGTATATTGAACAGAGTATCACCTATAAGAGAACAACATGACTAGATCTTTTTATCACTAAACAAGGGTGTGCAATACAGAATTTTTTTTTTGCAGGCCATGCTACCTTTTCCATAAGAGTGTAACCAAAAGAGGTAAGTCAGGCCATTTTAGTGGACTCTTTGAAAGAGCATTATTATCAGAAAGAACCAGATTTTAACACTGTAAGAATATACTAGACACCCTAACAAAGTACCAATAAGTAGATACACCGTCCTGCAGTATTGCATTGAGGATTAGATAATTTTGCTGAAAATAGAACATGCCAGAACAAAGGAAAGGACAGAACAAGAGAAATCATTAAAATATCTTAAGGAAATATTTAACAAACAGGTAATGTTCTTCACATTAATAATATGGTTAGTTGATCACTTGTATTCAGGTAGTGAGCTCCAGTTGCAGTTATCCAAAACTCTTACTTGGCGTAAGAAATGTTAGATAGAAAACTTTTTGAGACAGAAAAAAAAACCTTTTATAGTTTCTCTCAAGTTGATGTTACAATGTTAGACAACTGCCCAAGCCTGGACAGGCAAAGACCTT
The DNA here is from genome assembly GCA_037367245.1 of Phrynocephalus guinanensis. Lineage (NCBI taxonomy): Eukaryota > Metazoa > Chordata > Lepidosauria > Squamata > Agamidae > Phrynocephalus > Phrynocephalus guinanensis. The sequence continues at coordinate 67,183,857 of CM074739.1, read as the reverse complement.
CCTCTTCAGGCAAGCTTTCCCCAAATGAGGGATTACCTACTATGTGACTTTTACATGGATTACCATACATGACTGCATTGACTGATTTCATAAGAACACCAGTGTTTCCATGTTTACTTTCCATCCTGCATAATGGATTTTTTTCTTTTGCCATGCTCTTTGTAGCATTAATGTTACCATTTAATGTTCTAAAATGCCCTTTTAATTTCCTGTTCTTAATTTGAATACTGTATGTCTTAAATGTTCTGGGCTGTATATTGTCCCTCATTATTGTAAGCCACCTTGGATCCTTTTCCAAGGAGAAAGTTGGGGTAAAGATATTCAAAATAAATAAACCAATAAACCATTTTTCTTATTTGCAAAACAATCACAAACAATTATCTGCTATGCATAATCTAAATGCGTATTTTTCTTTTAGATTGTAACACATCTTTAATTTCTAACACAAATCTAAATTTAGCTTGTTTCATTAATCACAGTGATCTGTGAAGTTGAAAGCTAGATCTGGAAACAATCTCAGAGTTAGAAATAAACAGTCATGACCAATGCTCCAGTCATCTTTCTCGAGTCTTTATACACAATCACAGTGGTAAATTAATCCCTGACTTGCCTGTCATGAGGATGAGTCTTGCGTCTGATTTCAGTCGAAGCAGCAACTGGTAGTCCAAGATTTGATGAAATTGTGATATTGTCCAGAATTTCACTTGTGTGACTAGCTAGTGAATGATCCACAATACTTGGAAACGTCTCATCCACAATACATCTCACGTCTTCCATAATACTTTTTTCTCGTAACTGTCTTAAGCATAGGAAGCAAGAAAATACTGATTATTCATTTTAATAATACCATGTTTTCATTCTATTTTTTTATTCTCAAATCTTGTGTACTGCAAAGCTTGTTCTGCCTTTCATTCAGCTTCACAATTATTAAAGGGATTAAACAAGACACTGTCTGACATTATTATTCCCAACACAGCATTTCTGCTTTTTCTGTAAAGACAGACACTACCTGCTGCCTATTTAGCTGTCATTCTTCTACGGCAGGGGTCCTCAACCTTTTTAAACAGGGGGCCGGTTCACTGTCACTCAGACACTGTTGGGGGCCGGACTAGATTTTGAAGAAATACCTATGCACAAAAAAAAAACAGAGGAATATAAAGAAATACCTATGCACACTGAACATAATAATAATAATAATAATAATACCACCTTTTTGTAGTGCACAAAAAATATAAATAAAGGAATAATAATAATAATAATAATAATAATAATAATAATAATAATAATAATAATAATAATAATAATAAGAATATAAGAACATCCCTGACACATTTAATAATAATAATAGATAATAATACCACCTTTGGGTAACAGTGGGCGACATAATCAACATAAACACATAATATCAACATATACATAATCATAAAGCCACCTTGGGTCTTTTTCCAAGGAGAAAGGCGGTAAAAAAAAACCAAAATACTCTAAAATAAATAAATAAGGGAATAATAATAATAATAATAATAATAATAATAATCCCAATAATAATAATAATAATAATAATAATGCCTGGCCACGAAGGAAGGAAAGCATGAAAGGACCTGAAGGGAGCCCAATAATAATACAGTGGAAATAACTGAGCCCCCGGCCCGCTCCCTCCCTCCAGTAGCTCATGTTTGGAAGAACAATTATAAGAATATAAGAACATCCCTGACACATTAGTGCAGTGGGCTCTGATGAAGCCAGATGGCTGACGCTGTGAGATACAGGAAGCTGGACTAGATGGGCCTTTGGCCTGATCCAGCATGGCTCTTCTTTGATGTTCTTATGTACTAAAGAGACAGGTTCAGCATGAGCCTTACTGGAAAGATTAGGTTATTTGGAACAGCCCATCCAGTCGAGCATTCTGTCTCACAGTGGCTCACCAGTAAAGTCAACATAAACACATAATATCAACAAATAGACCCAGTACACATAATCATCATAACATGTTTCATTATTGCAAGCCACCTTGGGTCTTTTTCCAAGGAGAAAGGCGGTGTAAAAAAACCAAAATACTCTAAAATAAATAAATAAGGGAACATATATTGAAGAACCAGAGGCACCGGTTTCCCGAGTCCTTTCTCTTTCCACTGCCCTAAGATAGACACGGAAGGTCTCGTCCCAACAGGCGCCACTCCCGACTCCACCAACGTGGTTGGCGTCCCCCTCCTCGGCGGCCCCACCGCCCAAGACCTCTCTGCGATGCCCTCCGCCCTCCCCCCACACGTGCCTGGCCACGAAGGTCCTGAAGGAAAGCATGAAAGGACCTGAAGGGAGCCCAGAAAACAATAGAAAAAAAGACCCAGCGGATAGCCGGAAGCCATTGCCACTTGCCCTATGCCGCCTAGTTGGTCCCGTGTAAGAGAAGTGTAGAGAGCCTGTGTTGGAAATGATCAGGAGAGTTACTTACTCCGGCAAAGCCGCGGGAACGGATTGAATTGATTACAAACCCTCCCCCCTACGGGCGAAGCACCAGGGGGGTGTCTTGTCCCTTTTATAAGTGGGTGTCCTCTTCCAATCTCCAACTGCCCTATTACAAGAGAGCGCGCTTCCAGATTCTCAATTTGCCGTTCAGCTGCAGTCAGAAGACAGCTAACAAAGGTGCATGCATGATCCACCTCCTGATTGCTATGTCTGTCATTAGCCCTCTTGCCTGATGGCTGAGAATGCTCCATCCTGATCTTGCCTGCTAGGCACCCGAATCAAAGCCTTGAAAGCCAGATTTCCAACCTCTTAAAACTGCATCACTCAGGGTCAGCTGTTTGTCCCACCAGTTCTGGGTGAGGGGAGCGCACAGCCCCCAAAGACGCCAATCATAAGGGAGTAAGCCAGCTTCCGCAGAGTTCTTGTATAGGGAGCATGCACGCTCGCTGATATTTTGCTGAGCTCCCTCCAGACGCTCGCAGTTGGATTTGAAGCTATTACTTCTGAAACAGGAGAACAATATTGACGTGTCCCCGGGTTGGCTTCAACCCTGCTACTGGAAACTCAGCGGTGCTGGAGATGAGACTTGGGGGGTCTCAGCTTCAAGGGGCCCGGCGAGGGACAGAAGGCGGAGGCAAAATTTGTGGCAAAGGATCAAACATAAAAGAGTAGACAGAGGGACTCTCGCCCTGAAAGCAAGTCCCAATCTTCACCCAGTCTTGCAAAGAAAAGGTACGGGGGGGCAGACGTCCTGGATTGCTAATACCAATTCAGGGAAATGGAATGCCCCTCCTTTGTTACAAGGGAGCGGGAAGAGCCCAGGTTAGTTGGTTCAACCGGACAAAGGCCCGCTCACCTGAGGGGACCATGGTTAGCGCGCACGTCGGGGTCACGCACATGTTGCAGTGGGTTTTGGCCAGCGGCGGCAGGGCAGGAGTGCCCCGCTTGGAGCGATTGTCTTTGGAGCCCGCCGGCAGCCGCGATGCAACTGTTCTAAAGGGCTCGAGCGGCCCCCGGGCTAAACCACATCTGGCGGGGGGGGGGTGGTCTATAGTCAAGCGGAAGAATCTGCTGTTGCTCCCTACTGGGGCCGGATTCAGGGTCCCTGGGGGCCGTATACGGCCCGCGGGCCGTAGGTTGAGGACCCCTGTTCTACGGTATACACCACTGTATAGTTTTTTAAGAAGAAGAAAAAGGCTAACATGCATGCTGAAGTACACAATAGTACATGCTCTATATTTAGCTTTAAGGCTGATAGACATGGATTTATTCCTCTCTTTCTAGAAGGCTAAGTATCTGATGGGAGCTGAAAAGATAAAGGACTTAGCATACCCATTAAGGATGATCAGACCTTAACTTAATTGCAAATAATACACCAGTAAGAATCAGCTTGAGTTTCCTGCAGGTAGAAAAAACTAAATGATGACAAAGATTTGGGTAATTACAACTATACATACGTTCACAAGGAGAGAAAATACAATTTAAGGTCTGCAATAAATCGAGAACCAATGGCCAATTTTATTTTGTTGCCAAACAGCAATTACTGTTTCTACCAACCTGGGACAAACCATTAAAACAAAACAAAAATTTACTGGAACTGTTAACTAGGCAAGCAGGTCATGCATTACTCCTGCTTCAGGTCACTTCTGCCTACACGTATTAACTCTCTGTTCAAAGAACACAAGTAGTTCTCTACTTAAACAGGGCTTGCAACCCCAGGGGCGTAGAAATGAGCCCTGGAACAGCAAAGGGGCAGCACTCTGCACATGGTTAGGAACACCGTCCTTACTGAACAACGTCACCCACTAAACTCAGGGCTTCCAAGTTAGCTTATGAGTCTTGAGTTTTAAATTAAATATATATTATTGCTTATTTGCTAGCGAGATTTTGGGCTATTGAGCCTCTACTAAGTGCTAACGGTGCTAGCACTGCTCTTTTAATATGTCTGTTGGTTCTCTATTTAACTACTGTGTGTATGGTTTTATTGCTCCTAAATTGTATATTGTATCTGTATTGATGACCATTTGGTCCTGTTGGAAGCCGCCCAGAGTTCCCATTGGGAAGATGGGCGGGATATAAATGCAATAAATAACTAAATATACAGTACTGTATATACATCCATGCTATCACCCTCAGAAATGACACGATTAAGTTGGTTACGAAAGTACTTACGACTACTCAACCTCGAGCAGTAGACGGAAGTCAAGGCCGGGGCGGGTGGGGTTATTAACTCTTACCTCACCCCTTCCCCAAACCCCACATACGAATTAAGTATGTCGGGCGAGGGATAGGAGAGAAAGCGGCTCCGCCCCAGCCTTGCGAAGGAAGGAAAAGTCTCTCTCTGAAGCCGAGTCCCGGTCCTTTAGCCCTCCCTCTCTCCCCCCCCCCCACCACCCACATAAAGGCACCCCAGGGCAGCCTCCCTCTCTCTTTCTCTCTCTCTCTCGTTCGTACCGGAAACGTGCTCCCTAAAACAAGCCACCGAGACTTCAGGGCGAGGAACGGGAACAGAAGGAAGGAACTGCCCCAAGACCGCCGACACCCACCGACCGACCGACCCCCGTGTTCCGCCCTCGGAAGACATACCCAAGAAGCCAAGCACTCTCGCCCCCGCCGAGCCGAAGGAACCGCTCCCGTGGGCTGCCCGCCTCAAGAAGCGCGAGGCGCCCTTCGAGCAACTCCCGCCATCCCCCGACGCCGTCCGACACTTTTATGGGGTAAAAGACGCGCCTCCCTCCCTCCCTCCCCCCCCCCCCCACACACATTGGTATCTGCGCACGCGCGCCGCCCCCCCTCTTTCCTCTCTTTTACCTGGCGCTCGGGAAACCCGCTCTGGGTTTCGTTTGGGAGGCACGAAGGCAACGCAGGAAAAAGCGATTGGTTTGCCGGGAGGACCGCACTGCCGTCCTTGGATTGGACCACAGGGGCTGACGTCAGCGCGCCACTAGTTTCAAACCGAAGAAGCCTTGTTGAAATGGTGGGACCCGAGCGCCTCTCCGGCGGAGCGCTTGGCTGTTTTACGCCAGCCGTAGTAGCCTCGTTGCGCTCCTAAAGCAGAGCAAGTTTCATGGATGTTTGCTCCAGAAAAGGCTTAGTAGAAGCACGAATGTGGACTCTAACCGGGATACCTTTTCACAATAAAACTATCTGCTTTAAAAGGCTTAATTCTTGCATTTGCTCTTTATTTGATTAATGTGCATGTAATTTCTTTATGTTGTGCACCACCCAGAGTAACCTAGAGGCTAAATGGAATGGTGTATAAGTCCAGTCAGTCAAATCCATCCATCCATCCCTTATCTGGTACCATATTCCTTTAACCATTAGAGATAGATAATTTATCAGGCAAAAATCAAGGAAACAAGACAAAAACATGTGGCACCTTAAAAACTATTATACTGTATTTTAATGTAAGCTTTCATGGATCAGGCCCATGATTAACATTTAAGATTATAGCTCTTTGCCTTTCAAGCATGACTGAGCTAAGGGTTACTGTACTTGAAAACTCATTTATAAATAAGTCACTAGCCTGTGACATTCAAGACATCCTTTTCTTCTGTGAGGAAATGGAGATTGCAGGTAATGAGACTGCTCCCCTTGATTTCACCACAATCTGGAGTTCAGTGGCTCGATGTATCAATGCTTCTGTGAGAGCCTGGGAAGCTGGCCAAACAAGCAAAGATCGGCTTGGAAAAAATTCCTCCCTTCCGTTTACCTCTTCTAATCCCAACCTCTCCCTGGCTAAGGATGTTGGAAATTATTTAGGTTTAGCCCGACTAGCCCAAATTTGTGCTCACATTGATGGCCAGAATTTGGATCTATAGTAAGTCCCTTAACGTCCGTTTCTCTCCACTCTTTTTCTGGTTGTTCTGCCACAAGATTCCAGCCAGCACAGCAACTGTAGGCCCAAATCAACCTACACAAGGAGTCTGGAAACTGAGTCATGGTGACTGGGTCTGAGACTTGAGGAAGCTGCTCAGATGAGTAGTAAAACGTTTCAATCTCACAATAAAAGTCCAGTTGCCCTGACTCAACTTCCAGATAAACTTACCTGGATGGTTAAGAATCTTCACATACACACAAGGAGGTTCTGCTACAAGGGTTGTAATTACACAACAAAATTCTGCCCATTCCAAAACCATTGTTTCCAATAATGGGCTTTGGAGAGCAATGCAAATATTCTTGTGCTTGCCAATATCTCCCAGAACAGACTGCACTTTCTTTTGAAGTATAGGTTGCATATTCAAGGACTACAAGACTGCAATTTCTTTTCTAGCTCTACCCACTTTCCTTTCATTTGCCAGCAATCCGGAATCCTTTATTTGATTTATTAGAACTTATTCACACTTTTACCTCCTGATCCTATAGACATCAGGAAAAACGGAGAGCAACAATGACCAGGTGCATGGCATCAGCTAGAAACCAAGAGTATACAGTACTTGATAGTCAAAATCTAATCTGTAACTCAAGGGAGTGCTCTGTATTCTCCTAACATATTTTCCCTGCCAAGATAGGAAAATTCCTCTAGTCTAATAGATGTGATTTTCCTTCAAAGCAAGTAGCAGACTGTAGCGTTTGGAGATATTTGGGAGTTTTCCTTTGGAAACAAAAACGAACTTCTAGATTAAGTATATTTTTTGGGGGGGAAAGGATGGGTCCCCCAGGGAAAACTGGCTCTCGAACTCGTTTGTCCACTTGCGGTGTCAGCAATGAACCAAATCTGACAGCTAGATTCTCCTATCCTGATAGCTTCTTTATACTTTTCAAAGTAAATAAATGCAACACATGTGCAATTTCAAGTGTTTTTATTAACCTGCTTTCACAACATGTCGTAGTGTAGATTTTTATGCAAGGCAAACATTTTGACAAGTAACTGAAACCACTCCCATTGCTTTGCTGCAGAACCCAAACATCAATTTACTTAATCATTCCATTATCAAGGGTGGGAAGAAAATCCCAACAACATTGTCACCTCAATGTTTGATACTGGTGCTGAAGACTAAAATGTTCACAGTAATTTTCTTAAAAGTTCTATTCAGTTTCAGAAACACAATTCCAAAAACAATGCAGGATACAAAACAGACTGCATTCAAGCAGGGATGATCAAGTCAGTATTATTAAAATGGCAGAGTAAGTAATTTGAGTATTCATTTATTGTGTACGATTTACACTTAATAGTGCTTATTATTTTCTCTTTATAGATGAAAATGGGAGTAAATGGCAGGGCTAGGAATTTATCTGGTACAAAAGCACTAATGTGCATTTCAGATACTGTAGTTTGCCTTGTGGAGTGTGTCTTAAGACTGCCCACCATTGAATTTGGAAGGGAGTGCAAAAAACTAAAAGCAGTCAGAAATGGAAGCATTTTACAAGCATCTGAATAAGGGCCCTTTGCATGGTTTTAAATCTAAATTAAACCCCTTCATGTTCACGTAAGAGGTTAAGAGGTCGAGAGATATATCGTCTGCGAGGGTGAGGATATTGGAGATTGGCAGTGTCAGCATCGCAAGAGTGCTGTATCAGAGGAGGAGGAGGAGGTAGGAGCTGGGCATAACTGGACCATCTTGATCCAGCCCGAGGGGAATCCAGAGGGGGAAAGAAATACCTGAAAACAATCAAGACAGGAACACCGGAAAAGAAATAAAAAACACAAAAACAGGAGAAAGAGAGAAGCAGTAAATATAAGGAGAACCAAAGTGGAGAGGCACATGCTAGGGGAAACAGACTTTAGTAAATCCATGCCAAAATGAAAAATAAAACAAAACCCAGTATAATGGCCAAAATCAAGTTCCCAGTTCAAATCAAGACTAATTGAGAAACTCTAAGAGGTCCTTTGGTAGGAATACAATCCTAGGTGACACTGGAAAATTTGTCTTATGTACTTTTTAAAAGAAATAAAAATTACCTGTAAATTAAATTATTTGTTAGCTATCACCATTTATTCACTCACCTCTATTCAGACTGTTACCACAGCTCTGAGTTAATAATGACAGGCACATATTAATTATGCAGATACTCTTGCTGTATTCACAACCACCCTTGATTATTTTATATACTAGAAGTAAAAATGGCTAGCTTTTATAGTGTTATAAAACTGAAAACTTCTAGTAAATTAAAGGCTTAAAGGACTATTTCATATCACTTTATCTGACTTACCCGTAATATTAAATACACTATTTTGTGATATTTATCAAACAGAAAAGAATGGTAAAGTTAGTAAAAATTTGAGATAAGACATTTAGAGCTATATTTACATGCTACTATGTAGAACAATGCATTATCTTGCCATGCCTCAATGAATATTTGCAATAGGACACTGTTTATTCCAGAATAGTAACTTCAGCGCACAGAAGCAACGTGCCTGCACTAAGCAACACACAAAGCACATTTGAAGAAAAGGATAGTAATTCCCAGAGAAACCTATCAATGTCCCATGGCAAACATTCATTTGGATATGGTTCTCCATCACAAAAATGTGATCAGAATAAACCTATTTATTCCATTATTCCATGGAATCATGCCACAGGAACATGCAACTATGAAGTAAGATCAATCTCATCAAGACAACTCCAAGTACAGCGTTAATGTCTGTATGGGGCTTTATTTTATTTTATTTTATTTTACTATTTAAGCAGCATTTAATTGTGAAGCAATACCAAGAACTGATTTAAGTTACTATACAGTTTTAAAGTTACAGTGTTGCACACATTTAAAACTTGTTATGTTCATGTGTTACACATCCAACAAGAAAACTACTAGTTTTGAATCAGTAATTCAGAATGCAGAACAAAATATTGAAAAGTATTCTGATGAAAGCCCATTTGATTTGAATAGCTTCACATGACAGTTTTCTTTCCTAAATACTTCAGAATGCATGGGTACTACCAATCCTTTTTACTCTGGGGAACTTCCCTCCTCTCTCACAGTGTATTTGTTTTTTAAATGAGGTACGAGAAAGCTTCCACAAAAGGTCTCTTCCTCCTACTTTTTTTTTCATAGGATGGAACAAGGTCATATTGTGCTGGCTAGCCGAGTAGGTATACAGCATTTTAAAGAGAGCCTTTTGATTTGCTTTTAGTAGTAGGTAGACTGCTGGTATCTTGGGAAGTGGTCAGTCGGCGCTGGGGAGGGGGGAAAGGAGCTCGCTTTCCATTCCTGTGTGCATGCAACAAGCAGCAAAACAGCAAAGTTACTCCAGTTAGCTTGGTATCAGCTGTGCTTTCTGTTAAAAAGGACATAATACAAATGGAGAAGGGAGAATGCATCACAATTTTAGACACATATGGTTATAAGCACAATAAGAATACTGTACAGCAGTATTTGTAGTTTTATTAAGTTATAATCTTACTTTATTTAGCTTTTCACTCATTTCTCAAACAATATCAATAACCTTCAAGTATAAAACACTAATGTTGATCTTAAAAATGTTAGTAGTGTTACTTGAGACAACTAACAAGTTACCAAAATGTTGAGTCCTAAAAACAGTAGAAGCAAATACGTTTAACATATCAGCTTTTTTTTTTAAAAGCCAGCACTTACATTTCAGATTACACAGATTCAACAACATGTTAATCACAGTATATGTTTCTGGCTCACTTTCAAATTCATCTCAGATAGCCAATGGTATATACTTTTTTGTTTTGTTTTTTCACAACAAGTGAGAATTTGCTCTGTTGTGCAGACAAGTTGTGCCATAAATTTCATCATATTAAAAATTACCTCACAATCATAACACAAGAACCCCAGTTCACTAAATAGGCATAAAGACCTCTCGTGAATCAGTTAAAAAACAGTTTAGCAAACACTGAGGTGGAAATGTTAAGTGGGCCTCAGTACAAATCTTAAACTTTCATGTTCTTATTATATTCTGAGGGAAATCAGAAGTTAGCTGGCTATTTCCATTGGCAGTGTCTCAGGGTTTGGCAATAAACCTAATCATTTATATGAACCAGGTCATTTTTTAATCTGTTTTTTTCCTCCTCTGATCTGCCCAAGTTGCACAGTTCACAAAATGGGAGCCTTCGTCTAGAAGAAACAATGAAAGAAAGCATCCCACCCCTAGCAGCAGAGCTGTTGCTACATGTCAGCAACCCATGTTCTTCATGGAGAAACTGCTTTTTGTGTTCAGAGCGTACCGAAACAGAAACGGTAGGGGAGAATATCAAGGAGCAAGCACAAGGTAAGAAAATCATAGGTGCACGATAGTTCCAAAATAAAAGTATATTTCCTTGAATAAATGCCACAAAATTGTCCAAGTGGTTAAAAAGCTGCCTCATCACTCATTTTTGTTTCGTCAAAAGGGCATGTGTCCTTGTCACAAGGGCATGAACATGGCTGCTTCAATGGGAAAAAACTGGATTCATTTGTTGAAAAAAGTGAAAAATATATCTACAGCCAATGTTCCAAGTTATGTCCATCAAATGTCATCACTGTGGCTGTATTCAAGTGCCTGAGGCAGTCATATAAATAAGAGTTCATTGGCCAACAATGGCTCCTTTCAGAGTCAAGTTTGTGAGGGCAGACCCAAAAACAGAGTCATATGGTGAAAACTATTTGAACAAACTGGTTGCCAAGAGCTACTGAAAAACAGGATTGGAGAAGGGTCCTGTTCCCAAGAAGTCTCAGGAAGTAGCAGAGGATGGTAGCAGGAAGTCAAAGAGACCTTGGTTGAGAGACAGTAGGACAATTAGTGGTCAAAGTATTATAGGGTAACAAGGGGCAGATGCTGTGAGTAGGAATGGAACAAGAGTAGATGATACAATTTAAAATATTCTCAGAGATCCCACCATGTAAGTATGTGAACAGCAACAGAACCCTTCCAATTTTAGTGAGATAGACGTAATGTTACAGAACAGTTTTAAAAATGCAGAATTTACACACAAAGTATCTTACCTGCCGGTAGATGTTCCATTGATTGAATTCTGAAGGCTTGCATTGGCTGTGCCTAAAGGAGTATTAAAAACTCCCTGTTGAGAGGAACTAGTATTGACTGGACTCCCATTACCTTTCAGAATTCCAGTGCACTTCCAGTTGTCCATGTAGTTAGCTGAGGGGAAATGCCACAAATCCCAATTGCACTTTTTGTTTTGAGTCTGCTTATGCAACTACCTTTCAAATAATACAACCATATGGCCCCTTTCACATTACCAACCCCCCACCCCAAGTATCTTACTCCAGCCTTTGAAAATAAACATTGCAGCCGTGACACAATATAGGTAGATATTTTTATACAGCTCAAAAGCACTTTACCCTATAACCTCAGGGAGAAAGACAAGCCACTACAGATTCTCTCTCACTGATCTAATTAACAATTCCAACTGCTTTTAAAACAATTGCTCATCATTTGATTTCATTAGCAACTTATCTCTGTGATATAATATAATGTAACTGTTGCTATAACAATTAGAATGTTTGTGTGCGTATATTAATTAGTATGTATACTGAGTGACTGGCAAGTGTGAACTTACTGAAGGTGCATTTCAACATGGATGAAAGAGATTGGGGGGGAGGGAGACGTACTGTTTGGAACAGTGCACAGTAAATGAGGTTTGAAAAAGCAAAGTTGGGACTGGCATATGAGGAGAACAATTGAGAGTCTACTATTGAAAGACTAGTCCTATTCAGGCACTATGGTCTGATGTCATGCAGGGCTCTAAATGGAGTGGGGAGGGAATCATGGAAGTAAGTCCGGTTGTCAATACCCCATCACCACCACCACCACGGAAGACACTCCAAAATCTCAGACGTCTTTGAGGGTTGATTGTGGAAGTAAACCATGGGTGCTACATTCAAGCCTCAAAGATCTGAGGGGTTTCTAGGTGAAGGGGCAATTGACTTGCATACCTATAGGCCTATCCCAGCAAAACAACACAGGAATTCACAAGTCAACTCGATACAAAATCACCCCAATGATTGGTTTTCTGAGACAAAAGAAATATATTCATTCATTGAAGTAACTTCTGAATGGAGCCTCCTCATTAAAGGTTCACTCTGTAAATGCAGGGTCTGTTTGCAACATCCGTGGTTTACAATGTCTGATATTAATTTCTGTTATAAAATTATCAAACTTATTTAATATCTAATGCTTAATCCATGAGAATGTAATTTATTTCTACATCAGGCTTTGGTCTGAATGTTAGAAAAGTAAGTATTTCACAAAATAGTGCAATTAAGATAATATTCAACATAATTCAAAAATAAATTTATGCAGAATAAACTCCCACAAGATTCAAAACGACTTGCTTCCTAGTATGGACACCTAAAATGGATCCCCCAATCCTATAAGAATGCAAAATTTAATCACACAAAGAAATGTGAAGGAAGACATACCTTTCCAAAGCCTCACACACCCATCATCTCCTGATGATGCAAGTACAGTGCCTGTAATGTTCCAGCTTACACGCCAGACCTGGGAGTTATGATTATCAAACTGAGCCACTAACTGAACCTCAAATTTTGTCAGTCCTGATGAAGAGGTCAGTTCTTTTCTACTGAAAGAGTAAAATTCTATATTGCAGTTTAATTTGCTTAACATATATGCATTTTAGAAATCAAAGCTATATTAAAACACTTCAAATACATAAGTCAGGAATTACAATCAAATAACTGTATAGAAGGGCACTTCATATATTAGTATTATTGTCTCTTGTTACGGAATATGGAATAAAAAGGTAAATGTAAATCAGTAGGGCTTGCTAGTCACATAATACGAATGCTAGACAAAAATAAAAAATGAAGACAAAAATGTGGCACTTTAAAGACTGAAAGCAGATCAATGGGAGAGGAACTGAATATTAACAAGAGTTTTAAAAATTGACAGGTCAACCATTTGTGCCCCAAAATACAATGTCTTGAAGCCATGTATAAATTTCTGCCATGTAGTCCTACTCTTAGGTCTGAGGAAATGGGCATGTCCACAAGAAACTAACATTGAAATACACCAAATAGTCTTTAAAGCCTCACAATATTTTTATCTATTTATTATTTTGTTTTTAACTGATATGCTAACTCAGTATAACACTGCTAATTCTTCTAAAAGTACTAACATGAATGCTGTCACCACTGCGTGTAGCCCTAAGTTACTAGTTTGTTAACTAGGGGGACCATTTCTGTCTTGAATTTAAAAAAATGTTTAAAAAAATAAACATCTACTCCCGCATAATGTACCACCATGTGTTTCAAAACTTACCTCAGAGGTTTTAATGTGAAAATTCGTACATCTTTGGTAGCTACTGCCAATATATGGAAGGATCGTCCAAGGTTTGGAGCAAACGCAATATCATGTACAGGATCTGTGACTGTCATAAGAGTTTCTGCTTTTGCATACTTCCTGAAGAAGAACAAAATGAGGGGTTATACACTTACTGATGAGTAGATGCACTTGCATCCCCAGAAAGGGAACCAATCATCGTCAAGAGGAACATTATGGCTGAATTTTCAGATACAAATTAATAGTTTTAAAATATTTAAAACAACACAGCCTGGAGTTGTTCTTTGAATTAAACCTGGCGGTATATAAATCCAAAAATATTTGTAAGCATGGCATTACAAATTAAATGTGACCTTTTAGGTCTAGGTCAATATAGTAAGAACTACAATACAGTATAAGCTTTGAGGTTTCATATGCAAAAGACTAAAGAAATGATATGTTCAAAAGTAATCAAGCAAAATGTATGCATGGGGGACTACATATGTATGCATGGGTAGACTACATATTGTTATAGTATGATCCAAACAGTGAATGTTTTGTGTATTTCAAACACATTTTCCAGTGTGCAATGTAAGCAGATCTTATGAGATTCATAGAAATCTTCCTATCTGGGGAAATAATTTTGTGGACTAAACTAGCTTCAGTTGATTTATGGAAGTGACTTTTCTGTAAAATATGTGGTCCGCTGGAGCAAAACAAGTGAACTCAAAGGAGTGGTTTGGAAACCCAATATTTCATTTCTTTCTTACCCTCAAGGTCCCTACTTGTAAAATCTATATACAGTGGTACCCCAACTTACAAGATTAATCCGTTCCGAGCCAACGCTCGTAAGTGGGTTATCTCGTAAGTCGGAGAGCGGTTTTCCATAGGAATGCATTGAAATTCAACTAATCCATTCCGGAGGGAACAGATTTTAATGCATTCCTATAGGAAACCGCTTTAAAATTCATCCGCGCAGCTTTTTCCCCCTGGGGGGTTTGGGAGAAGCTGCCAGCCAATGCCAAACAGCTGCTTGGAGCTGGCTTCCGGCCAGCACTCCTGGGGCCATCTCCATTGAAATGCATTTCAATGGAGATGGCCCCAGGAGCACAGGCCCAAAGCCAGCGCCAAGCCAACTGATTGGCACTGGCTGGGGGAGGAATAGTGCGTGCAGCTTCTCTGGACCCCCCGTCCCCTGCCCCAGAAGCTGCGCACACGATTTGAAATGCCTTCCAGTCACGGAGGCAGCACTTGCCTCCGTGACTGGAAGGCATTTAAAAAGGGGCACGCTGCTTTTCCCAGTGCGCCACTTTTGACATGCCTTCCAGTCATGGAGGCAAGTGCTGCCTCCATGACTGGAAGGGATTTAATTCATGAGTAATTCTTTCCATTCATACCAACAGCACAAAAGATGTTTCTTAACATTACAGTTAAATCTAGTACAAAAGTGTTTGTCTTTTCCCCCCACTCACCGAGTATTTTCATTATATTCATAAATTTGGACTTTTGCCAGTACATTTGGACTGCTGTCATCACTTCCCACTGCTATCATAGGAGCATGAGCACGAGAGCTAGTTATTAGAAGAAGAATAGAATTACAAGATACATACTGATGACCAGATCCTAACTTATTCCTGCCTCTCAAACATATACAGATAATGAATCCCGATAGAGCTAATAGTACAGTAGTACCTTGTATAAAGGAATTAATTTGTTCCAAATGAAATTAGGTTAAGCAAATTTTCCTTTATACAAATTTCCTATAGGAATGCATTGAAAACAGAGTAATCCCTAATCGCGACCATTTTTATGTTGCACGGATTCGCCCCACAGATGATTCTGTTAAGCAAAATTCCCCTATCTCCGGAATTTTTGTTGTTGTACAGATTTTATGTTATACAAACTGTTTGTTATACAAGGGTCCACTGTTCTACATTCTTCATTTTAAGGGAGTGGCCAGATGCCATCACTGTTTTAACTTTGACTGCATGGGCACAATTCCACCGGTCATTCTACCCAACTGCAAGGTACTTGTATCTGCTAACGCACTTCACACTTTCACTTTGGATCTTATTTATTTTATTATTTTGAGTATTTTTTACCCCACCTTTCTCCTTGGAAAAGGACTCAAGGTGGCTTACAATAACGAGGAACAATATACAGCCCAGAATATTTAAGACATATTCAAGTTAAGAACAGGGAATTAGAAGAGGAATCTTAGAACATTAAAAGGTAACATCAATGTTACCAAAAAGAAAAAAATGCATTATGAGGGGTGGAAATCAACATGGAAAACACTGGTGTTCTTATGAAATCAGTCAATGTAATCATGCATAGTAACCCATATAAAAGTCACAGAGTCATTAACGGAAAGCTTTCCTGAAAAGGAAGGTCTTTGCCTGCTTCCGGAAAGACAGCAGAGACGGGGCAGTCAGTCTTGGCCTCCAATGGGAGGGGACTGTGGAAGGGAAGCCTCCAGTGGGAGCAAACAACCCTTCCTTGGGCTACTACTTGCTTTTTAATGCTTGCCATAAATTTGGCGCTGAATATGTCCCTAGTTAATGGACATCACTCATTAAATTTTGCAGAAAATCTACACCCAGAAGAGTTAATTGAATAATTAATATATGAAATACTTATTGCACGGGACACACATCAATTGCCAACAGGACTGGATCAAGATCAACAATAGTTGCAGACACAAAGAGTCTGGTGGAAATGGACAACCTCACTCTTCACCCCAAAGGAGCCCATGCAACCCCTTGAAATTGTCACATAGAGGATTAAGGCACTCTACTAAATGGAACGTGCTGTGGGGAAAAATATTTGAAAATAAGGCAGAAGGATCCTTATCTGGGAGAAGCTTTCTACTAATGGAGGACAGAGCCTGGGTCCACACCCTTGGTTTTCAATTACTAGCTTGGTAAGGAAAAAAATAATAATAATTTACCTTGAAGGATTCCAAGAAATGCAACTACAGCTTAGTTTACAGGAGATTTCATGCTGAAGTGACCACTGACTGAGATTCATGACATCAGGAGCTTCATAAATCCTAACAACGCCATCTGCTGAACATGTTGCTAGCATGAGACCCATATGTTTTGGAGCAAACTTTACATCAGTGACTGACGTCCTGCTATCAACAAGAGTAGTTCTCTTTACCTAAAAAGAAACATAGCATTCATTTATAAAATGGAAAACAAATATATAAGACCATTTATTTGTGCTGAAAAGTTATTACACAAAACAGTATATCAGTGAACAGTTGCATTAACTATAAATGGAAATATGTGGTGTTTGTGTGTCTTTTATGCCATTAAATCAGAACAAATTTATTGCAACCCTAATAGGGATTTTAGGGCAAGCCACATTTTTAAGGAGTGGTTTTACCAATTGTACTCCCTCAGTGAGTTTTCATGGCCAAGTGGGGATTCAAACTCTGTTCTCCTGAATCCTAGTCTGTCTCTGTATCCCCTACACCATATTTGGAATATCATAGGGCCAGAAAGGTTTTGTCAATAAAAAAGTCAGAAAAATGATTCATATCTACTCACGTCAGAAATCTTACATAGTACTGCATATTGAAATTAAGAAGCATGAACACACATGTTTGTTTGATATCTAGAACTAATAAGCTAATACATTCTAACTCAAGCCTTAACACAGGAAAAACCAGTTATAGACGCTTGAGCAAGCAGAATGCTCAGGCCATCAGCAATACCAATAATGCCAGAAACATTCTATGTATTAAATAAGCATACTCTCTCGCATCAAATGACTCTTACCCAGTGACTCTGTCCACGAAGTTTGTCATTTGATTCTCCTACAATTTCTTCCCATACAGCGGCTGTTCTATCAAAAGAACAGGAAGCCAGAACTTGTCCAAATTCTGGATGTGCCCATGTCACACGCCAGACAGACCCACTATGTGTCTGGAAATTTAAGAATTGAATTTACAGAGTAAACATTACAATAGTAGACCTTTTAAAATGATGCACTCCCACTTCATGTATATAAGTGGAGGAAAAGAGATAGCAATACAAATTAATCAGCACATTTCAATGTTTCTTTACAAAACTCGTTTGACAAATTCATTACCAGGTCAAGGTGAAATATTATATATTGCTGTATATTAATGACTTTATTAATTAACAAGCAGGAGCAAATCTCACGCATGAAGAATATTCTAAAATTATCTGATCTTTGTAGCCAGACCAGACATCCTACATAACACGAGTTACCTTGTTCTAGACCTCAAATGTCACCAAGATTCTAAACGGAGAATGAAACATCAGTTGCAAAAGGGTGCAAACGAAGACCACTACATCTATCACTTAAGAGCTTCATAGTGACTTGGTTAGTTCAGCGAAACAATGACAACAGAAAGACTTAGAGAGGATGAGAGAGAGAACTAAGGAAATCCAAGAAAAGTAGGTGGCGAAACTAGTGAAAGAAGACCGGGCGGGAAAAAAGAAACAAAGGAAGAATCAGGACTACATTTGCTGCCTATTTGGAAAAATCACAAAACGGAAGAGACCTTAAAGATCACCTCTAGTCCAACCGCCAATGCAGAAAGCATTCTTAACCAAGGATCTAACCTTCCTGAGCAAGTCTGGTCCACTGCCATCCAGTCCACAATTAGTAGGACTAAAGATAATGGTCTAAAACACGGTGTCACTCACCCTTGCCCACAGCTCATACTGTGTTGTTCTTTTTTGATAGTCTATGAAAATTACTTTGACTAGCTGCCTAGTTCAGTATCTGCAATTGTAGCAATCCATTGCCCATCAACGACTGCACTAAAATGAGGACCACATGTTCTTTCAAATCACTCTTAATTTGGCAACAATTGATTGTGTCTGTGCTTCCTGTGTAAACTCAACTTAATCTCCAACTAGGCCACTTGAAATGTTTCCACATATCTATTCTTAGCCATACAGAAGCTATTGCTACAATCCTGGGGAATGGCAAAAACGATGAGCGTTTGGCAATCCTTTGCCTCTCCAGATTAAAAAATGAACTCTAAACTAAAATACAGCTGCAGAAACTTCTTGGTATACAATTATACATTTATGTTCATGTTGAACTCTGTGCAACAAACCAGGAAAGGGACCTTGTGTTCTGGTGGACAACTCAATGAAGGTGTCAACCCAGTGTGCCGCAGCAGTGAAAAAAGCAAACTCAATGCTAGGGATCATTAGGAAGGGTATAGAAAGTAAGTCACCCAGTGTCACTTTGTCTCTTTATAAATCGCTGGTGAGGCCCCATCTGGAGTATATTGTATAGTTCTGGTCACCATATCTCTAGAAGGATATTATGGAAATGGAAAAAGTGTAGAGGAGGGCAACCAGAATGATTAGGGGACTGGAGCACCTTCCTTATCATCTGAGGCTGCAACGGCTGGGCCTCTACACTCTTGAACGACAGTACCTAAGAGGTGACCTGATTGAAGTTTATAAAACCATACATGGTGTGGACAAAGTAGATAAGGAAAAACTGTTTTCCCTATCACACAACACTACAACGAGGGGGCACTTCATGAAACTTTTGGGTGCTAGATCTCAAACAAATAAGAGAAAGTACTTTTTCACCAAGACGATCACTGGTCTCTGGAACCCCCTGCCTTGACAGCTTTAAGAAAGGATTAGACAAGTTCATGGAGAACAAGGGTACCAATGGCTATCATTATGCATACCTAAGGACAACCTCTGGGTTGGAGAGATATGCAGGATATCTCTCAATGCCATTTGCGGGGAATCATGAACAGGTGAAGACATCTGCTTGGGAATACCCTGAAGCAAATGGCGAGCTGCTGTGTGAGACAGAATGCAGGACTGGATGGGCTGTGGCCTGCTCCAGCAAGGCTGTTCTTATGTATGTTCTTATAACTGTATACTGGAGTAATTCTTGGTATATAACTATATTAAATGTTAAATGTAATCCTAACTATTGTAAAGAATTTAATCTCACTAAACAAAAGTGGCTAAGATCCAATTGGGGAAACAAGGAATGCATAAAGGCAATTGAGCAAGGACTTCTGTCCTTTGGCTTATTGTTCTCCAGGCTCCCAAGTGTTTAACCAAGCACACCCTATTTCCCGCCAGCCTAAGAGATTGTCTGCTAACAAGCTAAAATAATTTGTGCAATTGCCGTTGAGTGATATCAAAATGCAAAAGGATTCTAGCTAGAGAAACATGAACAAATTACACTTCTAGGTAGAGATATGAAGGCCTGGGATAAAACAGAAAATTTCATGGAAAAAAACAATTTTTTCCTGAAGCATTGCCCCCTCCAAAAAAATTGAAAAAATTGAAAAAATAAAAATGATTATGGAATATTTTATTTTAACATGATGAATAAAGTATTTTAAAACAGGATGTTCAAATATTTTCCAAATCATTTCTAAAAAGCATGCATAGTATCAGATTATTCTAATTTCTGTGCACCGAGGACAAAAAAGTCCTAGGTTACAAACTGAACTCTCCAATGCAAGGACAAGATGCATTCCTTCCTTTAGTTAGGAGGTGCTGCTATTATCACAAGAAAAAGGTTTCCCTTTTGTTTTTGCAATTGATTGGTATATTTGGTTTTGTTCTATCCTCTTCACCAGGCCTCAAAGCACTGGAAGAAAATACAGAGCAAAAAAAATGATTCTGATTAAATTTCTTGCCCATTCATTGAAACTTAGTCCCACTTCCTTCTATACATTTCCCCCCTTTAATTCTTTTTACGAGAATGAAGTTTTTATTTTATTTTTATTTAATACTGTGGAGAGGAAGTAAGAATAATTGTTAATTCTGGATTTTTAAAAATTGTTTGTAGGTTTTTTGTTCCACATAAACTAGTAAGCAGTTCAGGAGACTGTTACTCCATTTGTTACTTACAATTACAGTCACCCCCCGCCATTTCACGGTTCAGGTACTGCGGTCCCACTACATCGCGGGATCGCAGTACCTGCACCTCGGGGCGGCAGCGGGGGGGGGGGGCGATCGGGTCGCTCCGCACCGCCCACGCGCTCCTCCGAGAAGCCTCGGGGCTGCAGGGGGCGATCGGGTCGCTCCGTGCCGCCCCTGCGCTCCTCCGAGAAGCCTCGGGCGGCGCGGGCGGGAGGTAAGATCCCGCAACACTGCCTGCGCACATCGCCCCAAGACTTCTCGGACAGGCACGCAATCGCCCCCCGCCCCACCCCACCCGCTTCTGCATATCGCGAATTTTCATGCATCGCGGGTGGGGTAGGTCCCTAACCCCCGCGATCGGCGGGGGGGGGGGTTATTGTACAAATAAATATTATTTAAAAAACAAATTCTGTTTGTAATAATTGTTAGGATACACTATATTTTAATGTGCTAGTTGTGATAATTTTATGCCAAGTCAAATTGTCCATAGTCATATTTTATGTTCTTAAAGTAACAAAAAGATTTCCAAGCTGTAAAAGGGAGAAGAAAGTGCTAATGTAGCATTTTTTCAAGTTTTTCAAAAAATTATAGGTTTATTAAAAAAAAAAGGACGTGGAAAAAAACCCCCAGGGTTTTTCCCGAGCTTCAAAATTTCAGGAAATTTTACACCTCTACTTCTAAGCATATTTTCCACCTAGTACTATTCTGTATAATTTGTCAGACAGAAACTCTTACCTTCCAGCTGGCAGTACAGTGCCATTCTCCATTTTCTCCTTTGTCCCAAACCTATTTTAAAAAAACACACAAATGTTTGTAAAGATCAAAAAGAATGTGTTATATTCTGGGTTATTAAGTTAGAATTGACATATAGGACCTTAAGAAGGCTTTTAAGGTAAATGAGACATTTAAGGTTTTACTTGTTTCACCCCACACACCCATTAGTCTCCTTGGCTAAGTAGGAATTGGAATCCAGGTCTCTTGAGTCCTAACCCATCATCCAGTACACCACAGAGTGTTACTACTATAGAGAATATCAGGAACCAAACATGGCTTATGATTCCAACAGGACCATGAACATTCCCACCTGGTATGACCAAAAAAGGGGCCAAACATATAGTATTTCTCTTCCAGAATTGCTACCATTTGAGTGCCACAACTATGCTTGCTACCTAACCAGACGACTAGGTAGTTCTATTTATAATGAATTACTCATAGAACAACTTTGTACACAACACCATTTTTAGGACATTTATCACAGTGTAACATATGACAATGCATATGCTGTAATACTATATAGTGAGTGTGGATATGTACTTTATTGAACAGACATACACTACATTTGGAAGCTACCATTAATGAGTTTCCACTAAATGCCGAAATTGACATAAATACAATGCCATACTGGACATTGTTTCCTAAATGGAAAGTTACTCTTACAGCCTCCAATTTATAGGTGTTAATTTCTGCAACCTATTACTTAGTTAAAGTCAAAAGGAATTAATAAATTAGGCACTTACATCAGTTTGTTACTAAGGCTGTGGCCCTCCACACATTTACCTGGAAGTAAGTAGTGCAGTAGGGCCTATTTTCACATCAAAACACCTTGTGACTGATCTTCAAGCCTCAGCAAATTACCAGCTTACCAGTGGGTCACAAATAACTACAGTACATCCTAAGCAAACTGTAGCAAAGACACACGTTCCCAGACTACTATACCTATATAATAAATGTAATATTATTACATACAATTTTAGAAGTACACAGGAGTTTGAAGAATGACGACATAAATGCAACTTGGAAAGAAGTCCTACTGAATGCAGTGGACTTTTTACATATCCCGGACCAGGATGTATCTCTACAGAAGTACCCTTCATTCACATGGTATTTGTTGCGGTACAAACTCTAGTATTGTATAGCCGTTTGAAAACCATCAATCGGCTATCTAAATAAGATCAAATAAATAAAGTTGCATGTGGTGGTTGCTGTTTTAATTTAAAGTATACACCCCTCCTTCGTATCGGCTCCAGGACCGTAGTAGTGTTTTAGCAGATAGTTTTCTACAAAACAAGCATTTTGGGGGAAATGGACTTTTAGGCCCTGTTTAACCCGTGCAGGGACGAAGACCCCCCCCCCCGCCAAAAAAAAAAAAATTCCACCCAAGCGTGGGTGAGCCAAGGTGGGTCGGCGCGCCCGCTTTGCCAACCCGCCGGCAGGCTGGCCTGCTCCCGGTCTCCAGAAGGCGCGGAGACCGGGGCGAAAGCAACACGGCGGGGCTGCTGCCTGGGCCTGCTGGCCGCCCCCTTGCCCGCCGCACCTTGACGCTCTGGTCGCTGGAGCAGGTCGCCATGCGCCGCCCGTGGAAATCAAAGGAGACGTCGTGGATGAGGTCGCGGTGGTCGGCCGCGATGCTCCGCGCCACGAACATCCCGACAGCGGAGCCCTCTGGCGCCGACAGAGACGGAAGGCGCGACTTCCCTTTGAAAGGCCACGCCGCGGCGGCTCTCGAAACCCGCCCGGCCGCCTGGCCACCCGCCCGCCTACTTTCCTTCCCGCGGCTCGGCTAACGTGGCGCTCGCGCCAGGCTCCGTTTAATTGCGTCGCGCCGGGCCTTGGCCGGAAGGCGAGGGCCAATCGGCTGCTCTGGTGGCGCTTGCACTTTGGCTCCTCCGGGCGGCTGGGAAGAGGGCGTGCGGCGCTCAAAGCAGGGGCTCCTCGCCCGCAGAGCACAAGAGGAGGGGGTCGCCTATGAGAGAGCTCGTTAGACGACAACGCTCGGAATCTTTTAGGCCGACAGGTGCCGTGTAATGCACTGGACACCCTCGTATCACAAACGATTTGTATAACATAAAATCTGTGCAACATAAAAACATTCCCGAAATAGGGGAAATTTGCTTAGCAGAATCGTCTATGGAGCGAATCCGTACAACATAAAAATAGTCGGGATTGTTTTCAATGAATTCCTATGGGAAATTTGTAAAAAGGAAATTTTGCTTAACATAATTTCATTTGGAACGAACTAATTCCTTTATACAAGGTACCACTGTACTTCTTTCTCTTGGAGTAAGCCCCGAATCAATGGGTTTTAACTCGAAGGAGACAGTAGTACATCCTACCGAATCCCCCATATGTAAAAATACAGAGTGTAAAAATGTGATCAGTACTTTACACCATGAAACAAGGCGTTTTTTGGCAATTAGGGAGGAAAGCAGCTATCCCTGTGAAAATTCTACAGGAGGCATCGTTAGAGTTCATTTATTTACTTAAAAGTATTTATTTTTACCCCCGCCTTTCTCCTTGGAAAAAGCCAAGGCCGCGTACAGTAATGAGGGATAATATACAGTCCAGTACAATTAAGACATGTTCAAGTATTGACAACATGAAATTGAGGGATATTTTACAGCATAAATAGACAACATTACAGTGGACCCTTGTATAACAAACAGCTTGTATAACATAAAATTTGTACAACAAAAATATTCCGGAGATAGGGGAAATTTGCTTAACAGATTCACCCATGGGGAAAATCCGTACAACATAAAAATGGGATTACTCCATTTTCAATGCATTCTTATGGGAAATTTGTATAAAGGAAAATCTGCTTAACATAATTTCATTTGGAATGAAATAATTCCTTTATACAAGGTACCACTGTACATTGAAGCGAAATGACTTTGCGTGCTGGGACTCTCCTTAGGAACAGAGGCTGAGTAATAGGGGTATTGCCGTGACGACGACCTGCATTTCCAAATCAACCCCCCCCCCACACACACACACTTTTTGCTCCCAGGAGTTCCGCCCTTACGGCTCGCCGGGCCCACGAGAGAGAGACGCGCCTGCGCCTGCGCCTGGCTCCGGCCTGCCTGAAAGCCGCCGAGGGTGCGTGTGCGCCTGCGCGGCGGAGCCACCCAGTCAAAGGTGATGCGTCGGCTCTAAAGTGGGAGGGGCTCTCGTCTTCGCCCTGTCAGGGACGTGAGGGGGTCGGGGATGAACTGGTCGGCTTTCGGCCGCCTCTCCTCCGGCTGCCTCCTCCTCCGCCTCCGCCGCCGCCGCCATTATGTCCATCACCATCGAGCAAGAGTTCCAGGAGATAGACGCGGCGAACGAGTGGCAGCCCCGGTACCTGGTGAGTGAGGGAGGGAGGAGGGAGCGAGCTCGTGAGGGAGGGAGGGGTTCGTCTCGAGGACGGGACCGAAGCGGAGGGGCGGCCGCGTGGGGACCGGGTCGGGCAGGCGGCAGGGCGGCACCGTGAGGCGGCGGCGGCCCCCTTCTTTGAGGGGAGACGAAGGGGAGGCGGCCGTTGGCGTTGCGGGACGGAGGCGGCGGCGGCGGTGTGTGTGTGTGTGTGTGTGTGTGTGTGTGTGTGTGTGTGTGTGTGTGTGTGTGTGTGTGTGTGTGTGTGTGTGTGTGTGGGGGGGGGGGGGGGGGTGGGGAGAGGAACCCTCTGCTGTCCCAGGTGCGAGGCTGGAGGGAAGAGACGCGCTTGCGGTCTGGAACATGAAGAGCGGAGGAGGAGGAGGAAGCGAAGGGCTCCTCTGCCCGGCTCAAGGGGGAAGCGAAGGAGGGAAGAAGGGGGAAGCCCACGCTGGCTGACGCCGCGCATGCGCCAGCCCCGAGAGGGTGGTGGGCTTCAGGGGCCCGGCAGGATCGGGCGGCCGAGAGAGGGCTTCCGGTGTGGGGGGGGGCTCGCCGTCGCGCTCCCCGGTGGCTTCCCCACACACACACACACACGATCGTGGTGGCTCCTGGGTGGCCTCTCCCGCACGTGGTGCTCAGGCTGCCCCTCTGAGAGATTCGTGGCTCTGGTCTTGACTGGAATGGATCTCTCTCTCTCTCTCTCTCTCTCTCTCTCTCTCTCTCTCTCTCTCTCTCTCACACACACACACACACACACACACACACACACACACACACACACACACACACACACACACACACACACACACACACACACACACACACACACACACACACACACACACACACACACACAGAGAGAGAGAGAGACAGAGACAGAGACAGAGTACTGTGCTACCGGTAACGGGAAGTCCGGCGTTTCAGAATTCCCGACCTTTAGGCGATTTTTGTTTTGAACCATGTTGCATGTTTCATAGTAGATCTAGGATTAAAGGTGAAACAGGCGCAGATGTATTGGTTAGGCCTACTTATATTATAGAGCAATAGTTCTCAACCTGTGGGTCCCCAGATGTTCCTGGGCTGCAATTCCTAGGAATCCTGACCAGCTCAGCTAGTGATGAAGACTTCTGGGAGTTGCAGTCCAGGAACAATATCTGGGGACCCATAGGTTGAGAACCACTGTTATAGAGGATTGTTTAGCCACAGGGATATTTTGAGGACATCTGACAGCAAACCCAAGTTTGTTGCTAAATAATGCTTTTTTTAATAACAGTAAAAGCTGCATTCACATTAATCTTTCAAAATACAGGGCATGCGTAGAAAAATCTCAAGTTTTTGAATGAATTTTCACATTAGAAGATTGAGTCTGGGTCTTGTGAACTCTACAGACTTAATAGATGTCAATCTAACCTTTAAATTCCTCATGTAAAGTCTTTATGGAGGTACAGTAAATGAAAATTCATGTAGCTACATATGATTAATATCTTAAGTACTCTCAAGTCAGAGCCAACTTAAAATGGCCCACTAGGACTTTCAAGGTAAGTCAGTTAGGGGAAGAAGTGTTTTTTTCCAATTCCACACCACCAGTGAGCTTCCATGGCTGAGTAAAAATTCTCACACAAGCCTCATGAGTCCTAATGTGTGACTGTGCCCATTATGCCAGTGGCTTCTAACCTTGGGGTAACCCTGGTGTTCTTGGACTGTAGCTCACAGAAACCCTGTGCCATAAGCATGTGTTGGTTTTAAGAGTCTCCACTTTTTATTACTCAGAAACTTTAAAAGTTGCAGTACTTAGAAACAGTTTTGGGGACCTTGATAAATGGAAAATATTTGGCACAGCTGTTTCAAATCAGTATAATTGAGACCTTGAGCCACGAACCATTTAACCTTGGTAACTGAGCTGCTCCTGTTTTTCTGTGTTGAATCTGAATTATAAGTCAATTACATTCTATTTCACATTTTTTTTACTTTAGAAATCATGGGTATGGGTGTATTTGTGTTTCAGCAATAGTTGTATTTAATAGTTTACAAGGAGGTGGGATGATTATTGAGGGTATACTGTATTACCAAATGCCATTGTTTATCTGCCCCAGTAAAGGAACATAGTTCTGTTTTTATGCTCTTTTGGAGGAAGCAGGTAATTTATTCAATGGGTGCTTTGACTGCTTCTCTACACGTATACCTGTGAATAAGCCTCAGTGAAAACTGTAGGACAGTGATGGCGAACCTATGGCACGGGTGCCCAAGGTGGCACTCGGAGCCCTTTCTGTGGGCACCCGACATCGTCCCTTCATAGCTACCTGTATACAGGTTAAATTACTGTATTGGCACTTTGCAAAAAAAAATACTGGGTTTTGAATTGCAGTTTGGGCACTTGGTCTCTAAAAGGTTCACCATCACTGCTATAGGACTTAGTGAGTAGAGATGCCTAGAATCTCATGGTCACTGTTCCTTACACTGTACAGTAACCATGTACTGCATGTGTGTGGGTAAGTACAGCCAATTGACAATGGCTTTCCAAAAGCTACAACATCTGCTTATCTATGAGGGACTTGCAGCTGACATTCTTGGGTGCTGCACTAAAATAATTTTATGTCAGGATTGGATATGGCTAGGGCTTCCATTCCTATGTTCTTACTCTGTCTCCTTTTCTGCTCCTGTGAGAGTTGTCTGGAACTACTTTTTCAAATTCCTTTTGTATGGCCGTTTGTAAAAAACAGAGATTTGACCAAACTATTGGCCCATTTCTCTAGGTGTAATGAATGGTCAAACTGTTTACAGCTGTGTCATAAGCTTGGATTAAAAGAAGAATTTTACTGTGTTCATTTGGTAGTGTTTTTCAAATGTGACATTAAGCTATTCAATTTACTGTATACGAGACTGGGTTTTATTAGGTCTTCCTTTTTCTTTGGTTCCACAGACAGAAGACTGGAAATTATGTTTATTCTTAATTAACTGCAGTTTAGCATTATATCTAAAAAACTGGTTTAAAAATAAGTGGTTTATAGGTGAGTATTCTGTAGCACTTTTAATGCTTTTGGCCCATGCTCAACAGCAGGAAACAATGTGAGTGGCAATCCAAAAACATTACCCTTGTTGTCCAACCCTGATTTAGGGAAATAATCCACCTTCACTCTGTGAATTATGAAATTGGCTTGTTTCATTTTACTAGGGTGGGTGATCTGAGGAACTTGGGGGTCAAATGTTTGCTCCTAGTATCGACCACATACTGCCTTGGTCCTGGAATTGACAACTTTTGGCTTTTAAAAAAGTAAATAAAGAGGAAGTAACTAGACCGAGACTTCCTTTTTTCATTTTGGGATGGTGGTGCTGTGATTTTTGGGGATGCGTCAAAGTGAAAACTTTGAAATAGGTCATTTTGTTCTCCTTCCTAGGCATTTTAGTTGCCCATAATGGAATGCATTTTAAATTTGAGGGCCTTTGGAAGTAGAAAAATGTCATGAGGTTTACATAATGTCTTTGTGCTACATTGTCTCTAGCCACCCTATACAATAATTGACTGTAAGATTAAGATGTTCAAATTGAGTTGTGATGTGTTACAGTACATGGAAAGTGGATAGTTACAGTTTCCTACATCTGGGTATGATTGTAGGAATATACAATTTATGCATGTATTGCTAAATCAGGGAAGTCTACAGTCTTCTAGATATTGATGAACTAGTGCATGAATTATCACTGTTGACTGTGCTAGCAGGGGCTGAGGAAATCTGCATTTCAGCAGCATCTAGAAGACTGCAGATTCTACAGACCCATACTAAACCATAGTTTGGCATTTATATATAGATCATGCAAGTGGTGGGGTTATTATGAAGGTAAGAATAGGAATTTAAAGTATTGGAGTATGTGATTTATTTATTTTTTGAAAAATGTATTGACCTGCATCCTTTTGGTACCTTTGTAACTTGTGGCTAATAATGACGTTTGAGCTGGCCTCAGTTGTATCTGATTAAATCCCTGATTGCTTATGTGAAATGCATCTGTGTTCCCTGTTCTTTGCCCACAATTAGTTGCAGCAAGCTATGCAAGCCAGTTAAAATTTCAGCCACTGAAAATTGAAATTTTCAATTATCAAACATAATTTTTAGACGTGGTGTGTACTGCGACAAAAAAGTTTTAAAGGGCATTTCTAACCTGTAAATGCTGAACTAGAGTTTACTGTGAAGTTGAATGCTCTTCATTTCTGCTTGATAGATAATGGTTTCCTCTCCTGCTGCAGGTGTTGAGAGATTCAGTCAGCATTAGTAAGTGCTGTCAGCCTTCAGTACTTCTTTAAAGGACCAGTGTGGCTATTTTGCAAACATTCAGGCTTGAATTAAACTGTCACAGTCTGTTTCCTCTACACATCTCTTCCGACCTTACTGCTTGTACTCCCTCCCCCAACTGTGTGCATATATATTTCTCTGCAAATGAGGATAAAACTTGTGCATTTGGTGATGTAAAGTCAAGCCCACAACCATTTCTGTATAATAAATCAGTTTTTATGATTCCACAATGTACAGATAGAGTTCTGAATGCTACCAACAAAAATTGTAAGGAATCCATATATCAGTAAGGAATTGTGTTGATAAAAATTTAAGGAGAAATACTTGCCAGATGTTTGTTAGCACATTCTGAGAGGAACATTGTAGAGGAACCCAGTGAAACATATCGGTGATTACTCATATTTTACACTGAGTTTATTAAGTGTAAAAAGTTCATTGAAATATATCTCATTTGAATTCATAGTTTGCTCTCTACTAGTCATAAAAGCAAGTTTTTTGTCTGTCTCTCAAGCAGTTGTATCTTTTTTGTTGTTTTCACTTGGATTATTTATTTGTTTTATTTGTTTTCTGTGAAATGATTTCTTAGTGTCGCCCAATGTTATGAAGAGCTAAGAAATAGGTGAGGCTCATGTAGGTCTTTTGAATTTTTTTAGGTTTTATGAGATTACTAGTTACTTTAGAATACCAAACAAGAGAGGGGAGGCTGTGTTCATTTTTTGCAGTGAAAGCAGAGTCCTGTGGTACCTTACATGTAAACTAGCTTTATTTGGCACAAACGTGGGCTGCTATTACCAAGACTCCTACAGTAATTCCTTTTTGTTATTTAGATTCACAAGCAGTGAATTCTATTAAAGCTCATCCCTTTTTAAGAACTTACAATTTGCATCATCTGCACTCAGTCATGATGACAAGAGAAAATGAAACTCCTAGTTTTGATTCTGCACTAAAGAAACAGTGTAACTGGCTGTGGAGAAGTAGGCAGAAAGAAACCTCCTTCTGCAGGACTACAGTCAGACCTTCCAGTGGACAGTTACGGTATGCTCTTTGGGGACAACTACACCAAGCCCAGGATGGATTGAGAAAGGAAAAGCCAGGGTCGGTTAAGGAAGGAGAAGGAGAGAATTGAAGACCCAGAAAGCAGAGCCAGGATTGGTGGTGAAGAAAAGGTGGGAAAGGAGAAGGATAAAAAGGTAATAGAGGTGGGGGAAGGGGAGGTGAGATCAGGAAAAAGGATTCTACCGCTGGGATGGGAATGGGTTTGGTTAGATAACCCAGATACTGAAAAATGGGAAAGGATGATGCCTAGAGAGGAGGTAGAGAGGAGGAGGAGGAGATAGATGAGTAGAGAGAAATGTTTGTATTGTGGCGAGTGAGAAGCTAGAGCAGGCGTGTCTAAACTTCAGCCCTCCAGATGTTTTGGACCACAACTACCATAGTCCTTTGTCATTGGGAATCTAAGCTTAGAATTCCGGGAGTTGTGGTTCAAAACATCAAGGAGGGCTGAAGTTTGGACATACCTGAGCTAGAGAATGGAAGAGGAAGAGAGAGGAGAAGGCGAAAGAAGCTGAGAGGAAAGCAAGGTGGAGTATAATTGGCCGAGGTCTCAGCTGGGAACTGGGTCAGAAGATCAGTCGAGGGATGACAGCAGAATAGGGATACCAAACCCATTTCAAGACAGCACATGCTATTATAATGACCACTGTGCTGTTTTCCAGCTTTGCAGGGGCAGCTGAAATAATATTATTACAGCAGCAGATTGCCCTAATTAAAGACTTTCTGCTTTTGTTTCAGGTTGTGCACAACTTTTGTTTTATTTTGTAAGAGCTGCATGCAGTCCAAAATGAAAGCAGGAGCTTTTGAATTAGCAGCAATCCACCAGTAACTTCATTTTTGCTGTGCCAGCAAAGCTATGGAATAGGATGCTCACTGCTGAATTCTCAAATCATGTATCATTGCTTTAGAGACATAGCTGTTGCACAATGTTTGTGAAAATTATGTTTACTGTATGAGGGATCATACAGTGATGCAGCTGTGATTCTGTAGTTCAACACTTGCATATGACCTCACCTGTTTATAGCTTCTTTAAACTAGATCCAATGGATCTTAAATAATTTATTAAGAAAAAACACTCATTTTAAAAGAACCTTTTGTATTATTTTAATGATGTATTGGTATGGCTATTACTGGAACACTTGAGCATAATCTTCCCACTTTGAAAGGATCTTAGTATTGTTATTTGTGCAATGAAGTACTAACTATAATTGAGAGATATTTATGTCAAATGGTAATAATCCTAGCTTGAAACTTTCAGCTTTTCTAATAACCTGAAAAGCTTCCTAGAAATAGCTGTGATTTTAAATTAAGTACTGTATTTCAGGGTCAGAAATAAACCCACCTAATCTAGCATTGACTGATATTGTGACTTGTAAGACACTGTTAATAATAATCATTGTCATAATGTGTGGTCAAGTCACTTCTGACTTATAGCAACCCTTTTCCTGGTTTTCTGGGTTGAGAATACTCAAAAGTGGTTTACCATTCACTTCTTCTGGGAATTCTTCACAGGAGGCACATTGGGGAATGAAACCACTGAGCAAAGTGAATGATCAATGTGGTTATTCTTTACACCTAGTTCTTGCAACCTCTAAACCCGGGTGGTTCATTTCTAGGTGCTTCAGTGAACAGTTGCTAGTAGACACTGCCCATAAGATAATTTAATTTTTAAAGCAATCTGTACCAGTGGGGTTTGTGCTTGAATTGCATCCAAAATAGTCCTTAACATAAGAAAGGGGCATGAATGCAGCCTTTGCGCCTGCCCCTTTCCCTCTATGCTTAGGCTGCCTACAAAATTATAGTATTAAAGTGTTCACCCTTTTTTACTGGAGCTTTCTCTGAATCCTGGTACTGTACTTTGCATGTGTGAACACATATTGCTAACCAAACAGTGCTTAGCTGGGGAAAATTTCTTTGTACACATTGTCAGAAATAGCTCATAGGTTTAGACCTCTACTATCTTTCTCTGTTATACCAGTTTAGAGGCTAAATATCTGTGCTTGTGAGATCTTTTAGAGTGCATGGGCAATACCATATTTTCCTCAGCACTGTTCACACTGGATTCTTACTTTGGATAGCTCATTCATTTTCTCTGACTGGTGTAATATCCAAGTCAATGGATTCTGATTTGAAATTACACACAATCTAAAACACCTGTGAATTTCTATGGCTGGCAGCTAAAACAGTAGAGAAATCAAGAAGTGGAGAACATGAACCCAAAGACTGGTCCTGCTGTCCCCAAAGGGGCTAAATAGTCCTTTTATTATTATTTTCAAAAAGAAGGCAAAAAGCTAAACACGTATTGCCTTGTAAGCAGCCACCTTCCCTTCCTCACCTTTCTGTGAAGGCATGATCAGAATGCTGTCCAGTTTTTTTCTACACCATAGATTTCAGAAACAGCACTATGTTTTTTCAGTTTCAGTCTTTTTTCTAATGATTTATAATGTGGAATTTGACTTCATTTGTTGCAAGTTAATTATAATAGGCTTTCTGTTTTTACTGTGGTTCAAAGCCACTGGGGTATTCTTACCTAAGGTTGACATTTCTGGGAAGCTGTGTGTAGCTTAAAAAGAAAAAAAGAAATTAGACCTTTTTTTTATTCTTAGCTTATTACATCATTGAATGGTGGTGCACCCTTTGTTCTCATCTTTATTTCTGAGTTATCCATAATGTTTATTTCATTGCAAATAGATGGCATAATTGTGCACTTCCTTATAAAATACCTGCATCAAACCTGCCTCTGGCACTCATAATATTTCCTCTGTGTCAGTGATAGAATAAACATGGGAAAAGGAACATCTGTCCATCTCTGTCTGCTCAAGCTGACAGCTGAAATAGTTGTGGGAGGAAAGTCGGAAATGAAGCATGAGATTTTTGTGTGTTTTCCAAAAGGAGGTATGGCTTAAGAAAACTGACAGCATTATGGTTTTACAGCAATCTATATTTCTCAAGTTAATAGATGGAATTCTGTGTGGTGTTTATTAGTAAATTATATGAGTTGTGAACATCTGTAGTAGAATCCTTTGGTGGATGTCTGCTGATGGAACAAGAGAATCTAGTTAAAATGGGATTGAAATTGTTTCCTCTCTTTACCATAGAGGTTTTGGATACCAGAAACCAGCTCTAGAAGTCTCAGAGACCATCTAAACTCGGTTTTTGGGCTGGTTGGGGGGAATGTTCTAAAACTTTGACCCACAGTGGATTTAGCTCTCATTCTCTGATCATCATGTAGCATTTCCTGAAACACCTGTAACTGTAGTTTCAGATCAATCTTTTATTTCAAAACTCTCATTTATACTGCCTTATACTGTACTTCAGATTTGTAGTTCAAAACATTTTTATTTTAATTGCAGCACATTGGATCAGCAGCATAGACCCAGCAGTTCTTCAACATGGTGTAAAGTGGTGCTTTGTTGTGTTCCCATTAGAGATGTAGTTCTAGGAA
Source organism: Phrynocephalus guinanensis (assembly GCA_037367245.1). NCBI lineage: Eukaryota > Metazoa > Chordata > Lepidosauria > Squamata > Agamidae > Phrynocephalus > Phrynocephalus guinanensis. Next base: position 67,150,398 of record CM074739.1, on the reverse strand, counting down.
ATGTGTGTTCAGTTTTCAAAGAAAAAAGGATTAAAGCAAATCCAGAAGGGAAAGCTTTATTGTGCAGCTCAGAAAAACAAACACAGTAATTAGTGTTCAGTACCTTTAATTCACTGCCAGTAAATAAATGTAAATTGAGAACTTAATGAATTACCTTTGTTTCTCCAGGATATACGGCATCAATCCAGTGATTACCCACATAGAGTTGCAAAGTATGTAGAAAACCGAAATCGTAATAGATACAGAGATGTTAGTCCATGTAAGTAAGATTTTATTTACTACTATTTAATTCTTGGCAAAGTTGTCATGACTAGGTGAATATTAATACTTAAAATATATTATAATTATTAATGTAGGCTACTCCAACACACAATTTCATACACATGTGATACTCTAGTCAGGCTATTGAGACTAAAGTGATTACAGTCAAGGGCATTGTTTAGAAATGATGCTTTCCCTCCTGTTCATTTTGTATTTTTATATGGAAGAAGTTAATATAGTACTGTACATAGGCTTCTGTAGGATTCTTCTATCCATTAGCAATCACACCTACCAAGCTTCAGCATGGTAGCCACATTATGAACTTTCAGGCCATGTCTTGAATCCTTGAACAATGATAATATCCAGATTCCCAAGAAATCTAAATGCTTATTTAGATGTTAGTAATTTCTGTCTAATGGCTGCACTGTATTTTTTAAGAAGTGACAGTAATGCAGTACTGCATTACTTAAGGTATTGACCTTAATCTTTATCACACCTAACTAGGGATGGGCAAGCCCAAGTGGTGTTCAGAAGCCTCCAACACACAAGCAGCCAATCTCTTACTTTGGTTGGTGCTCAAACGGAGCTGAGCTCCAACGAGGAAGCAGGCTGACGTCCTCTTTGCTTCTCTGTAGTGCTGGCCAATTGGGAGCTGTGCAGGGACAGGCATCATCCCACCTCCTTTCCCATCCTTATGCCTCACCTGATCTTTGTTTTTAATTTTATGCTATTTTAATTATTGAAGCTGGTCTGTTTGAAATGCTGTTGAAATATGAGAAAAACAGTGCTGGTATCTTTCTGAAGGAGTAAGATTTCTTGTGAGAAAATATTGTCCAGGCAGATCTTAGTTTTTTTTTTAACAGACCACTGTTACTCATCTGGTTAGACAGTGTCACATGTAGAGGATACAAACTAAGAAACTGCAGGTACCTTCTGATATTAAGCATTTTCAGATAGAATTGGAATATAGCTTCAAAATGTTCACTCCCTCCAAGTTAGTAAATTCTGTAGTGTTAAGGGTATTTGGTTCAGGTGCTTGCTATGTGGTGGATGAGTTTATATTAGGGATGGGCACCAAATGAAAAACGAAATACTGAAATGAAAGAAAACAAAGAAACAGCAATTTGTTACAAATGAAATGAAACAGTCCTTTTTTGTTTGAAACAAACTGTTTTGTTTTGCTTGTGAACTGCTGAAGAGGCTCTAGGGCTGCCACCTTAGAGCTGGGAGGCGGTGGGGCATCCCGCGGCAGGGGGCTGAGATGGGAGTGCTGCTGCCATTTTAGACAGGCTTCAGGCTCTGGCAGCTAGGCTGGAGCCTGTCTAAAATGGCAGTGGCAGCGGAGAAGAGTGTTGGAGGAGGACTCGCTCAACGCCTGGCTCACCCCTTTGCCTGCCTCAGCAAGGCAGCAGTGGAGGTCGGCACAGCAGCACGAGTCCTCCTCGGACTCCCTTCTCTGCCTGCTGCCGCCTCCCATCTGAGAGGTGGTGGAGAATAGGACAGCAGAGGGCTGGGAGGGGAGTGCTGACGTCAGCGCTCCCCTCTCAGCCCCCTGCCGTGGGATTCCCTTAACTCATTTTGTTTCATTATTTGTAAGTAACGATTTTTTTGGGGGGGAAATTGTTACTTATGATATGAAATGAGACACGGGGGGGGTGAAACGGAATGAAATGAAACTCAATTTTTCCATTTCATACCCATCCCTAGTTTATACACATAAATCCCATGCTGTCTGGTTTCTCTTAATGGATTTGAGCAACATTGCTGTTAAGGTTAAAAAAAGGCAGCTTATAAGAAGCAAAATAGTGCTACAATTTTAGAGAAGTAAAAATTACAGATCATGTCCAGTGTTTGTTGCTGGAAGTAGGATAAATATTCTGTTTTGCTTTGAGTGTTTCTCACCAGCTCAAGTATAAAAGCACACCTCAGAAATATTTCTCAAATCCTTCCGAAGTTTATGGGTCTTTTCTAAGATCATGTATTATTGTTACCAGACCAAGAGTTGTTATGCTTAGCAAAAACTTCATTTTATCATTTTTACAGCAGCACGTTTACATAATTCAGTGGTTCCCAATCTTGGGTAATCCAGGTGTTCTTGGATCTCAATTCCCAGAAGCCTTCATCACCTTCTGTTTTGCCCAGGGTTTCTAGCAGTTGCAGACCAAGAACATCTGGGTTATCCATGACTGGGAACCATTAACATCCCTCACCTAAATAACATACCTTAATTCTCCGCGTATATTGCCATATTCTGGTCCAGGATACTGGGACACTTTCCATTTCCTTCACTACAAAGCAGGTTGATCTGAACAAAGGTCTGATTTGCAGTTGAACAAGGAAAGAATCTCTTTTCTCCTTTCCCTATGACTTCTGGGCATCCCAGGCAGAATGAAATGCTCACCTATTTCCTGCCATTCAGATATGTTGTGAGTCATGGTGAAGCTTTGGAGTGTCTGCATGCATTGAGTTATTGCTCAATAACTCAATAACATTCTTGTAAGAGAGGGTACAGTTTATTTCACAGTCCATGCTCGGGTTATAATTAGCACCAGATGTTTTTGAGGATAAATGAGCTAGAGTTGATGCTAGTTTCCCTTTAATTGTCTTTGTAGAGAGATCCTAGGGGTTGTTTGTTTGCACTAGAGCAGAAAAAAATAGCTTAAACTGAATTAGAAGCTTATTTGTTTGCATTGAAGGCAGCCATGGAAGTGAGCCCAAAGTGTTACTTATAAGTGAAATCAAATTGCAGCTGCTTGGTGATTCAATGGTTAAAACAGTGCTTGCTGATGTCATATTTCCGAGAACTCTGGTACCAGTATGTGTGATTTACTATAACAAGATCTTAAGTTTTTCCTGTTGGCGAATGGCATGTAGTATTTACAAAGGGTTTGGTTTCTGTCCAGGAGAAACATCTGAGTTCCAATAAATTGATACATGAAAAGAAAAACAAAAGCTTGATGTTTTCATTTCAGAGCAAGATAAACAGTTCATTTTAAAACGAAATGTTGTATACTTAATGTAGTTTTAAAAATATGTGTATTCATCAAGATTTGGAGGGTATTACAATCACTTTAGAAAATATATATATCAGTGGTGATTGTACCAGTTGTGCGCAAAATGTGTCTCTGTGGACTATCATGTGCTTTTTGGAAAATAGCAAGTATCTTTTCAAATCTTGTCAAATAGCTTTTAAGCCTTGATAAAATATTTTCAGTAGCTTTTAAGCCTTGAGAAAAAAAAAATCATATTGGTATTCTTTCATCTTGGAAACCCTTATATTGCTTATATTTTTATATAGGAAATGGACTGAAAATTCTCTTTTATGAGCATAATTGAGGAAGGGGGATAGGGCAGTTTCTTTACCCATCAGAAAAAGGATGGGTATTGATTATTGATTAAGTATTTCTTGACAGACTTTGAAGCATAAGAGCAACCAGAGGTAGATTGAAATTAGTGTAGGTAGGCTTCAGAGATTGTTGTACTGCAACGTACAATATTATTCCTACAGACTGTGCAGACTACAGCTCATGCACATTTTATACAAACAATGCAGGGATGTATTTTATCCTGTCTAAAAACATGATTTAAAGCATCATCAATTTTCAGAACACTTGTTTGCCGTGTACTTGGTTTTTTTATTGTGGGATTATTTATTTATTTACCAAAAAAAACCCCCAAAAAACCAATGCCCCATACCAAGAGGTCTCTGGGCGGCATACAACAACATATTAAAAATACAGTGGCACCTTGTATAAAGGAATTAATTCGTTCCAAATGAAATTATGTTAAGCAAATTTTCCTTTATACAAATTCCCATAGGAATGCATTGAAAATGGAGTAATCCCATTTTTATGTTGTATGGATTTTTTCCATAGGCGATTATGTTAAGCAAATTTCCCCTATCTCCAGAATTTTTTATGGTGTACAGATTTTATGTTATACAAGCTGTTTGTTATATAAGGGTCCACTGTATAAAACAATAAAATTATTAAAACTATAAAATACAATACGGTTAAAACACAATACAATACAAATTATAAAACCTTGCTGCTCATGTGTCCAGCCAAAACAATCTAATTAAAATGCTGGTTGAACAGGAAGGTCTTTGCCTGGTGCCAAAAAGCCAAAAGTATTGGTGTGAGGCAGATCTCCAAAGGGAAGGCATTCCAGAGTTGCGGGGCAACCACCGAGAAGGCCCTGTTTCGACATACCACCCCCCCTCACCTCTTTGAGGGATGGCACCTTCAGCAGGGCCTCCTGGCCTGATCTTAGAGTACGGGGCAAGCTCATCTGGAAGAAGGTGGTCCTTTAAGTAACCAGGTCCTAAGCCGTTTAGGGCTTTATATGTAAGCATTGGCACTTTGAATTGGGCCCAGGCAGCAACTGGCAGCCAGTGTAAATTTTTTAGAACTGGCGTAATAGGAATCCGCAGGGCAACACCACTCACTAGCTGCATGGCCTGGTTCTGTACCAGTTGCAGTCGCTGGACTGTCTTCAAAGGCAGCCTCACATAAAGCGCATTACAATAGTCCAATCTGGTTGTTACCAGTGCATGTGTGACTGTTGCCAGGCTCTGCTCATCCAGGTAAGGGCAAAGTTGATATATTCTCCGCAGCTATAAGAAGGCATCCCTGGCCACCAAGTCCACTTGGGCTTTCAGGGTAAGACCTGGATCCAGAAGTATCCCCAAGCTGCGGACCCTGTCCCTTAGGGGGAGTGCAACCCCATCCAGGACAGGGGAATGGCCCTCTAACCTGTCAGGCAGAGCGCCCACCAACAACTATTCTGACTTGTCTGGATTGAGCTTCAGTTTATTGACCCTCATCCAGTCAATTATCGAGTCCAAGCACGAGTTCAGAACAGAGACTGCCACACCTGGATTGGTGGAGAACAAGAGGTAGAACTGAGTGTTGTCAGCATATTGCTGACTCCTCAACCCAAACCTCCTAACGACCTCTCCCAGCGGTTTCATGTATATATTGAATAATATGGGAGACAGTATAGAGCCCTAGGGAACCCCATGATGTAAACACCATGAGCCAGAGCACCTGTCCCCCAGCACCACGTTCTGGACCCGGTCAGCCAGGTAGGAGTGGCCTCAGCATGGAGGTTCAGGTCCCCCAGCACAAACACCAGGTCTGAGACCACCTCCGTCAGCTCAGGCAGGGAGACTGTTGGTAAGCAGCAGGGTGGGCAGTACACCAACAGAATCCCCAGTCTGTCTCGTGAGCCCAACACACAATACCAGGCCCTCAAGACCTCCTCCTAAGGGAACAGGGGTCCTGGAAAGGGAGATGGAATCCTTATAGACTATTGCCAAGCCCCCTCCCCAGCCCTCCAGGTGACCCTGGTGCTGGACTAAGTACCCAGAAAGGCACATCTGAGACAGGGGAACTCCTCCTCCTTCTCCCACCCATGTCTCAGTAATGCACACCAGGTCGGCACCCTTATCCAGAATTAAATCATGGATGAGGGTGGTCTTACTTTTTGCTGACCTGGGGTTCAGCAACAGCACCATGTGGCCCGGGGGCTAGTTGATATGGTCACCTGGTACCAAATGGCTGGGGATAGTGCTAGAAGGGAGGATAGGTGTAGGTACAGTGGTACCTTGTTTAAAGGAATTAATTCGTTCCAAATGAAATTATGTTAAGCAAATTTTCCTTTATACAAATTCCCATAGGAATGCATTGAAAACGGAATAATCCCATTTTTATGTTGTACGGATTCTCTCCATAGGCAATTATGTTAAGCAAATTTCCCCTATCTCCAGATTTTTTTATGTTGTACAGATTTTATGTTAATACAAACTGTTTGTTATAAGAGAGTCCACTGTACATTGACAGAAAGTTGGGTTTGGGTGACTTACTTCCAACTCCCATCTCCTTTATTTTATGTATTCTATTTTTAGTACCACTTCATATACACTGCAGGTACTGCCCCTAGCTTAACCCAAAAAAGATTATTAGGTGTTGTGAAAAAATAATCCTGTTATGAAGGGAAATTTAAAATCTCAGAGTTTGAAGTTAGATATGAAAAACAACCACTCAGAGAAAACCTGTCCTTGTTCTCTGAGTGGGTACATTGTTTGCCTCTCGAGACTGATTACTGTTTAATTGCTGGTGAGAACAGGTCCTGAAGGCACATTTCAAATGAAAGAAACTTGGTGGTAAAACTATGAGAATCACAAGACTTGGGTGGATTGTAATGGTTGACAACGATGATAAGAACGAGTGTGTTACAGCTGCAAAAGTGAACTGTATGCCAGGAAAGTCTCTCTTGCAAGTGTACCTTTCCTGTGAATTAGCTGCATGGCCTTGGAGAGGCTACTGTTTCCCTTTCTTTCCTGTCTGTCACTTAAGTACTTAATACTGGCCTACCTTAACCAGCTGTCAGTTTACAGCATTACTATGGATTATTATAATGCATATAAGGCACTAATTAAAAAGGGCCACATGGGGTTACTGCCTGGCAGCACATTCCATAAAATGGAAACCATAGAGAATATTGGGATCCTTTCTATGATTTTGCTTCATGGTATGTTGCCATGGAGTATTTATTGTCAGGTGTTAGTATTATAAGAAACTAGGCTGTTACACAGCAAAACATTTAGCAATAATGAATGGTACAAAACGATGTAAGGTGGAAGGTGTGATACAGATTGCTTAAATGCACTTGGTACCATTCAGCATTGTGTGAGCAGACACATGCTCATACAATGTCAATTCATACTTTGTTTTCCCTACAGTTATCTTACACCTCCCAGAGGAGCCCACAGAACATCTTCAGAAATGGAAGATGTTGATTGTCTTCTTTTGGAACAGGGACGTTAATTACATTTCATCTACCACAATTCCTCCAGTAATAATATTTTAAGAAAGAAGTGTGGACAAAGACAGCTCAAGAGTTCAATAATGAAAGTCTAAATCATCTCTATTTTATATTTATTTTTAAAGATGATCATAGCCGTGTAATACTGCAGAACACAGACAATGATTACATCAATGCAAGCTTGGTGGTTAATGAAGAAGCTCAGAGAAATTATATACTAACACAGGTAAGTATTGCTAGACATGTAGGCAGTATATGGTATACGTATAGAAGCAGGGTGGATAGCTGAATAAATTGGGTGGTTGTTTGTGGGGCCAGAGGGTGAGAGTTCAGTTTCCCACTGTGATTCATTGAAAAAGAGCACATTTGTGTAGATTCAGACAAACACAAGTGGCCTCAGAAGAAGGGAATTGTAAACTACTTCTTAGTACTCTGTACCTAGAAAACAGAATCATCTTGCTGTTGACACAATGAAGTAAGGAGCCAGACTGATCATTCTGATGATTTGTGAAGCTAGTAACCAAAGTTGGAACCAAATATTCCTTTCCCTTCCAGTGTGTATTATCTTCCTTTCTTGTTTCTTAACCAGCCTTAAACCAGATTACATCAATCTGGGCAAATCAGGGTCTTTGCACTGAAGTTGATGTAAAAGGGGGTGCAAGAAAAAGTGAGGACCTATCTATCTCTGATACTTGTTCCTTGTTTAAGAATCCATGATGGTTGAAGCAAAACATGATCATTGGAACCAGGGCAGAATTTGTGGGTGCATCCAAACAACAATAAAATGGTATGGGGGAACATTCTTGAATCATATGTTTTAGTCATTCTCTGTGTTTTAATTTGACAGTTCATTTGCATCTTTACAGCCATGATAAGTGACCTAAAATTGTGAAAATCTGGTTTTCATTTCACAAATTGAATTCAGGGCCTAGTTTGATTTTTGTGGCTGGAGTTCTGTAATTTTATCAGAATTACTAGGCTTTGGGATTATATTTTTAGGAAAATGTCATGAACCTCTAGTGGGAGATAATAAATATCACTGTGCAGATTCTCAGTCATCCAGGTGAGTTTATCTGGAAGTTGAGTCATGGCAACTGGACTTTGTTTCTTGAGAGATCGAAATGTTTTGCTACTTATCCAAGCAGCTTTGTCAGTTTGAGGAAAGTTAGTGGCGAGTCCTCCATTTTATAGTTCACCTTGATTTCACATCACACTGGTCTAAATAGGCTCATAACATTTGAAGAGGAAAACAAAATGACAACAGCTTATCATGAATCTAATCCCTTGTTTCCCTGCATTTCCAGACTAAGAGTATTGACAGAATGTTGAATCCAGAGCTATGGTCATCTGTGTCGTCTTAGTGTTAGAACTAAGTAGAACTGTGATTTTTTTTAAAATTCTGCCTTGCTTCTCTGCCCCCCAGAAAAGCTGTTGCACAAAGTTTTGGGAACTTCATGACTAGCATATGCATAGTTTTGAATGTGTACTAGTAGTTATTAGAGGGGAGAATTTTTTAAAAAATCATTGCCTGCCACCCTTCCTCTGGTAGGGAGCTTCAGCTGGATCTTTTCCTTCTCTTCTGGGAATGGAAGAAATCATATTGGCAGAGGGACGTGCCGAACACAAATCTATTACAAATAAGCTGCCTTCTTCGAGCTTCATGTAACAGAATTTTAAATTCTGTTTAGAGCTCTAATAGATTATTCAAAGCAGGTCTCCCTGGCTGCAGTAAACATGATGTAGCATATTAAAAACCTTTCAGGTTTGAATAGCAAACTTCTGCTTTAATTCTGCAAGCATTTTGAATAGTTACTAAAGGGTCTTGAAATCTCATACTATATTGGTATACATACAATTTGTTGTGAGTCATTTCCCAGTATGATGTCTTGAAAGCTGATTTTCATTTCACCTATTTTGCTTGAATAATCATCTGCTAAATATTCTTGTTTTGTTCAGTGTACTGAAATGCTCCTCACTGCTTGAGGATTTTGTGGTTTATATGTTCTGTGCAAAGTTCCAGCCATCTTTTGGGGCTCTCCCCATGCCCCCCCAGCTTTTCACTGCAGCTCCATGTGAGTGTGGAATATGTGCTTCCCCCTCTGCTACTGAAAATTGTAGCCTCCTCAGTATGACACAAATGCATATTTGGGTGCCATCCATAGAACCTTGCATGGACTCAAGCTGTTAGGCTGTGTTGCTTTATGTATTCTTAAGCTAAATATCATAATTGCTCATTGAATGCCCCTTATTTTACTTGTACAGGGTCCACTTCCTAACACATGTTGCCATTTTTGGTTAATGGTATGGCAACAAAAGACCAAATCAGTTGTTATGCTGAACAGAATTGTTGAGAAGGATTCGGTGAGTTGTCTGGACTATTAAAAGTTGTGCGTTGAAACCTTTTAAATTAATGTCCATTTACAATTAATAGGGGTATAGGTAACTCTTTATTGAGGTATTCACTTACCGGTAAACTACCTAGATATTTAAAATTATTTGTCCTTAGGAGCCTAGAGATTTTACATAGTGTATGAAGAGGATGTTGTAGTAGTCTAAGCACCAAGTTCAATAAAACATGTCTTACTTAAAAGGGCATTTCAAAAGTCTGCAGCAAATGTCCTGTATTTATAGTTACCTCACTTTATAAATCTTGAAGAGCTTAGAGAAAGTTAATTAAATATGAAGCAGAGATTAATTGTTAATGTGCATATGCTGCTAAAATAACCATATTATGAATCTAAACATGGACAGTATACCGAAGTGTTCTGTTTGCATATGTAACATCAGTAAGTATAAGGATGTCTACATCCTGTTCTGTAAGCTACCGAAGTGAGCAAGTATTCTTGATCTCTTGATGACAATACAACTCTAGAATTAAGGAACAAAGGGAAATATTTTTTCTAGGCGCTCTGTACGTCTCTGTGAATACCAGTTTGATTTTCCGTGAGGAGAAAATATTAAAGCTATAAATAAGCTATATGAATGCCTTGCTTATCTTTGACAAATAATTATTACAATATTCTTTTACAATCTAGGTGAAATGTGAACAGTACTGGCCATCAAAGGAAGAGGAGCGAATGATATTCAAAGAAACAGGATTTTGTGTGAGGCTAAAGTCTAAAGATGTAAAATCTTACTATACTGTACGCCAGCTTCAGCTAGAAAATATCAGTGTAAGTATTTTTCACAATTATGTATGCTACCTGCTTCTTGTGAGAGACATAAAAGTACCGTATGTGGTGATTGTTGTTTCCTGGGGGGGATAGTGCACATAAATTGTGTATTTTTTAATTGAGTCAAGCATCTTCATCCTGTGATAAGTTCTATACAGGAGCATCTCTCTCCCTTCACATATTTAGAAGCAACCCAGGTAGGACTAAGAGATACCCTCTTGATGTGCCTGCATTTTTGGAAGCATGATAACTAATTGAAAAGATACATCTTCAGTACTTAATGCTGTTAGATGAGATAAAAATTATATGATGAAGCAATGCTTAATTGTATATCAGTGCTGTAACTATAGTTCTCTAACAAAAGCCAACAGAGGATCCAGGATTGGCTGGGGGGGCCCAGGATTTTTAACCACCCCTCAAAAAAAAACCCAACAAAAACTGTAAATGTATGTCACTTTCCTCCTTGTTTATATATTTTTTCAATGTCCAAAATAAGCATTTTGGGCTTCGCAACAGCCTGGAGGGGGTGGGTGGTCTTAGGGGATATACATTGGGTCCTGAAGCCCCCTTGAGCTTGCCTACCACTTACATTTGGCATAATAGTGAATACTTACAACAGAATTACAACTATTTTAGGTGCTAATTCTTTGTAATTGTGATGGATGTGTATGAGTGCTTTTAATTCTCTTTACCTTTTAAATGTTTTTTCTTTTTAATTGCACCAGGAATAGTGTTCAGTTTCATTGTACTATGTACAATGACACTAAAGTATCTATCTATCTACACAAAGTGTGCAGCATCAGCAAGAATTCACAGTAGTGGCTCAAACCATTACATGATAGCATATTGTTTTGCTTAAATGCATAAACGTGTTAAATCTGTCTGAGTTAATTACTATAAGGAATTATTTATTTTCTCAGACTGGTGAGTCCAGGATGATATTCCATTTTCATTATACTACATGGCCGGATTTCGGAGTTCCTGAATCCCCTGCCTCATTCCTTAACTTCTTGTTTAAAGTCAGAGAATCTGGATCTCTGAGCCCTGACCATGGACCTGCAGTCATTCATTGTAGTGCTGGAATTGGACGATCTGGTACTTTCTCATTGGTAGACACATGTCTTGTCTTGGTAAGTCTGTTCTCAAATACTTGCTTAAGAGCTGCAATACAGTTACATTGGATTGATATATATATATTTTAAATTCTGATCCACTGTCTTTCAAAAATAAATACGAGTGTGTACATTCATAGTTTCGGCCTACAAATCCGAGACTTTTATCAGAATCCCCCTAGGCAACGCTCTGGGGGTTTCAGTCAACAAACAGACATCTACAGAAACCTACATTTTGCTTACATGGAGCAGGGCTTACTTCTCCATGGTTCTCTTTAACCTTTCTTCCCGTTGTTAATGTAAACAGGCATTTGTGGTGCTTCCTGGGACTCTATAGATGTAGACCTTGATCCAGCTGAGCGGCAAGACAGTGATTCCCAGGAAGCACCATGGTAGATGCCTCTCGGTGTCTGTTTCAGAGCTGAAACTTTCAGAATTCTGCCTGGAGAATTCTGGGAATTGCAATCTGGAAAACAGAAGTGCACAGCCATATTAATAATTGGAAAATTCAGTTCTGCAATGTGAATATAAAACAGTGTACATACTTGATGTTGAAAATGAAGACCGATAATAATCTTTATCTAGAAAATAATTTTCAATATGCTTCTTACATAATATAGCACTGAATGGCCTATTTCAGTGATGGCAAAACTTTTAGAAACCGAGTGGCCAAACTGCTATTCAGAATCCATTAATTTTTCACAAAGTGCCAATACAGCTATTTAACCTGAATACAGGTGGCTGTGAAGGGGTGATGTCGGGTGCCCACAGAAAGTGCCACCTTTGACACCTGTGCCATAGGTTCGTCAACACTGGCCTAGTTCATATGTTATATTCCTTTTCCAAAAAATGGTGGTTTGCTATCACGAGTAGAAGTATGAGTGTACTTCAGTACTGGAGTTCTCAAAAGACTCCATTTGTTAAACCAATTCCCTATGATGTGTGAATTAGGAAATGACTGCAAGCAGTCCTTATTCAAAGAGCATGTATAAAGCTGGACTACAATGTGTGATTGGATCATGGTGTATAAGGGTTACACAACCAAAATTCCTTAATTTAGACACAATGAGAAACTGTTTTAAGAAATGAAGATGGCTTCTCTGAACTTGGGCATCCTGGGGGAGGAAACGATGACAGGAGTTTAGATTGTTCCAAACCAACAAACCAGGATTAGAACCAGGAATGTTAAGTCTTTCTGTAATTTATACTGAAGATTGTAAGAAGAACTGCAGTCTGTGATGGGGTGAAGGCAAATACATACATTGTTTGTCCAATTTAGATTGTTTAATTTATTGCTTTTACCAGGAAGATGGTGTCCAGAGTTTAAACAGGAGAGAGGTCCAAATGGTCTATTTTTACACAGTCATAGTTAAGGCCTGCCAGACTAGTATTGCATATTGAATATCAGCTTTTCATTTCCATTGGACTTCCTTGGTCTTCCCACATGTGAAAACATAAATTAGTCGGTGAGATCTGAGTATTTCTTCATAAAGTATCAACATTTTTTTTACTGGAGTGAGGAGTGAATAGAAACGTTAATTTAAACTATTTTGTTCGAACATTCTACTTGTGATGTGTACAGCTGTTGCAAAAGCCATTACACTTTTTTTAATAGATGGAAAAAAGAGAAGATCCATATTCTGTAGACATTAAGCAAGTATTACTGAACATGAGAAAGTACAGAATGGGACTTATTCAGACTCCTGACCAGCTAAGGTTTTCATATATGGCTGTAATAGAAGGAGCAAAATACATAATGGGCGATGCTACTATACAGGTAACTTTTTAAAATGAATCCATTCCTACTTAAATTGATATCTCTAGAGAGTTTGTAGTCAGGTGATTCTCAGTAAAGCCAGATTGAACTGCTCTCGAGGGTTCGTGTATATAAGTTAGAAATTAATAGTGCGATGTCACCTGACACGTATATATACAACTTCTCTGAAAGGATGAGTGTCAACTCTCAGAGGAGGTAACATCTTGATATTACTACACTGCGGAATAAATGCATTTAGAAATCTATGGATAGTTGAACTTCATTTCTTTCATCCCAGTGTTGGTGTAAATACATCCTGAAGAAATAGGTGTATAATGTATGTAGGATAATAAAGGAGGGTTTTTTGGGGGGGGCGGGGGGGACAGGGGGAGGTCTGTAAGGAATTTCTCTTACTGTCAGAATCAGCTATTTGCTCATTATACTTTCCTCCTCTTTGATAGTGAGCAGTAGTATAATCAAAAACACTTCAGTTCTTTTGCCACTTCTCTGGTTACCTCCTTCAGGGCTTTCCAGTATGACTGATAATTAAATATCCCAGTAAATTGTATAACATCTATATTGTTTTATTGTTTTCCTGGGAGACTGATATAGTGCTTCTTAAAAAATAGATAATATGAACATAAGTTCAATTCCTATGCTGTTGCACAGTGGTGACATTAGTATGTATTTTTAATAAAAATTGTACAGATGGTTGTGCTAATTATGAAACAAGTCAATGCTCTAAATATTTGGACAGATTATTTATCTTAATGTGATAGATATTGTAATAGTATGTGCGCACAAAGGAAGCACTTGGCAAGAAAAATGATCTTTCATTTGTATGGGGGACCTTATTACTGAATATAAGTTATACAGTATGACATGCAGTTTATTTTCTAAAGAGTTCAAGAGACAATGGAGGCTTAAATCATTTCTGTTAAACAGAGAAATAGTTACATACTTCGAACTATAATAATAAAAATTCTCATGAATATCATAACCCAAAGGAACACATTCAACATGTTAGTACACTGGCAAGAGTTGGTTAATGATGGAGTATAAAAAGCCCTGTGGTTTGGATATCAGAATATAACACAATATGTCGCTATTGGTAGGAAAACTTACTGTAGGCACCATTAAAAAATTTTTTTTTCAGCTTTGAAATGTTTTGAAAACTGTTAACCCCCCCCCCCCCATTTCACGGTTCATATACTGTGGTCTCGGTATATTGCGGGACACAGTATATTAAAGGCAAGGCCCCCTGGGGTAAGCTACTTGGGTCTATTTGAGGCATCCTGTACTTACCCCAGGCCTGGCACTGCCCCAAACAGGCCTCCAATGGGCTTCCCGGGCCTGTCGGATGCCCCAGAAGTGGTTTCCAGCGAACCAGAAGTGACTTCCAGATCACTGAAAACCACTTCTGGGGCCTTTGACAGACCGAGAAGGTCATCGGAGCCCAGTTCGGGACAGCGCCAGGCCTTAGTTAAGTGTAGGAGACCCCAGGTAGGCCCTCCAGTCCTCACCCGACCCAGCATCCGTATATTATGGATTTTCAATGATCGTGGGTCAGGTCGGGTCCCTGACCCCTGTGATAGGTGGGGGATTACTGTATTGCTGATTTAACAGTGCATAGAGATGAGAAACACAGTCATTGCAGGAAAATGCCATATTTTTATACAAGAATCCAGTCAGATTCTGAGTACATTTTATAGGCAAGGGATTTTAATTATTTTTAAAATTAAAGAGTATTTTATGATATTTTTATTGCTAGTTACTTGCTGGAACCCCAAGTGCAAAAGAGTGGCATAAGTCCTATTGGAAATCATAGAATATCTGTAACTTGCTGTAGCTAATGGATGAGATGACACCACCTCTTAGGAAACCAAGATGCACCCTGACACCTTTGTCACTTAGCTTCAGCAAGTTACATAGAATTGTTGTGAGCACCAAGATTCAAGGCAACGTTATTTGTAATAACTACACTATTAGAGTTAGAGCTTGGTTATAAACAGTGCCCTGCTTATATATACCGCCCCATGGCGGGCGGCAGCAGCAGCACTTCAAAGCGGCTCTGGCACCTCGTCGCCTTTGATCTTTTTCCGTTGCTGCGCTGCCTTGTTTTTCTTCCCTGACTTGCTATGGGCTGTCGGGGCTTTGGGGGAGTCCTAAGGGGAGCTCGCCGAGATTGCGGATGAAAGACTACGGACGAAAGACGCCCACCATCCAATTCTCAGGTCGGCTTGAGCGTTCCCCCCCCCACCTCTCCTCTATACCGTGCCGCCGCGGCTGAGCGTCCTGCCGGCTTGTGATCTGCCGGGCTCCCGAGGCTTGTGAGCTGGCTTTTCCCCGGCTCTATCCGGGATTACTGTCGAGCCTCAACTGACGCCTGTTCCCGGTCCGACCCTGCCCGAGTCTGCGGACGAGCCTGACGGGCGATCTGCCGGCATGCGCGGCTGTGTCATCTGCCGCGCCTCTGCGGCTGTCATCTGGCTTCTCCCCGGCTCCATCTGAATCCGCCGATGAATTTCAACTGGCGCTTGTTCCTGGTCCGACTCTGCTCGTGTTTGCGGACGAGCCTCGACTGGCGCCTTTCCTGGCGGCCATGCCGAACCTGAACCTGAACGGATGGATTGCGCCGGACTCGGGCAGGTGGAGGGCTGGGGTGACCTGGGGTCCTTTCCCCCGCCATCTGCGTGGAGTAAAAAGCGGTGAGCCGGCGTATGGGTCTAGTGGGGCGGTGACATTTTTGGCCAGATGGGATGGCCATGCGGCTTCCCTCTTTCTTCCATCTGACTGCCGCCTGGTTCTACAGCTGTTGGGATGGAATCAGGGCTGTCCCCCACCCCAACATCGTCACCCTCCACAGCCTCGGGTTACTCAGAGGCTGTTTCCGGACCCTTGCCCGCTTATGATCTGCGGAGCTGTGCCTGGTTTGTCGTCTAGGAGCTGGCGGCTCACTGACTTTAACCATCTATTTCGCATGACGGTGTCTGTGTGGACTATGGGGTTTCCGAGCCTATCGCTGATGTGCACCGGACTTGGATTAGTATCTACCGCTGCTCATAACAATGCCCTCCGTGCTCCTGATATATCTTCCACCGGCCCGTCGATTTGGTATTGGATGAGGTTTTGGGGTTCTCTTTTCTTGGGACGTGAGGACTCTTACTATTCTGCTGATCTCCTTGAGTTGCTCAATCGACGGGTTTTGCAGTGCCACAAGACTGGTCTGTCCTTGAAGACTTATCTGACTGGCCAGCTCAATAATCACCTCCCAAGGCTTTGTAAGGCTCTGAGCTGGATGTCCTTGAGGATTAGTCTGTTGGACTGCTGCTAATTGCGACCAGCTGTTACCATTCCCGTTTCTGCTGATGAGACCGGCCTCCTCTCCTTTCTCCCACCTGCCCCATGCTGGCCCCATATGTCTATTATTGTATAGCATTTTTACTTTATTTTATCCTGTTTATTTATTTATTTATTTTTCCTTTTTTAAGTGTATAACTGTTATTGTTATTTTTGTACTGTTGCTGTTGTTATTTATTGTAGTCCTTCGATTGTATTTGTATTGCTTTCCCCCCCTTCTTCCTCCCTTCCCCCTCTTTTTCTTCCGCCATGAACGCAGGGGCTCATATACCGACGGTGATGGGCCGTGGGCGGTACGCTGGTAGCCGTTGGGTTTGTCAGACTAGAAGAACTCGGGTCAGACAACTCGTGTCTGTCCCTCGTTCTGACCCCTCGGCTCTCTGCCACGTGCCCGGGAGTCATTCCACCAGTGCCCCCAACCTTGCCTGTATCCTGATGAATGCCAGGTCGGTTCACAACAAGATTCCTATCATCTATGATACCATCGCGGATGAGAAGCCCGACCTGGCGTTCATCACAGAGACCTGGGTGGGCACGGAGGGGGGGGGCTCCGTCTCTCTCCTGTGTCCGCCCGGGTACTTGGTAGAGGGAGTGGGAAGGTTGGGAGGTCAAAAGGGGGGGGAGCCACAATCGTTTACAGGGACTCTTTACGTGTTAGCAGGGCCTCGGCATTGGTTAGCCAGGGGTTAGAAGTCCTTCATCTGTTGGTGGGACAGCGGGACAGATTTGGCATTGTGCTGGGCTACCGAGCTCCCCGCAACCCTGCACAATCCCTTCCGGAGCTCACAGAGTTCATTGCCGCTGCCCTGTTGAGATCCCCGCGCCTATTGGTTGCGGGTGATCTCAACGTGCATGCTGATGGTGAACTTTCTGGTGCAGCTCTGGAGTTCATGGAATCCATGGCTTCCATGGGTCTGTCCCAGCATGTTTTATGCCCCACCCACAGATCCGGTCACACCCTGGATCTGGTGTTTACCTCCATGTCGGGGGATTCGTGTCTGGAGGTGGGGGACTTTGTCTCCCTTCCTGTGTCATGGACAGACCATCACCTGCTCTCTTTCTCCCTGGCGACTCCGGCCCCTCCCCGCGGGGACCATTGGCCCGCTGTTTTGGCCCGCCCCCGGAGGCTCATGGACCCCCAGCAGTTCGGTGAGCTCTTCGGGGGATTACCTGGTGGTACGACTGGCGTTCCGGCCGAGGATGTGGCTAATCTTTGGCATGAAACAGCTGTCCACACCATAGACCGGATCGCCCCCAAGCGCCTCCTCCGTTGCCGAGCCCGGCCCTCCCCATGGTTCACGGGGGAGCTTAGGGCAATGAAGCAGGAGAGGAGGAGGTTAGAGCGCAGCTGGAGGAAAACCCGGACGGCGTTGAGTAAGGCTGCCGTTGATGCCCAGTCTAGTCGCTATACCAACGCGATCAGGGAGGCCAGAACTTCTTTAACCTCCCTGAGAATTGCTGAGGCCTCGAACCGCCAGGCGGAGCTTTTCCGGGTGGTTCGGGACCTCAGCAATCCTAGCCTGGCTAGGCCTCCTCCTACTGAGTTCAGTAGTGAGCAATTTGCAGCCTTCTTTCGAACTAAAATAGAGGCCATCCGTGCCGGCTTTGACTCCGGTTGCAGTGGTCCTGCCCCGCCATCTCCAGTTGCTGGTCCGCCTTCGTCGCCTCGGTTGGATGCGCTTGGGCCTGTTTCCGCTGTCGAGGTCTCCAGTGCTATGGCGCATTGCCGGCCTGCCTCCACCCCTTTCGACCCTTGCCCTGCCTGGCTAATTAGAGCTGCCAGAGTGACTATGGCCGAATGGGCTGCTGCCATCGCCACCGCCTCCTTCAGCGAGGGGGTCTTTCCCTCTCGTTTGAAGGAGACGGTGGTAAAGCCCATTCTGAAAAAACCTGGCCTGGCGGTGGACGACTTAACAAATTATCGCCCAATCGCCAACGTCCCATTTATGGGCAAGGTGATCGAGAGGGTGGCGGCGGTCCGGCTGCAGTCATACCTGGAGGATCGGCAGTGCCTCGATCCATGCCAGTCCGGGTTCAGGCCCCGCCGGGGTACCGAAACAGCTTTGGTCGCCCTGCAAGATGACCTTCTCCGGGCGGCCGACGGGTTGCTCTACCCTGTTGGTCCTCCTGGATCTGTCAGCGGCCTTTGATACCGTCGACCATGGTATCCTGTTGGACCGGCTCTCTGAGGTCGGAATCGGAGGCACTGCTCGCAGTTGGCTCCGTCCCTTCCTGGAGGGCCGCCCACAGTACGTGCAGCATGGGGGGGAGTTATCGGCCCCTTGGATTCTCCCTTGTGGGGTTCCACAGGGCTCGTCTCTGTCCCCCATGCTGTTTAACATCTACGTAAGGCCGTTGGCGGGGGTCATCAGGAGTTTTGGAGTCTGCTGTCATCAGTACGCTGATGACACGCAGCTCTATCTCTCCTTTACCACCTCTGCTGTGGAAGCTGTGGGGGTCCTCGATGGGTGCCTGGAGGCCGTACTGGCTTGGACCGGGGCGAACAGGCTTAAGCTCAACCCCGAGAAGACGGAGGTTATGTTCTTCGGGAGCTCGCCGTCGGGGTACGGTGGCCCTCTCCCCTGTCTGGGGGGAGTTTCCCTGCAGCTCGCGGAGAGGGCGCGGAATCTGGGTGTGTTCCTGGACCCGGCACTCACCATGGAGTCCCAGGTGGCGTCGGTGACCAGGTCCACCTATTACCATCTCCGTCGGATCGCCCAGATCAGCCCGTACCTCGACGCGAACTCTCTGAGAACAGTGGTCCAAGCTCTGGTGATCTCGAGGCTGGACTACTGTAACGCCCTCTACATGGGGTTGCCCTTGACTCTTCTCCGGCGCCTGCAGCGGGTACAGAACGCAGCGGCCAGGCTGGTGGCTGGTGTGCGTCGCTATGACCACATCACCCCAGTCCTGGCCCGCCTGCACTGGTTGCCCGTTGCAGCCCGGATTAGATTCAAGGTCTTGGTTTTAGTTTATAAAACCCTCCATGGCTTGGGACCGGACTACCTGGCAGAGCGTATCGCTCAGCGATCAACCTCGGCCCGTCCCGTTCGGCAGGCGCGAGCGCACTTGCTTCGGGTCGCCACTCCTCGTGAAGCCCGGAGGACGAGTACTCGGACCCGGGCTTTCTCAGTGGCGGCCCCCAGGCTCTGGAATTCCATCCCCAGTGAAGTGTGCTCTGCAGAGTCCCTGCAGGCCTTCCGGAAGGCGCTAAAGACCTATCTTTTCCGGGAGGCCTTTGGCGATTCTTAACTAAGTTTTTTTTCCCGCCATCGCTACCTGTTTTTATTTACCACTGTTTAGTTATTGAGGTGCCATAAGGTTTTAACTCTGTTTAGTGTTACCATCACCTGTCCTGTCTGTGCACCATTGTAATTTGTGTGGCTATTGCAGCCTTGTAAGCCGCTTAGGGTACACATTGTAGATAAGCGGGGTATAAATGCAATAAATAAATAAATAAATAAATAAATAAATAAATAAATAAATAAATAAATAAAGCACTCTCTGGGCGGTTTACAACTTATTTACGTAGGGTACACATTGCAACCTGGGTACTCATTTTACCGACCATGGAAGCATAGAAGGCTGAGTGAACCATGAGCCGGCTTCCTGGGATTGAACCCCAGGTTGTGAGCACAGTAATATCTGCAGTACAGCTGTTTAACCATTGTGCAAAGAGGCTCTTTGGTCAGAATCCTCTAGGCTTTGTTCAGTATAAATTGGAAATTGGTATGTGCAATCATTCCTGATGAATGTTCCACATTCAGGCACAAGATGTACCCAGAAAATCGCAAACACTATTTGCACAATTTCCATTACATACACACTATTTGTAATAGGGTTCCGGTCTATGATCTGATCAATTTGAGCTTCTAATATTGCCTTACAGATGCTTAAAGAGCTTGTACTGTGCTATAATAGGCCAAAAACTTCTTGATTAGGTATACCTCCAGAAGGCACTTGGTGTAACTTGCAGTGCTTTCTCTCTGGCTATTAATGGTTTCCCCACTTAGACTTTTAAACATGTACTAGGCCGCTGGACATGTGTGCACCCAATAATCCAAGCATAGATTTGTTAATTTTCAGCGAGAAGTCAATGTCAGTTATACCATTTGCCTTCACGGGCATAACTCAATAACAGGAATTTGGGTGTAGGGTCCATAGTAAGCTTCATCTTTTGCAAGCAAAAGCCTTTGGCTATATTATTTGTGACATGTTTTATGAAACAAAAAGCCCTTTTGTGAAAAATGTCTTTCATATATGCAACAGCACCACTGATCCAACTTGTCTTCATCGAAGATAAAGTTATGTTCCCACTTAACTGTTTTTTGACACATACATAAGGGTGTTGCCGTGTGCCTTTGGATTTATAGGTTTTACTTTTCAGATAGTTCTTTTAACAGATTCTCACTTCAGAATCAAGTAAGATCTCTTTTTCCCTTCAGAATCGATGGAAGATACTTTCAAAAGAGGACCAGGCACCAAATTCTGAACGCTCCCCTCCACAAGCAACCAAGTTAACTAAAGAGAAGTACAATGGGAATAGTGTGAGAATAGAAAATGAAGAGCAAGCAGAGCAAATAAACACTGGTCTGCCTTCTGATGTCCAGAATGCTGCAGATGCAAGTGCTGACATGTGAGTATCATTTATATTAATTGAAACCTGACTAAGGTAATCATTTACACTGTTCTATACCTGAGAACGACCTCTTTATGTGAGACTTGTAGTGCATAGTTGCACTCTGTATGGACTGATAGGAAACTTGGTTTGATCCATTTTTGTTATGTAAAAATATGAATCACCCTTCCCTTCCATTGTTCAAAATCCAGCTTCGACAGCATTCTAGGCTGGAAGCGGAAAAATAGTATACAGGTATATGGAGTACGAGCTGACCTATGAATTAGTCTACTGCCACATTTCCCTGGTCAAGTTACAGACACTAAACCACAGGACTCTTACTCAGGCTGTGGTGGGCGGCCCAGGAAGAGTGTGTGGTGAAGACTATGGACTTTTAACTTGATCCATATTATGCCAGACACCTGCCTTAGTTTCTCAGAATTCGAGGCGCTCCAGGAAGTTTAACAAAGAAAGAAATGTCCAAAGTTTGGTATTGAGAATAGGTATGCCAATCTTAGCTGCCTAGATGCCCTAAGCACATCCAATCTCGCCTGATTTCAGAAGCTAAGCAGTTTCAGGCCTGGCTAGTACTTGGATGGGAGACCACCAGGGAATACCAGGTGCTGTAGGCACCTGGAGTAGGAACCGGCAAACCACTGCAGTATTCCTGCCAAGAAAATTTCCATGGACATGGGGTCACAAATAGTTTGTCATGACTGTAACTACACAACAACAACGTACCAACCTTGGCAAGGTGCATCTACTCTATACTTTGATTGGAGTGGTAAGATTACATATTTATGTGGCATGCACAGAGTGCAGATTCTTGGCATAGTGTTGTAAGATGGTGTGCAGACAGTTTTCCTAATTAAAGTACAAAATACAGAATGTGCACAAAAGCAGGTCTGAAGAGTGCTCACACCTCTAACTAAATTTGTTACTTTTGTTTGTAAAAGTGTATGTAATTGGCCACTGGCAAAGATTGTCATGTTAATATATGGTTCACAAAGAGGATTTCATAGATATTCCTTACTTATACAGCTTTTTACTTGAAAACGTATGAAAGCCAGAGATCTTCCAAAAGATACTCAGGCTTTCTCCATAACTCAAGATCCTAATAGTGGTTTAAGTTGACTCATAACCTAACTTTGGATCAGACCAAATGTTTAAAAATCCACCTCCTTTGTTGAGTTTTATTATTTTGAAGTGTTGCTATCAGTCTTGTACTGTTAAGGGATATGTTACAAGTCTAATAAAACTGGCTCAAATTGTTTTGCTTTTTAGTACTCTTCGAAAGCGGCTGAGAGAAGATAGAAAAGCCAACACAGCACAGATGGTGCAGCAGATGAGACATAAGCTGAGTGAAGATGAAAGAAAAAGAAAAAGGTGGTTATATTGGAAACCTATTCTTACTAAGATTGGATTTGGTTCAGCCATTTTCATTACAGTCTATTCTTGCTGGAAATTGTATGTTCAAGGAGCTCTCATATAAGTGAGTGCTTATTTGATTATGTGTTCACTGATCTAGAGTTTAAATACCACTCATTTCAGTGAGCATAGCTCGGTCCAAGAATGATGCCACAATACATGGAACAAACATGCCGCTACTTCGCTAGTGGCAACTTAACATGCAGCACTGAACTCCTGCACCTGATATTAATGCAGTAATCCTATAATGTACACCAGGAGAATGGTTACTAGTCACTGGCTCAGGACTTTTTACAGCAGGTACTTCTGAAACCAAACTGATAGTTGGAATAAAATGGAACTCTTGTTGGAAAAATTAATGCACATTTATCAGCAACGCCATGTATAGTACTTAACATAACCAGTTAGATCTAGCAGATGAAATTACCAAGACATCAGTCTGCTGACTTGCGTACCTAATCTAAGCAATAGTGTGATGTTGTACTTTGAATGTGTGTGTAAAATACCAACTGTTTATACTATTTAGACAAAATAAATTTTATAACTCTCGTCAGTCTTACCTTTTGTAAATTACTGTATTTTTAAAAGGTACATTTGTACAAATTTCTTTGACAGAGTATGTATTATTTACTATTACACCGTCACCCAGCACTTCTAGACTGGTTTGGAAATTGCTGACTTCACCATTCCTAACTCAGTGATTAGGCAATGGCCTTTTCAGATGTTTGGTATTAGCCAGATAGTAGATACTTCCAATTACTTTGTAAGTCGCATTTGTGTATTTGTGCTTGAATACGTTTAATTTTTATAAGGCACTGAATGGTTGAGCCGTGCATCTCAAGCCAGTGCTTTTGCAGGAAAGCAGTGTTAAGGTTGAAGTTACTGTTGGAAGCCATAGCTTGTGTTTAACATTCAAACATTCCATTAAATGTCAAAACTTTTGTGTGTCAGTTGAGTTTTGTTTCCTCCAGTATTTAATTATCGTTTTATAATGGGCCTGGACAGCAAATGGCAAAAACTGATTATAGTTCCTGAAAAATACATTCTTATACAATGACTAGAATCCTATTTGTGTTCATGTACAATTTGTATAAATTGCCACAATGAATTGTGGCTAATTGGTGATGTGATGGAACATGTCTTAGTTGCCCAAACAGGTGTATGACCAGGCAAAGAACCAATATGTGCCCTCCCATCTTGTCATGTAGCTGGCATTAATCAAAGCAAGTTACACAACACATACAAAAACACCAATAGGATTCTGGACAATATTTGATGTGTTGTAGGAAGACACAAATGGACATACAGGAAGTTTGCTTTTCAGAAAAGCTAAAATAGGAATGAAACGGGAATATTAAACACTATTTTTCTTCACTGTCTACAGCTGCATAATAGGTATACTTGCTGATTGATGGTAAATACAAAGTTTTCCCAAATACATAGCGTACACACAACACTGCATTATACTTTCACAGATGTAATTAACATTAAGTTATGGTCAGGAGACAGGCTTTTTTTGCAATTTATTTATAGTTTTCAAACAAAAAAGTTATCAATCAAAGAAAAAGAAAAAAACAGGAAAAAAACATAGGAGCAATTCTAATCTTCTCAAACAAAGTTTGCATCTCATCTTAACAATGTATGATCCTTAACTATCTCAATTACTCATAAATTAAACAGGAAACTTAATTGTCTTATAATATTCATCTAAAAATTTGGAGAAATCATGCCATCTTTCTTCGAAGTCTTCATAGTATCCTTCTGATTTCATAAGTGCTGAGATCTTGTCCATTTCTGTGCAGTTTAACACCTTCATAATTAACTCATTTTTGTCCAGAATATTGTTTGTCCTCCGTAATTGTGCATACAACATTCTAGCTGCTGTGATAATATGAATTATTACAATTTTTTTGCTATCACCAATATTTTGTTGCATCATAGATAATAAAAAAATATCTGGTTTTAACTCAAGATTAATTAACATAGTTTGTAAAATAAATTTTTGTACCATACACCAGTATTTTTTAGCCCTCTTGCACACCCACCACATATGAAAAAAAGATCCCCGTCCTTTGTTACATTACCAACAAACATCGGATATTTTATACATTTTAGCCAGCTTATCAGGTGTTAAATACCACCTATAAAACATTTTATAAAGATTTTCTTTAAATGCTATTGACTTAGTGATCTTTATATTAACCTTCCATAATTTTCCCCATTCATCTAACTGAATTTCTGACTTTAGAGTCAGGAGACAGGTTTTAAGGATGGTGGATCAATGATCCAAGTCAGAGAAGAAGAAGAAATTATACAGTATCTCCAAGACACTTATTTTCCATTGTGGCTAGATGAATGATACAAGCTGAGCTAGTGCTATACAGGATTTTGTAAGTTGAAAAGGTAGTGCCCACATCTGGGGAATTCCAAAGTAGGTAGAAAGTTATTTATATCCTTTACAGTATAGAAATTTATATCCTTTACAGTACAGTCCAAAGACATTACTGAATTCCATCTTTCATAGCCTGCAAATATGTCCTAGTGCAGAACACTTATAGTTAGAGCAGTGTTTTTCAACCACTGTTCCGTGGCACAGTAGTGTGCCGCGAGATGTTGCCTGGTGTGCCGTGGGAAAAATTCTTCCTACACCAGCAATGCCCCCCCCCCCTGCATCCCGCTCGCGACCAAGGCAGTGGTGCGGCGCCGGCGAGTCAGAGGAAGGTGGGGCGTCCAGAAAGAAGCCGGCTGCCGCAAGGCTTCCTTGGGAGATGTAGTTCCTCCCGCAGGTCTGAGACGCAGTCCTGGGGAGGAGAGCGGACTACCTTTCCCGGCGTGCTTTGCGCGCCGGCGAGGAAAGGCTGGCCGTGGGCAGGGAAGGAGAAGAAATAAGGGAGGAGGAGGAGGAGGAGAAGACTGGAGAGCGAGAGAGTGAGAGAGAGCCGGGAGACCTCCGCAGGCGCACTGCGGCGAAGGGCGCTCCAGAAGCCACTCTTAAAGGTTCTTGGGGTTGGTTCCCCCTCCCTCGCTCACCGAACCCCCTCCCTCCCTCCCCCGCCTCGCGCACTCACTGTTTACCTCCCGAGGGTGGGCGCGCGCCCCTGCCGAGCCAGGTAGGAGCACGTGTGCGCACCCCTCTTTTAAGGGTGGGGAGCGGCCGGCCGTTGACAATGGTCATTTTTTGGGGGGGTAAATAAAGGGGAGGACGTGGGAGGCTGAGGAGGGGATTCCTAGGACCCAGTGAGGAGACGGTGGTGTGCCACCACCTAATGGTGGTGTGCCTCGTGATTTTTTTCATGAAACAAGTGTGCCTTTGCCCAAAAAAGGTTGAAAAACACTGAGTTAGAGGTAGTCTCTATCCTTTTTTATGACTCAAATACTAGCATGTATTTGGGACATTCTCACTACTTACTGCTTCTACAGCTCACAGTAGAATTGGACAAACTGGAAATTTAAAAAATACTACTGACCAAATTTCAGGATTTCCCTTCTTATGCAATATTGTTGTGCACTATAAAAATGTTCAATCAGAAAAGGAAATGTCTTACTTTTTGGTAAGTTTATGCTGGTTAAGGCATCTTGTTTTTCAGTCTCCATGGTGTACTGCTGACCTAAGTCAGAGGCATGGCTTGTACCAAGACAATTTTATTGGTCCTGATGCCTCCATATTCCTCCACTGCCAAGTGTCAAATCTCTCAAGTTTCACTGTCTCTGCTAGGTGTGGAGTTATCTGTTAAATATGGGCAGATTTATTTATTTTATTTATTTATTATTGTATTTGTACCCCGCTTATCTTCCATACGGAACTCTAAGCGGCTCACACAGGGCGAACAAGCGCCAATAAACACAAAACAATAATTATATAATATACAACAAGGACAAAGAAAGGTTAAAACAGTTAAAACCCGGTGCGTCCAAAGACCAGCAGTAAAATAGTTATCATGCCAAGCGACTAACTAACAACATAGCCCTACGATACACACAAACATGGTCGCTTGGAAGTTAGAGATGGCGGGACCAAAAGGAGGGGAAAAAAATCAGGGCTCGCCAAAGGCCTCTCGAAATAAATAGGTTTTTACAGCTTTTCGAAAGGCCAGCAGGGACTCTGCAGAGCGCACCTCGCTAGGGATGGAATTCCACAGGGAAGGGGCTGCCACCGAAAAAGCCCGGTTCCGGGTGACCGACTTCCGGGCTTCTTGTGGGGTGGCAACCCGGAGCGAGTGCGCTCGCGCCTGCCGAACTGGTCGGGCCGAGGTGGATCGCTGGGCGATACGCTCTGCCAGGTAGTCCGGTCCCAAGCCATGGAGGGTTCATAAGCAAATCACGTGTGCTGACCATTGAAGTACACTTCAGCTCTTTCCTGAGTTACAAGTACTGTAACTTTTTATATTTATGAATTGGAATATTTTATTTGGTCGAAAAGTTGAACATCACATTACCAATACATGTAATGAATGATACAATCTAGTCCTCATTTGGCATATGCTCCATATTCACTAAGCTATATTACATATACACCAACAGCACATGTAATCTTCAACCAAAATTAAAACAAACTGGTTTCTATAGAATTTTAATATATCTTCTGGAAAAAATGGTGCTACAGTTTAATGCACACCTAGTTATGTAAATGTTTGAAAATTTTGTGGGTGGGAACAAGTGTTATTTAAACCATGGTTTGTTACTTCAATTCTCCAAACTGCCCCAATGTATTAAGTTATTGTATGGAAGCTAACTTAGAAGTACTGTACAGGAAATCATAGACCCAGAACATATATGGGAACAGGGCTGACATACTGCAAGGCAAAAGTCTTGTTGGAGGGAAAGGAAGCTTGTTCTCTCTTTGAGTGGAGAATGGCCTTAACAAAACTCTGTGCTTGGCTTGTTTAGTTCTTCTCTGAAGTCTTTGTGTTCTTCAACTTCACCTGCTGCTTTGTGGCTTGTCTCACATCCCTCTACTCCATCCTTTTTGCTCCCTTCTTTCATCCCCTCTCCTGCACCTAATCATCTTTAGAAGATGTTAATCTAGCCAAACATTTTGCATTACTCAGCTGACTGTTCCAAAACAAGGGATTGAACTTGGTGGAATCTGAAATTACTTTCAAATATCACTAGAAATTACATCAATAGTTACTTTTCCTGTGCTGAAAGTTAACCATTGGACATATACATGTTGTGTACATTTTAAATTAAAACAAGGTGGAAGATATTTTCTTTAAAGGGCATCACCATTTTATTAATTATATTAAATTATTTTTTAAATTCCCATTCAGTGCCAGTGTAGAGGTTGGTATCTTGTTTGCATTTATTCACCTTTCTCAAATATTTTAAAATGTTTAATTGTAAGTTTTTCATCTAGTTTTTATTTCTAAAATGCAACAATAACATTTCAAGAGACAAAACACATAATTAGCACCTTTCTGTGATTAAACCCACATTTCCTTAACATTCAGAACAAAGATGATAAATTACTTCATTTTTCTTGCTAATTCAGGAATAAGGCATTATTGGATGTCGAGTGTCTTCTGTGACAGACAGCACCTGAAATCCTGTCGTGTAAACTATGCCATGTAAGACTGATGATGTCCTCAGGTATAGAAATAAAACATTCCCAGTTTGCCCTCTAAACGTCTTGAGTCTCCCATGGACTCCTTTTCAATGTTAGTAAACTATCCAGGGCCATAGGACAGGGGAAGTAGTTATTTACCTGAAAACATTATTTCAGCCACAGTTTTGGTGTTCTGATTCTCCTCCATCCCATGACCTCTAATGGCTGCCCAGCAATGACAGGGATTCCACAGGAGCCACAGACATCTGGGGGACAAACCGGGAATGTTTTATTTCCAAAAAAATGGCTGCATCTGATAACATCAGCCTCACGCAGCACAACTCCCAGAAACAGGATGTCAGCCAGCCTGTAGATATGTGCATCTGTATAAACCCTCACTGGTCTAGTAACCATGCAACATAAAAATGATTTAGACTTGCAGGTTTATTTTATCTTCCTTGAAATTGCAGTGAAACTGAACTTCAGTCTGTACTGAACCTGTGACTTTTTTACGTTGTGTGTCTGTAGGCCGAGAGTGACGGACACCTAAACCACCAAGACTTGTGAATATTCTGCAGCTATAATTACACACTATTGGCTTGCAAAACAGGACATCATCCCTCTTCAGGAACAAAACTGAGGTCCAAGCAGTACCCAGTGGCCTCATAAATATCTGTTTACAACGTAAACAACCAGGGAATGAAGTACAGCACCAGCAAGAGACTTTGCAAAATAAACTAATTTGTCTTACATGTTTTATGCTTGTATCATCTGTAGAGATGTAAGAAATTACATTAGAAAATACTTTGTACTACCATTCTTAATTGTATTTTTTTATACTTCTGGCAGCATTAAATATTTTTTTAAATGCCATACTGCTCTCTGTGTGTATTCCCAACTCCAGTAGAGATATTTGTTATACTTGTGAGAAATTCCAGTTAGATCCCTGAGTACACTTACCTGCAACTACAGTAATTTTGCACATAGTTACTGGCAATAATAAAACAAACCGAAGAAGTCATCATTATGTCTACTTAAATATTAATCTGTCATAAATGGGCCACAGAAGTATTAAATGGTCAAATGAGAGCACAATTCCAAGAGTTGTGTCTCTGGGTATAATGGCTCTTTCCCATCCATTCCCGTTAAAACGATGCAATCAATAAATATTGCCTATAGTAAACTGCTTTGTCCATGGGATGTGTGCATTCATAATGGCAGATAAAGCAGCTGCTTTTACAGACGTACTCTTGTGGTCTATACTCCAATGTTAATACTGCTGAATTTGTGTCCTTCACTATATGAAATTAAGACACTTATGTGCAGTAGTTGGAATAATTTGAATAGGAACACTTGTTTTCTAAAAGCATTTCAAATCATCTACTTTTATCATCTTCAGATACGTTTGAGATTAATACTGAACAAATCAGAAAACTGAAATCTACATGAGAAGCAATAATTAAGTCAACTTGAGCATTAAGAAAAAAGAGTATTTGCGGGAGATTAGTTTTTCCCCCAAAGTAAGAGCCTATAATAATATGAGGTATCAAGTCTGACAACTCTCAGAATTTTCTAGATAGAAGTTATTCAGAAGCAGTTTACCACTTTCCCCTTTTGGCAGCATTTTGACAGTGGTGCAGCTCACCCGCAGCAGCATGGGTGGAATGGTATGTAACCCCATGAACACAAAGTTCAGATTATCTTGGTTTGTCCCTCTCACAGGAACCTCAGTGGGGATTCAAACTCCTAACCTCTGGGGCTCTGCAGCCAAGTCGTCCAAACAATTGAACTAGAACTGCCATAAAGATTGAATGAGTTACAGAATGTTGACCAGGCTTCAAACTGAGAAGCAGCCTTATCAATTTTGCTCGTGGTTCTTCTATTTGTTCTGCGCCCACACGAACCTGAGCTCTAATAACGAAGTGGGCTCCGATATTTTTGCTTCTCCGTGGTGGTGGCCAATCGGACATGGAGGTGGGATGATGCGTCCTTAAACAGCTCCTGATTGGCCAGCACCACAGAGCAAAGATGACGCTGGAGCCTGCTTCCTTGTTGGAGTTCAGCTCCGTGCGGGCACAGAACAAGGTAAGTGATTGGCTGCTTCTGAACACCACTTGGGCTCAGGCGGGTCATTTCTGAACCAGTAGGTTCCGAAATGAATTGCCCATCCCTAATTGTGGGTGATTGTCTTGAATGTTCTCTCTCAGGCAAGCCTCAAAAGCAGTGGGAAGAGAGAGGAGTAGAGGTCTGCCTTGCACTAGCCAGGAACTTTTTAAATGAGAGTGTAGGTTAGGGTTTTTGTTTTCATTATATTTTTATTTAATTTGCTTTCAATATCCTTTATTTTTCAAACCATTTCTAGTCATGAGGCAGCTAGTGAAGTGTGTATAGAGCTACAAATTGCACTTTATTACTGTCACATTAAAAAACAGAGTAAAATCCAGTTGTTACTCCCAAACAGAGCAGTTTCCGCAGCCAGGTACCTAAATCATGCTGTGGACATGGACTTCTAGCCAACTTCTTTGTGTACAAAATGTAGTACATGGGGCCCCAGAACAGATCATCTGAGCTTTCATTATCTCTTATTGGAAAATTTGCTTTGATATAAGAATGTTTTGGTTTACGAGCATGTTTTCATAATGGATTATGCTTGTAAACAAGGTACTATTGTATAACTCTTGCATATAGCAACAGCGTTCATATCTGAGGTAGAGAGAATGATCGTTTCAGTCTAAACATCAAAGGTACAATCTGTTAATCAGTTTCTATACAACTCAGCCATCTAGATTTTCAAGACTTCTTTGTTGAACACCTTGAGCTATCTGCATAACACCATGTGGTTTTGGACATATTCCATGTTAAGACCGGCTACTTATAAAGAAGGAAAAGATTTGTCAGAATCATGTGTCTCAGTATTTCCTTTGTTTCATCTTTTGTGTGTAAATAGATC
The DNA here is from genome assembly GCA_037367245.1 of Phrynocephalus guinanensis. NCBI lineage: Eukaryota > Metazoa > Chordata > Lepidosauria > Squamata > Agamidae > Phrynocephalus > Phrynocephalus guinanensis. The sequence continues at coordinate 67,119,367 of CM074739.1, read as the reverse complement.
AAGATCACTGAATGTAATGAATGTAATGACTCATATTTTAAGCCCCCTTCAACCAGACTGAGGTGGACACAAGTAACATCTTGACTGTATATTACCTTAATCAGCTTCACTTCATTCTGCCAGAATTCTTGAATTTATTCACAAAATCACCACACATGCTTCAAGCACTCTCTCTACCCCCCTTCATACTTTGCAAAATATTCATCACTCTTTTAGATGTCTGAAACCTGATACACTGCATGTGGCATACCAGGGAATGGGAAGAGCTATACATAAAACTTGCTGAACATAAAATTGGTCTGGATTTTTCTTCTGGTCAGAAGAATTACCTAAATATCTAAATAATACTGGATGAAAATCTGGAATGTTTCACCAGTTAAACCAGGTATCTGAACTTCTTTGTGTAACCCATATTTTTAGCATGTAAAGTTTCAGCAGTAATTTTCTTTATCTTGCCACACTATACTAAAGTATATGTGCAGTAACTTACAGTCATTCAGCTTCATGCCAGAGCTGTTATTGTTCATTTCAGAATTCAAAATAGAAAACATTGATTTTACAAAAGCCAGCTATAAATAACAAGGGAATTAAAACAAAGCAGGTGGGAGTCCGCTACCAAAAAGTAATTTCCAGGAACTTGGTATTTTCCATCTCAAAGATTGTAATGAACAACTGCCAGTCTGTTGCTTGAAAGAAAGAAAGAAAGAAAGAAAGAAAGAAAGAAAGAAAGAAAGAAAGAAAGAAAGAAAGAGAAAGAAAGAAAGAAAGAAAGAAAGAAAGAATTATTTTACTTATTAATTTCAAACAGTTGAAACACATTAAGCTACAAAAACACCTTTGCATCATCTTTAGCATTCAGTTATTGGCTACTAAGGCACCACTGTTCTGATGGACCTGCAGCTATCAATTAGTCCATGCCAACAGTTTTAACTGTTCCAAGAAACATCACTGTGCTTGCACAGGGAGATCAATATAAACAGGGTTTCCTGAAAAAGCTTGTTCACCACAACTACTTTTTTAAATACAATCTGCAGCTGTAATTTTTTTGGGGAAGACAATTGTAAAAGCCAAAATTTTCCTGACGATTTAAGGTTCTATAAGGGGAACTGTGTAAGTCTTAGCATCAGATTGCTACTCATTATCAAGGTGCTCATTGTGTACCTGGGCATGTATGCAAGAATACAACCTGCACCTCATCAACGAGCTACAGTTCACTACTAAGACTTATGCAATTAAGTTAAGCAGTTTCTCTCAAACGAGCATACACTGGCAATCATATTCTGGTTACTGATGCAAAGCAAAATGTTTTCCACAGGCCTGACATGGTGTTCATATAGATACAGGTATTAAAAAGCATACATACCACAATATGCTACATACTCTTCCATTAGGTTCAGTAACAAACAAATTAGTCTCCTTCAGGAAACAAGCTGACTAAAGATCAAAACCCATAAAACCACTCATCTAGGGAGCTGATAAAAAACTCACTGCCTTGCTGTACACACAATTTGATAGTATTTTGTAAGCACCTATTACTAGTAATTGCCTTTGGAAATAAAAAAGCAAGCATTACTACAGACCATCTTTATTAGTGTTGGCAAACCCATGGCACGGGTGCCAAAGGTGGCACTTGGAGCCTTTTCTGTGGGCACCCGATGTCACCCCTTCACAGGCGCTTGTATTCAGGTTAAATTGCTATAATGGCACTTTGCGAAAAATTCCTGGGTTTTGAATCAGTTTGGGCACTCGGTCTCTAAAAGGTTTGCCATCACTGATCTATATAATGAAATAATAGTAGTTTCACTCTGAAAATTGGGGGGTGGGGGTGGGACCCATTGCATATATTGGTGAGAAGCACTTACTTGGTTTGCAGTCAGCTGAAGCCATTCGTTAAGATAATCAGCAAGAGTAAGAGCATCAGGGATATTGTCCCCCTCCGAACAAAACTTCAGCAGGACGACCAGTGGAATTCCTTTTGAACAACTGGAATAAAAAGGAAAACCCTGAAAGAACTGAACAGGAAGTTTTCCTGTGAGCACTTTTGTTCTCATTGGCACATTTGACTTTTCCCCACCCCTCTCCAAATGAGACATTAGAAAAACATATCATAGCTTAAGCCTGCCTGAAGTGAATTACTGTGTCTCCTTATTTAGTAACACAAGTCGACATAAAGCAGTACAGTTTGGTGAGACTTTCAGCCTGGTCTGGGCCATCAGGTGCCCTTTCTATAAGACTTTCAGAAAATAACTAAAATAGCCATTGGAATGTTGAGTATTAAGGTCAGCAGTTGGAAATTTTAAGCCTAAAAGAGGACCAAGAATTTTGGAGTGCATGGCTATCGGAAAAAATGTGTATTAAACCCAGGGACTGCAAGACACTTTCCATGTTTGGAGAGTAGAATGAATCAGAGAATACGAACAGAATAACAAATATCTGGAAAATTCTTTACTTTATAAACATATCTTATTGTTGCTTCTATGTGCTAAATTGAAAACTTTTATTTTTAGCAAAAAAGAAAAAACTCTCCAATCGAAGATGCACAATTGCAGCAGAAAGTGCTCTGAAGTATAAGAAAACATGAGAATAGCCCATGCAAGAGCATCTAGCTCAAAATCAAATTCTTAGATGGATCAGAAATGACATTCTGAAATTGGGGAACAAAATATTAATATTGCAAACTGTAGCAAAAAAGAAAGGAAAGGTGAGAGCACCATCAAAGGAACAGGGCCCTCCACAACTATTTAAAAATCCAACCACTACTGAGGCGCATTGCAGAAATGCAAAAAGGAGGAATAATTTATAATTTGGCTGTTACATTCACAGAAGCTGATAATACAGTAGGACCTCGTATCTGTGGGGGATAGGTTTCGAGACATACACACACACACACCCCATGGGTACCAAAATCACTCTTATCCAGGGGTGGCGGCAGTGGCGAGCAGGCTGTGGTGGTGGTGGTGGAGTGCCAGGGGCAAAAGCGGTGAAGCTGCGTGGCCACCGCCTCCGTCACCAATGTTATGGTTGGTGGGCACCTGCGAACACCTGTGGGCCTCACGGATGCCACTTCCACCACTGTTGTGGGTGGGCACCTGCAGGCCATGGTTTCAAATAACCCCCTGCCAGGGAGGGGGGAAGACCAGCAAAGAGCCATCCTCCCCCCCCCCCCCCGCAATCCCCATCCACCCCTGCCCTTGCTGGCAGGTCAACATGACGGCATGAGGGAAATGGAGTTACGTACAGTGACCCCCTGCCTATCCCGAGGGATAACTGAATCTGCAGGTAGTGAATCAGCGGGTACAGGGGTGGTACTGTAATGATGGTGATGGTGGCAGCACATAATTTCTGATCACTTCAACAGGTCGTTTTAAATGCTCATTATTGCTTCACCAACCTCTCATTGAACAACACTTTTGTGATACCACCTCCTGGGATGTGGTAGGTTTTCTCATCATCATTTAAACCAGGAAAAGCAGCTACTTGCTCCAGTTCTCTGCCACTCAGTTTTTCCATTACACTTCCACATGTTTTCTCAACAGCAGGGGAAAGCAAATATCGTAGTGAAGTACTGTCAATAAAACATTAGTTATATCCATAAACAATAAATTGCACCTATAACTATTTTTAAAAAGAGCAAGTCAATTTAAATAAAAGTGCCTTAGAATACAGCAAAAGTAGAAAGAAATAAGCTTGTAAACCCACCAATATCCCCTTTTACATTTTGCTATGTAAGATGTTTTCACACCTAATTTACTACTTAGCAACTGGTATGTACAAAAGAAGAAAGAGCACTGGTTAAATGAACTGTACTTAAAATTTTGGTTAAGACCAAAACCAGAGATGAAAAAGAAGGAAGGAAGGAAACATAGGGAAAGGAATGTGACAAATTTGATAAAGAGAACACAATTAAATAAAGAGATAAAAATCCTGTATTCTCATGCGTTACACTGTTATTTAATATAATCAACGCTATCTCAAGAGCTTGAAGGACTGAAAATAGTTTTGCATGCTTCATAAAAAAATCACAATATGGCACTTACATTATTTATAAGCAATAAGTATCCAAAATAAAGACACACTCATATTTCTTCTCAAGCCTGGGGCTGACATCTATCAAGATTTCATTGTTGAATAGAACCATGCAATTATCTTTTTATATGCACAAGACACTGTGCTTAATGCTTTCTTCTTGAGACCCAAATTTGAAAATACTGGATTGGGTCTAGGGCCCAGCTACAACTGACTAAATGCCTTTAATTAAAGGAGTCTTTAGTTAGCCATGACTACCTTCAGTCTTAATGATTTCATGTGTACTCAGGTTACATATCAGTACAACCCATTCTATTGTATGAGATACATACCCAGTGAAGATAAAATGATAGTTGAATATCCTATCATTTTAGACAATTTAGATTAAATTCCATGGTATAAACAAATTAGACCATAATTACCTACAGAGCTAAGCAGCAAACAAACTCAGAACTATTTTTAAGTCAGCTAAAATGTCAGCCACTTTGGGCAACATCTGTTAGAAGGTAAACAAAAAAAATTGTAAAAGTTAAGTGCACACATTCAATGTGTAAAAATAACACATACACAGACTTACCCCTGAAGCTGCTGATCATTACACTGGTAAGCGTAACTGCTGGACAAAACAACAGTTTTGGCAAATCCACAACTTTTCACCCACAATAAAAGTGTTTGGCAGAAAGGCCTATATTTATTCTTCAAAAGCAAGAGGAAAAAACCAAAACCAAATTAGAATTCTGTATGAACTGATGAAGTTAACTATTCAGTTCTTTAATGTTTTTGTATTTTCAGAATTCTGTTAGGATATATATATTAGCTATTCATTTCTGTGGCCTTAAATAAGAGTGATTATAAATGATGCCATTATATTTCAAACCTTATTAAAATATAACAAATCAAATACATTTGGCAAATCAATTAGGGAAGCAATACTTGTCATAACAAGATATCAAGTACTGTACTTAATATCTCAAAACACTGTGTCTCATATTTTATCTTAGTAGTAACATCAAATGGCATAATTCATGAACAGGATGGCTCTACCATTAGGAAGAGTGAGGCAGCTGATTCTAGCAACAGATTTTGGGACTAAAATCCAGTTGCTTAGTATAAAAAAAGTTCACAATTTTTAGTCAATTGCTCACTGGCAAATAAAACGTCAGTGTCATGGTTGTTTGGAGTTACATGCATGTGCTGGTATACTACAAGTACATATAAAGGTCAGCAAAGTGCTGTTACTGTCAAGAAAGTGGATAAATGCTTATGGGATTTGTGCCTCGTGTGCTAAAAAGTGTGTGTAGCTTTGAGTATCTACTAAGCTCCTTGATGTGGGCTAAGTAAAGGAAAGGTGCATCTGTGGCTCTGCCTCAGGCAGAAAAATGGTTTGACCCAGTCCTAAAGAGGACAAGAATGAAGAAGTGACTCATGTTCAGAATAAAGCTTCTGTGATGGCATAGGAGACCCCGTGAAGAAATCAATCAATGGCTTTGCACTGTTTTGAGAAAATGTAATAAATGGAACATTACAGAAATATTCCCACTACCTGTCCTAGCCCTTGTGTTCTAATCTCTGTCTCCTAAATGAGTAATTCTCCAACAGACTTGACATCGAAGCCCTAGGAAAAGGGCACATTAGGATACCTCTATTCATGGGATCAGTACTGACTGATTCATTTCACCCTCTAAATAAAAAAACCTCAAATGTATGCATTTACTGTATACCCATTTCCAGGGCATATTTACCAGAACTGGCCAACAGAGAGAGCCAGATACCATGCAATGTATAGCATTTGATACTTCCACATTTTTTGGCATCCATGGGAGACAGGGTTGTGGTGAGACTGAAAATAATTCCCCCAGAGATACTGCAGCCATACTGTAACTCAAAACAAGATTCATGGCTGAATTTCTTTTCATAAGGACTGTTCTTTCCAGGAACTGAAAAAGCTAGAAATTTAGATCTGATAGAGTTGTAAAATCCAACCTTACTGAAACGTGTATCATTGTAGGATTGCACACGTGTCATTATATGTCATTATGCAAAACTCAATTTTTAGCAATCTTAAAAGTATGCCAAAGTTGATGGCCATCAATTTGAACATTCCTTATTTAGGTTATAATCTATGCATCATTTCAACATCCTAGCCTTATTCAGATGTTACTCTGCAAACCATGAGGACAATGCTTTAGCTCTAAACCTGCCCCCACTCCTGTGTCAACACTTTCATTGCATAAAAGTTGGTGTCTGAAAAGAGAAAGGCTTTTTGGGCCATGTAGATCTTCACCTGCAGCAGAATAATTTCACACAGACAGAACAGCCTCTTGCTCCTGCATGATGAAAGCACTGATAAAACGGATAGAGCTAGCATGCACAACCAATTACATGTGGAGTACACTCACTTTAATGACACTGTAGGGGACTTCTATCCAAAATGACAACCACTGTCAATCCTGAAGTTACTTGTCAACATCTAAGAGTCTGTCAGATGTTTCGTTTACTTTTTAGAACTATATTTCTATCATGATCTAACTGCATTTGAATCTTTCTTAGATACAGTCCTTGAAGAATCTTCTTTATTACCAAACATGAAAGCACGTGCACGCACACACCCACACCCACACCCACACAGACAGAGGAGATCAGGTTTTGCTTTTAAATGCAATAAAATAACATACAGTATGTTACGATTCAATTGACATACACACCTTGAGAAATGGTGATCTGATCTGAAAAACAACCAGCTTTTTGGAAGGTGCTGCATATACTGAGGGAAGGAACAGTATAAACCGAATATTAATACTAATTTTAAATTACATTTCTCACACTAACAAGTTCAGGAAATGGAATATGGATGTGCATGTGTTGTACAAATAGCAAAACGTCTGTGAAGATTCTCAGTCATCCAGGTTCGTTTAACTGGGAGTTGAGTCATGGCTACTGGACTTCTTTTTTGAGAGATAGAAACGTTTCGCTGTTCATCCAAACAGCTTCATCGGTCCGATGAAGATGTTTGGATGAACAGCAAAACGTTTCTACCTCTCAAAAAAGAAGTCCAGTAGCCATGACTCAACTCCCAGTTACAAATAGCAAACTTCTTTTGTGTCATAATACACGGAGAATATCATAGAACGAACATAATAATATCCAATAAAGCAGAAAAAGCTGTATGTTATATTATTCTATAATGTTACAGAGATTTCTGAATTCTTCTCTTTCTGAGTAACAATTTTCAGTCAATAGCATGAGGATTTACTTGAGAAAAAAACATGTCTCTTCCCATAATTTTTCCTACCAAATAAATATTTGTCAGAGATCAAACTTTTAAAATGTCACTTTGGGTGATAAATATAGCAAGCAAAGCATGCTACTTATATACCCCCATAGCACTTAAAGCGCTTTCTGTGTGGTTTACAAATAATGATGCAGGCTACACATTGCCCCCCTCCATCCCTGGAAGCTGGGTACTCATTTAACCCACCTCAGAAGGATGGAAGACTGAGTCAACCTTGAGCTGGTTACCTATTTATTATCTTTATGTTTAATTTATTGATTGTGGATTTATTATGTTATATTTTGTTATATTATGTTGTTTTGTATTTGGTTATTTAAATGTGATGTTATTACTATGTTGAGATTTTATGTTGTAAACCGCCCAGAGTAGCCCTAGGTCTAGATGGGCGGTATAAATGTCAAACAAATAAAATAATTTGGTCCAGAAAATTGTCCAGGATGGCAGCTTGGTTAGAATCTCGGCAAAATCTGTAAAACTGGATAATATGACTTTAACCTGAAATTAACCTAAGAAACAGGGTTGGATAGGTCAAGCATACTAGAAAAGTAAAGCATAAATCAAGAGACACCTGTGAGTGCTTTGGCAAGAGTGTGTATAGTACATACCTTCAGAATTTATGCACAGTTCTGTTGCATTCTCTTCTGTTGTTGCATATGGGTTATTTCCAATCATTGGCACAAGGCAATCAGTATAAAAGTAACCAATTTTAGACATGCCAAGTGTGGAAATTACTAAATCTACAGCCAGCTGGCCAACATTCCCAACTGATACAGCTGGCTGAAACGAAACAACAAATGCACATGAGTTGCATAATCTTAACCAGTTTACTGATTCTGATTTTGCTTTTCACTAAAGTTCAGAAGCTTTACCTACGTATGTGAAGGTCAAGACTGAAAATTACTAGCCATTTCTACTTATATTTGCAGCATGTTTCAGTAGTGAAGATGCAATATACCAATAAATAACAAAGAAATTACTTGAACATATAAGCACCAACATCAGTTTCTCTTGTAATTAACTCAACAGTTAAATCATATGCAGTTATTTACTTAAAAGAGGCAATCAGCTTTTTCAGATAAAGATGTTTTAATCTAAATGTGAATTAAAAGTTATAACCCCATGAACAATTCTGGTGCATCTGGCACAGTTTATCTCTACTAAAATCCGGTTGTCACAGTCAGGCAGATGCTTTCAAGAAACAGAAAACATAATTTAAAACAAACCTCTCCCAATGTATGCAGCTTAACTACTAGCATCCATTCAATAAGTAAGCATCATGTTTACATTAACAGCTATTAATATGCTCAATAATGAGTGTGTTGATGGGAAAACTCATAGACTGTGTGAGCCTCAATCATGGTTAGGATTTGGGGCAATAAGCTTAATGATAATCTTGGAAGGCAGAGCTGGAAGGGAACCTTATGGATCATCAAGGCCAGTCCCTGTAAAGGAGGCACACTGAAGACACATCTTCAATGGGGCAATAACAGGATCATTAGCACCTGCTCAAGCAGGAAACCCCATCATTGTGGGTTTTCTACTGCCTCTGAACTTTCCCAAGACTGAACTGTCTCACACCTGTAGTGCTGGGAGTGGTTTGTTTTGGGGTGTGTTATTTGGGGGGGGGTATTTTAAGAATGAGAATAATTTACAGTAGGCACGAGCAGTCCTTAGTTAGTCCTTCCTCTCCCCTCCTCATATTGCAGGAGTTGACTGCAATTCCCATTATTGCCAATAGCCATAATCACTGCTGACGAGGGTGGGGGGTTTGCAGTCGGCTATTCCCCAGCCGTTTTCAATACTTAAATCGATGCAATGCAAATATATGTTACTTCTCATCGTCTTATTTTATTATTTAAATATTGAAGCAAAACATGTTCAGGAGCCGTGTAGCCATAAAAAAAATTAAATACAAAAATAGACCAGGTGATACCTTTAGGACTACCAGTAAAATATCAAAAACGTTGCTAATATTTCGACTGCAACACCCTATTCTTCAGAGCTGCACCAAAGTTCTTTTTTTTAAATTTAATTCTTTTTAAAATTTAGTTTCATTTTTAATTTGCCCCGGGAGCCGATACCTTCCCCCCTCCCTCCCCCGGCCTTTTCAAAATCTCTCTTCTCCCTCCATGCTGCATTTCAGAACCGGGTGGAAGAAGAGATGCCGCCTGTCGCCTCGCCCCTCGGGCGGCTGACCGGAGAAGTCACTGCACGGAAGAAAAAGGGGCCCAGAAACGCTACGCGTCGTCCTGCTGTCCGCCGGTTGTCTTGACAACGGCGACGGCGGCGGCGGCACGTTCCGGAAAGGAATGCTTTGTTACCAGGAGGAGCGTCCAGCCCTTGAAGTCCGGGGGCGCGCGGCCCTCGCAGGGAACGAACATTTCGGCAGCGTGGCTGAGACGAGCGCCCGCGGCGTTCAGGAACTGCAGGCGCATGCGCCGTGAAGGGGCGGTTCCGTTCGTTCTCCACCCCGCCTCCACTCCCAGCGACCGCTAGTGGGGGTCCTTTCCTCATGCCAGTGGCGGCGGCAGGTGTTTAACGGACTGCCTGTCTCCGGGTCCGCCCTTTCAGTCCGCGGTTTTAACCGAACCCTGCTGAATACACGCCGGAGGTCACGGTAGGGAAAAACGAAAAGGTCGAGAAGTTTCCCGAACGGAGTTTCGGTCGGAGCGAGGACGGGAGTAGCGTCTCTGAGAGGTCCCATCATCAGGCGACCCTCCTGGACAGCTTTGAGCGGCGGGCCGTCCCGAACCGCAGTTGGCTCCGAAAGCCGCCCGCCGCCCGTTGCCGGAGGGGCGTCCAAAGCGCTGATTGGTTGGACGCCGAGCCAATGGGCGCCCTGCAAAAGCGAGCGGGTGAGCGAGCGGGAGGGAGGGAGGGAGGCGGGGGGGGGACCCTTGATGGCGAAGCCTCCCGCTCGTCCTCCTCCTCCTCCAGGCTCTCCACGTTAACTCCGGTTAACTCGTGTTTCCCACGTCCCTGCGCCCGCCGCCGAGCCATGGCGTTGCCCTTGGAGAAGGCTTCGGAACTGAAGCAGATCATTCACCAGCAGCTGTCCAAGGTGAGTGGGGAGGGAGGGGGGGTTGCTTTTCGCAGGAGGGGAAGCGCGAGCTCACCACCACCACCACCACCACCACTGTCCCCTTTCAGATCCTCGGAGTGTTTGCCTGTGACTCTGAGCAGAGGGAAGATCTCAGTACCTGCCGCCGGGAGTGCGCGTGGCTGTGCGGGAAGTTGGAACAAACGTTGTTGCCACTTTTCTTGTTTCTTCCTCATGGGGCAGAAACTCCCCCAGTGAAACGGACCTAGTGCTTAAGCAAAGCACTAATGCAGTGAACAGTTAGAGCCTTCCTAAGAGGGTGCGTTCGTTTACTGGAGCAAAAGATAAACTAAGCCAGAATGAAAGTATAGAGAATGTGGCTGAATAAGGCAAGACTCAGTATCTTTGTCGTTTATAAATAGGGGGGGGGGGGGAATCAGCGGTGCGATCCAGAGTTCTGGGCTAAATGATACACACTTATTGATCACAAAAGTTGGATTTAGAAGAAGGCGTCATCAGACAAAGATGATGTAACACTGAGGTTGGGGAGAAACAATCCAAAAATTGGCTCAATGTTATACATATATTTGGAACAAACATACTGTATCTTAAAAAGCAGAACTGCTGGACGATCTGATCTGGATGCATCTTATTTATTGCAGGGTATGTCAACCATGAAACAATGATTCCCAAAAGATGAATCGAACGGTCTTGAAAATGAGTTGAAATTAGTTCATGAATGAAATTCTGGGCAATAATTGGTCTTAGCAATAACCTTTCACCAAAAAATCTCTTTTTTTAAAATCAAAAACATTGCTAAAGACTGTGAAATATATGCCAATACCGATGTGACATATACAAAGTTTAAAATATTTTATTTGCTAACTATGGTGTTCCATAATCCAGCTTACCAATAAAGTTTTCTGAACGGATAACAAAAGTATACTTGCTGTTTTTAGTGAGAGCTGGTTTTCCAACTATTTTTATGTTGCAATGTTATTATTTTACTTGAAAAAGTTATGTGAAAAAAATTCCAAGACAATCAGGAGTATGTTTAATGAAAAACTTATCATCACACATTTTTGTCACTGGGAAGTAGTTAAAGTTGCATACTGTCAATTCTGAAAAGCTCTTCTCAGCTGTGCAAACACACTTATGTCTCATGGACCCAGTTAGTCATGTTACCGTTCTGCCAAGGAAGCATTCACCTTGGTAATCATAGAATACACGGCCCAGAGAAGCCGTGTAGCTAGATGGAGCGGTAAATAAATAAATAAATAATAAAAATGGTTTTTGTTACTGTGTTCACCCTACTAAATATAGCAGAATCTCATTCAGGCATGGCTACTGCGTGTTAACTGAAACATTTCTATACAGATGGATGTCCACAGCAGGATCCGAGAAGTTCTTGCTGAAACAATACATGAAGAATTGGCACCTCAACATCAGCAGTTGTCTGAGGAAGATCTGATGAAAGCCCTGATAAGGAGAGGAATAATTGATGATGTTATGAAAAAACTCAGCTTTGTAAAAGTGAGTATAATTTGAAGATTTTTTTCCCTCCTGGAGTCATGCCAGTTACCCATGGTATAAAACAGGGCTGTTCAGCTTTGAACAGGCTGAGGTCTACTTTTTCCGGCCCAAAGTGCCCAAGGGTTACTACACTAAAACCTCTACTTACAAATTTTATCCGTTCCGAGCACATGCTCATAAGTAGAAACTGTTGTAAGTAGAGCAGCGATCTCCAATAGGAATGCATTGAAAACCAATTAATCCATTATGGAGGGAACATATTTCAATGCACCATGGCCCTTGAAACTGCCCCGTTCGGCTGAGATAGTGGGCTGGCAGACCCAGAACTTTTCTGGGGCAGTGGTGGTCCTTGGGATGGGGGAGGTAGGGGTAGAGAACTTATCCCCTCACTTTTTTAAATTGATGGCTGGTGGGCTACTTTTGAACCCTTTGTGGGCTACTGGTAGCCCGCAGTCTACCAGTTGGGCAGGCCTGGTATAACATAAATACAGCTATCTTACAAAATAACTCACAAATGGTTTACTATCAAACATTTAATACAGTGGTACCTTGTATAAAGGAATTAATTCATTCCAAATGAAATTATGTTAAGCAAATTTTCTTTCAGACAAATTTCTCATAGGAATGCATTGAAAACAGAGTAATCCCTAATCGCGACCATTTTATGTTGTACAGATTTGCCTCATAGACGATTCTGTTAAGCAAATTCCCCCTATCTCCGGAATTTTTTATGTTGTACAAATTTTATGTTATACAAACCATTTGTTATACGAGGGTCCACTGTATATGCATAACCAAGAATATGCATAACTATATTCTTTACTACAGAATTCAGAAGAAAAGATAATATGAAGTTCTGCACAGTCATCTCCCAACTGCCTACTTGGCTCATTTGGGAATGGCGTAGCTCTGGAGGTCTGTGTAACCCAGCCAGCAACTAATCACGGCACAATACAATCAGTATTTTTCACTTACTTATTTATTTCATTTATATACTTCACATTAGGGTGCAGTATTCTTCGCAGTTAACAAACTAAAAACCAAGCAATAACAAACAGACAGAAGTTATATTCTGTTTTTCCTCTAGTGAGTTTATGACTGTGTGTGTATGGCTTTCCTCCTTTACGCTGTGTCCTCTTGAAAAGTAGGCTTGGCTTAGAAAATACAGTTGATCCAAGAACATCTATTGAATTTCACTAGTGCGTTCTGCCATGTGAAAATTTAAACCTATGTTGTCCAAATCGTAGTCTTAACATTCTAACCATGAACAGGATTATTAGGAAACCAATACTAATAAATTGGTATTATATGTTGCTGTATTATGAAATGGCATCACCCCGCCTAGAGGCTGAGGAACTGTTAACAAAACAGTTCTTAAGTGATGTCATATCATAATACAGCAACAAACAATACAGTATATTGCAAGTTCAAGTCAGTTGTGGCGCCTTCCTCCAATAAATACTTTTTTTTTGCTGGAGGGCTTCTTAAAAATCAAAAGGGGACACCATGTCTAAACATTTGAGAAATAATGACATAGAGATTTTTGAAAAATATCTTCCATGAATTAACGAAAAATATTTAGTTTTACAAATGTGTACTTTTGAGCCATGAATTTAATACAAATGAAGATTAGCTAGAGCAACTATCATTTACTCTCCTTTGCATGGTCTTTTGTTTTGTCTTTTCATTTGTGACAGAGTTCTTTTGAGAGATGTTTCTGGAAACCAGATTGTGCTTCTTGGTATAAATAAAATGTGAACAGATTGTGAGAAAAATTGACATAAAGCTGTATTTATTAAAATATCAATTTAATTCTAGGATATGAATGAAGGGGAAATGACTTCAACTCCAAAACCCTCGACACATTTTGTTGACAGCCAGCCAGCAGTACTGAAAAAAAGTATGTTGTATGATATCTTTTTAACATCTGATTTCTTGGCTTGAACTTTATAAGTATAATTCTAAAAGCATGTACTAATTAACAATTTAGCATTTTATTATTTGGATTATCTGTTCTAACCCATTGTCCTACACTCTGCCCCTTTTCACCTGTTTTTTGGATGCCCTTTTGTAAAGAATCTTGACTTTCCTCTGTATATATCTATTACCAGTGAAGTATGTCTTAACTAATCATCCAGAGATGAGGAATACTGTATGTGTGCTGGGAAATTCTATTGGACAAGACCCCTAAATATTTGTGACAACAATTAGATTAATGTTTTTAAAACAAACACACACTACACTATCTATTTTGGATGGTGTGCGCCCCCTAAGGGATAGTTGGTACTAAATAAATTTCTGACAAACTGTTTACAAATCTTTCATATTTATTGTTACACTCTGCAGCAAATATTGACCCCACAAGAAGGTATCTTTACCTTCAGGTTTTGGGTGGAAAAGCTTTTCTGGAACATCTGCAAGAACCGGAACCGTTGCCTGGTCAAACGTGTCCTACGTTTACTCTCTGTTTACATTTTCGAAATCAGCGTTTCCGTTCTAAACCTGTCCCATGCGCGTGTGAACCAGATTTCAGCAATGGCTTTCTTCTTGAAGTACATAAAGACAGCTTAGGTAAGGAATCTGTAGTCCCAGAACAAATAACACTGGACTCCTTCCTATTCAGGAAGAGTCAGACATATGCATCGTGTAGTCTCATTAAAGTAAACCCATTTTTTTTTGTGTTTCAACAAAAATATTCTTCGTTTTCAAAGGGCAACATGAAGTCATTCCTTAGCTGTGGCAAGTCATAGCAGCTGTGTACAAGGAAACACTAGTGGTTTTGTTGTTGTTGTTTTGCTTGGCTTGGTAATAGAATTGTCCAAGAGAAGGAGACATCATTTAAAGAACAACCACAAATTCATTGTAGAGGGTTTGAGTTGGTTGTCCTTTTTGAGGCAAAATAGATAGAGGAGAGAGAAGGGTGGTGATAACTTCAGCACACACATACAGAGGTTAGTAGTGAAGCACAAGGTTTTTAAGTTTTTAATGATGCACAGCATTTGCAGCCAGTGGTTTGATGTGGAAGAGGGTCGAGATGAAATGAGCTTAATATTTCCCCTTTGCCTGTTTTCCATTCAAAATTCCCAGCCACAGTGCCCTTGCAGTAATTTGTTAATAACTTTATCTTATGTTATTGGCTTGTATTTTTTTCCAATTCAATTGCCATTGTAATAACTTCATGAAATGACTGCTGCAGAAATTTTTTATAATTTTGAACAGAAGCATACTGGAAATATTTTTTGGGAAATGCTTTTATCTGGAATCTCTAGTTAACCTTAATTTGTTAATTTGTGTGGTGTTGACAGGAGAAGGAAGTAAAATGCTGGATGCAACTACTATGCTATCAATATGTGATCCAGTGCATATTGTCTTGATCAAAACAGACACATCTGGTGAGACAACGCTGGCAGCATCCTATTTCTTGGAGTGGCGGTCTGTCCTTAGTGCAGAGAACAGGGCAACAAATGTTGCTGTTGAACTTCTGGGTGTCGGTAAGTTTCAGACAGCGAGGGAGGAAAGATGGGAAGAATAAAAACTGAAAGTAGATTTTTTTAAAAACACTTTGCTTAATTCCAACAGTAAAATTTACTCATGCAAGAAAAAACAAATTAGCAGCTTGGGCACATTGCTTTGTCTTTAATAACAAGCCAGAAAAGCATAGGGAAATTCTTTGGTTCCTTCCAGAGGGTATTTTTGATATTGATTAAAATAATGCTTCCTTAATACTTAATTGATAACAAAATGTCTGTTGAAAATCCTGGAAGAATTCCCCTAAAAATGCCTCAATGCTCCTTGAGAATAAGTTCAAGTAACTAGAAATTGTTACATTTTGTGCCAAAAATTATATAATTACTTGTTACATTGCTTTTGAAATATTACTTAGTGGCACAATGGCTGACGTGGCACAGATAAAACCCATGGGGATTTCTTATAGTAATTTGTGTTTTAAAGTTATACCATTTGCATCACTGAGCAACAGATTTTTAGGAATTTTTTTAAATAACAGGTTACAAAGAACTCCATTACTGTTAATAGTTCCCCCCAAGTTTTTACAACAGAATACAACTTCAAAAACTTGCTTTCTCACTTTATTTTTCTCTGGCCAAAATCCTACTGGATGGATTCCACCTGCACAGCAGTGGTGATGTCATCACCACCAGCAGATGGCTGCTGCTTAAGGACTTCCTTTTTCAATTCAAAATAAAAAGGGAGTTTTTAATCAGCAGCAATTTGCTGTTTATGATGATGTTATGGAACTACAGAACAAAATTTTAATTTATGCAGTTTAAACTCTGAAAAAGGGAGATTAGAGTAGAGAATTTGTATTTTCTAGACTTAGCTTAAAGATAGGTAGTATGTATACATCTACTTGTTTTCTTACTAAGCCATATCTTTTTGTCAAAAGGTACAGAAGCAAAGGTTTCTGTCGGAGTACTTAATATCAAACTTGAAATGTACCCAAAGCTAAATAAGACACTTTCTCAGGAAATAGTCAGTACTCAAGTAAGTCTTACATATGTTTTTAAATAAAGTAACATTTTAAAATCGCCTTCATATCCATGCAGTTCTGATTGATATAATGTTATTCCAAATCAACAAACACTTCAATGGGCAAAATCCTATTGTGTAACTGCTGGCATAAATCACATTGGGGTACAGGAAGGAATTCATTTAAATGGTTTTAAAGTTTCCTATCTCACTCCCTTCTGTTTCAGATTCTGAGGTTCCCTAGGGCTCCTCTATGCCCCACTGCCCCGGAGAAGCCTTTGGGAACCCCGGGATGGGTGGAGACTTAGTCATGCAGTAGGATTTTGCCTAATCTGTGCTGTCGAGAAAAATCTAGTAACACATAACCTTCTTACAGTTTCACAATTGTGCGGTTCTCTCCTCAGCTTACTTCCATGTATAAGATGACCCTCAATTTTTAGTCTAACAATCTTAGACAAAAAATATAGTCTTATACATTGGAAATTGCTGTATTACTTCACTTGTACTTTGCATGCATCTTAATGTGCGGCAAACCAGCCCCCTTGATTTATTCACAAATGTGAAAAGGTTGGCTGTGACTATGGACAAGTAGGGTTGAACTGCTCTACTGTCCCCAGTGTCACGTAGCTCCTTCCTTTTGTTTACATCTTAAGTGTAAATATCTGGAGTGAAAAAGTCTAAAGTGCCTGAATCTATGCAAAAATGAGGAGACATCTATTCAGTGCTCCTTTGCTAATATTTAACCTTCAGCTGTAATACTAGTGAGCATATATGGCACACATCCTTTCACAGAAATATTGGAGACGTTGTGAGCAACAAGGCACCTAATGTGTGTGTGGTAGGATTGTGTCACTGTAATAATCTGTAATGACAACATTTTATGGAATATGAGCTAGAATCCTATTGGTTAGTTTTGTGGGCAGGATGACAGTGGTATAAACTGGAGCAGTCAATCGCTGCCGCTGAGCAAGTTGCTACTTTTACAGTTGTCCCCTGCCCTTTCGCGTTTCATATACTGCAGTCCCGGTATATTGCGGGTCCGCAGTATATGAAAAAAAGGCCTCCTGGGGTAAGGAGGAAAGGCCTTCCTTACCAGGCCGGTCAGAAGCCCCAAAAGTGCTTCCCCACATACCGGAAGTGACTTTTGGTAAACCAGAACTGACCTCTGGATCACTAGAAAGCGCTTTTAGGGTCTCTGAGAGCCCGGGAAGCCCCTTGCAGGCCCGTTCAGAGCAGCGCCAGGCCTGGGGTAAGTACAAGAGCCCCCAGAGAACTCCCCCAGTCTCAACCCGTCCCAGCATCCACATATTGCGGATTTTCAATTATCGTGGGTCGGGTCGGGTCCCTAACTCCCACAATAGGCGGGGGTTTACTGTATTCCATACAAGTAACAAGAATTGGGATACAAAGAGGAATACATGCAACAACTCATTAAACAGAATCATACCACTGCATAAAAGACGTCAGCAAAATCAGTAACTGTTTAAGGAAACAGAAAATGATTTAGATAATTCCTCTCATGCAATGACAGAGTTTCATTAGTTAGATCAACAAAAATAACCTACAACACAAACAACATTTAACAAAGCACTTTAGAAAGACATGGTAATAATGAAATTATGTCATGTCTATCTTAATGAAATCCCAGATTCTGCATCTACGTTGGAAATTAGATTAACTTATTTAGCTGACAGTTTGTAATGTAATGCAATGTAATGTAATGTATGTAATTGTCTGTTTTATTGAATACATTTGTAATTTTTAAAACAAACGATATCTCACAGTATATTGTGTCTGTGTTGTAATTGTAGCTTGCTTTAGAACGTCAGAAAACTGCAGAAAAAGAACGCTTGTTTCTTGTTTATGCAAAGCAGTGGTGGAGAGAATATCTACAGATCAGGCCTTCACACAACACAAGACTGGTGAAAATTTTTGCCCAGGTTTGTCTGTTTGACGTCTGAGTAGCATGTCGTTTAGTGGGCTTTGTCTGCCTCTTAAGAAGACTAAAAAGGTAAAGGTAAAGGTTCCCCCCACACATGCATGCTCGTCGTGTCTGACTCTAGGGGCAGTGCTCATCTCCGTTTTCAAGCCAAAGAGCCAGTGTTGTGCAAGTCTATGGCCATGTGGCCAGCATGGCTGAACCCATTTCTGTGCACAGAGCACTGTTTACCTTCCCGCCTTTTAAGGTGGTACCTATTTACTTACTTGTATTTACATGCTTTTGAACTGCTAGATTGGCAGGAGCTGGGGTTATCAGTGGGAGCTTTCTCCACTTCATGGCACCCAGGATTCGAACCGCCGAGCTGCCAACTTTGGAGCTGACAGTTTCAGCACTCTAGCCCACTGAGCCATCAAGCCTGTGTCAGTTAATTGAAAAGCTCGATAAAATATGATACTGATCACAAATATTACTATTTTTTTCTAAATATGAGAAAATTGGACACCCAAGCACTATTGTTTTTTTATTGAAACAAAATGAAAATAGAGATTCAAGAGCAGCTCTACCTTGGGTACGGATAAATGCATCCTTAAGAGATGAAAAGACTTTGTTTTCTATTGAGCCCTACTGAACTAGATTTTCATATACATTTTGTATTCAGGATGAAAATGGGGTAAACAGACCAACATGTTCCTATGTCAAGCCACTTCGAGTAGGCCGGCTGCTGGATACACCCAGACAGGCTGCCAGATTCGTCAGTGTGCTTGGTTATGAAAGAGCTCCTGTCATTGGTGGAGGAAATAGTAAGCAAGAACAGTGGTGTACTCTTCTGGCTTTTCTGTGCAGAAACAAGGTACGATCTTTTGGGGAATGCCACTTTGTAGGTTTTGGTTGAAATCTTTTTGCAGTTTACAATTCACAG
Organism: Phrynocephalus guinanensis; assembly: GCA_037367245.1. NCBI lineage: Eukaryota > Metazoa > Chordata > Lepidosauria > Squamata > Agamidae > Phrynocephalus > Phrynocephalus guinanensis. The sequence goes on along the minus strand of CM074739.1, from coordinate 67,100,127 downwards.
CATATTAACGTAATTTCAGGGCATACACAGCTTATACAGTGTGTGACAAAGTCACATGCATATAACATCACCAAAGGAAGCCTTTAATCAGTGGCAATTTGCTGATACTGATGACACAACATTTCAGCCAGTAAGTTGTGTGAAATTCAGAATGAAATTATTGCATATTATCAACACAAAGCAATTTAAAAGTGATAGTATATATTCAAATACAGTAACCCCCCGCCCTTTTGAGGTTCATATACTGCAGTCCTGGTATATTGCAGGACTGCAGCATATGAAAAAAAAGCCCCCATAGGGTAAGCTGGAAAGGTCTGTTTCAGGCCTCCTGTACTTAACCCAGGCCACACTCTGCCCCAAATGGGCCTCTGACAGCCTTCCTGGGCCATCGGAGGCCCCAAAAGTGCTTCTTGCCGAACCAGAAGTGACTTCTGGAAAACTGGAAGTGACCTCCGGATCGCTAGAAAGCATTTTTGGGGCCTCCGGGGGCCTTTCTGGGCATGTCGGAGGACTCAGAAATGTTTTTCGGTGAACGGGAAGTGACTTGAAAAGCATTTCTGAGTCCTCCGACATGCCCAGAAAGGCCCTCGGAGGCCCCCAAAATGTTTTCTAGCAATCCGGAGGTCACTTCTGCTTTTCCGGAAGTCAATTCCAGTTTGATGAGAAGCATTTTGGGGGCCTCCAACGGCCCTGAAAGGCCGTCAGAGGCCCATTTGGGGCAGCACAAGGCCTGGGGTAAGTACAAGAGGCCCCGAACAAGCCCCCCAATCTCGACCCCACCCTGCATCCACATAGCGAGGATTTTCAATTATGGCAGGTCAGGTTGGGTCCCTAGCCCCTGCGATAGGCAGGGGGTTAATGTATCCAGAAAAACCAATCAGGTAATTCAATTCTATTTGTAAATAAATTTCATAAACAATTTTCAAAACTAAATGTATATTTTGACATTAGCAATGATGCTGGAATGGATTTTAATACAGATCTCTTGAACAGCACTACAGAAAGTTCTGAAATAATTTGTAGTAAAAAATTGAATTTGTAATTCTTCAGACTGAACATATTAACTAACATCTGTTTAACTTTATTGCTAGTATTTAAGTTACTAACTCAAAACTTTCAACTCTACCTTCCTGATCATGCATTTTTTAAAAACACCAAGTTTTAGGGCTGTTGTTGCTATTACTGATTAAATCTTCACTAGGTGTCATTCAAATTACTTTGTTTTCCATTTAAGCTCACATTATATATTTAATGTGTCCCATTTTCAGGGTGACTGTGAAGATCATGCTAACCTTTTGTGCAGTCTCCTGCTGGGTTTTGGGTTGGAAGCTTTTGTGTGTGTAGGAACCAAAGGAAAAGGAGTTCCTCACACATGGGTAATGACATATGGGATTGATGGAGCAATTACTTTCTGGGAGAGTTTAACTGGCCACAGGTGCGTAAACCATGTGTTTGTACCTGCAGCTTTCTGACTCTTTGCCAAGAGGGTTTTTTTTGCGGGGGGGGTGTAGGTAGGATCACTCCATTTTTATTCACTTCCCCTATGTGCACTCAATGGGACTGCACCAAAGCAAGCTTACTGCTTTCAATTCCCCTTCTGGATTCAATTTACAAGTATTGTTAAACAGCTTAAACCACAATCTTGGCTACTTCACAATATTGGAAAATTAAAAACTTCCTCCATGGAAGAGCAAAGAAAGGAGACAGTTTAATGGGGAAAATGCTTATTAGGGCAATGCTGATGCACTGGACCTTTTGGGAAAATAAAAACTGAAAGCTTCCTCCTAGAAGGAGGAAGGGGAGCCACCCTTGTTTTCTTAAGAGAGGTGGGCCAAGTCAGCTTGCTTGAGGTGCATAATGGCATGTGGATGCAAGGATTGCACCAAATTGCATACCAGACATCCGTATGACCTATTAATTGACCTGTTTAGCCTGCTCTTGCCTGCTCGAATTGAGATGTCTAGCCAGGTCTTTATCCTCTTATCATTTATTTTACTTAAAATACTGGCTATACAAGAAGCAAATCTTCATGTTTGGGAGATGTTTCTCTTTCTCTTAAAAGCATTATTAAAGGACAAATAAAAACAAAAATATAAAACATCTAATAAGCATATAAACCTCTGAAAACATACTGGGGGGGAAAACCCAAATACATGTGCAGTATTCTACAGCAGGGTTGCCACAAGTTTGGAAATCCTGGAAAAGTCAGGGAAAAGAAAAATGGTTTGGAGATCCTGGAAAAGTCAGGGGGAAATGTAGAGAGTCATGGGGAAAACTGGAATTTGACTAGAGGTGGAAATTGTTAACCATCTCCTTTTTAAATATTTGTAAAAGGAGGGGTTTCTCCATGAAAACGCCTCTTTGTGCAACAGATAAATACAGTGACTTGAGGAATCAGTAGGCAGAGTTACAAGAATGAATACAAATCTTGCTCTTGGACATACTTCATCTGTTAGGCCAGCTGGCTGGGAGTCATGCTTCCAAGGGAGTTGAATGTGTATTCCTCAGGCCCCCCTCCTCCCAATTTAATAAATATAGTTGAGCACTTGGAAGTATTATAGTCTAAATGTGCCAGTTGGATCTGTATAGACTGAAAAATAGGTCAGAGTATTTGTTGGCTTTCAGTTTTGGCTAAAAGAATATAATTTATTAATATATATATCTGTTAATCTACAGGTACATACACAATCCAATTAAGCCTGATGACCCTCCAGTTATTGAGCAACCAAAACCTTTGTATCCTTACCGAACAATAGGATGTGTATTCAATCATCAAAAATTCTTGGCAAACTGTCAGCCTTCTGATGTTGTAGAAATTTGTTCCTTTGACTTGCATGATGAATCCAAGTGGAAACCAATGAGTGGAGAAGCAATCAAATCAGTGTGTTCGCCTGGGGCCACAACTGCACTGCCACCTTTTCCTCCTCTGTCTGCCTCTGCAGTAGATGCTGCTGGGGCAAGCAATGAACTGGAGTTACAACTCAGAATATTAGCAGTGGAACACAGAAAGGTACATGTCATTATTTGTTGTTCTGCAACTCAGTTGTTTTCATTATTAAAAACAGGTCTGAAAGTGTGTAAATTAAAGTTATTAGTAAAGCCAAGTATCACAGTGAGAGCACAACAATTAGATAGTGAGGGCTACTTAAACTTTGCTGACATTTGCCTGGCTGAATGAATCCAAATGTCTTCTAGCCAAGAGGTCTTAGAAATTATTTTAAGTCTACCCTTACGTTGGCTTGGCTTTGTGCGAGGCCAGTGGTGTTTCATGAGCCTAGAAGGTGTTTCAACTTAGTATAACTTAAATCACCCCCTCCCAATCTCTTCTCCCACCTCCTTTTGTTTTTTCTGCCCATAGATTTTTGCTAGAAGAGTCGTTTCGTTGGTGGATCCCTCAGCCAGTAGATCTTTGAGATCAGTCAACACAACAGGGTTCAGTTGGTACACAAACATATCTGCTAAGCAGAACAGACCTCTTCCTGTTCTCAACCACCAACATTTAGCCACCCAGATTTTGGCTTCTTGTTTTTCTGTAAATACGTGTGTGCTATTCATTGTATATTCCATCCATTTTATATCAATATTTGAAATGTTTAAAAGCTGACCTTTGGACTTTCAGCCTCCAGAGCAAATGCAGAGCCCCTATTCCCATCTCAGATAAATGCTAGCCGTAAATAGACTAAGTAGAATGAAAGCGATATACCCCTTGCTCAGTATTCAATTTATTTTAAAAACTTTTTACTTTTTTGTAAAATTCAGTTGAGTTAGCATGTATTACCTAGAGTTTGGCCATTTCTTCTGCTGTATATTCAGAAATGCTGCATCTGGTCTTTTTAAACTTATCCTAAGATTGTTAAGAGTTAAATCCATTGCTTTCCCTAGTAGGTATGGTAGAGCCTTCCCCATCTCCTTTCTCCTTTTGAGTCCAAAAGGTTTTCTGCTCCTCCAAACTCATTTTTGTTTGCAGTGGTGTAAGCAGGTTCGGTTTTTATCTCAGGCATTTCTGACCCATGATAATCTAAAACATGCTCTGCTTCATTTAAACAGAACAACTCTTTATTACTTGCAATAGGAGAGGAATGAACAATAAACTTGGGAGGTAATAATAACTTAGAACTGTCCATAAACTGAGACCATAACAGTTTGGTCTCTGGCCCTTTGGAGGGGGTATCTCGAAACACACGCGATCCTGAGCGAAGTCCTGCAACATGGCTGACAAGCCCACTCCACTTCTCTGTCACTCTTGCTCCTCTCTCTTCGGACACCCATAGGTCCTCGCTTCTATGGTGTTCGGTATTTGGGAACACATACACATTCTGCTCTACAGGGTCCGGATCTTTCTCCTCCCAACTCCACCTGTATATCAAACTCCCGTTTTTTACACACACTCTCCCTTTTATACTCCCCCCTCCTCTCTCCAGACCCTCTCCTCCTCTTCCGTTGCTAGGTGCTGCTTCTGACATTCTTTTCTTCCCGCCTCACTCGTCTCCCACACTCATCTCCCGGAGAGCTGACACCAGGTCCTGCACATCTGAGGGAGGGGACGGCTCACTCTCCTTTTCTTGTCTGGCCTAACAAGTAGAGAGGATAGATTGCCCCCTCCCAGTTCTACTACCCTGTTTCCCCGAAAATAAGACCTACCCAAAAAATAAGCCCTAGCAGGATTTTTATGGATTTCTTAAATATAAGCCCTACCCCGATAATAAGACCTAGTGATGGGCGTGGCTGTGCCTGCACACACACAGAGACACACACAGACACACACCGCACGTTGCCCCTCCCTTTCCACAGCCGGCGAGTTTGGGATCAGAAAGTCGGGTCTTTTAAGCCCAGTTGCCGCCGACCCATCCCAGATGTTCCTCTTCCGAGCAAAAACTCGCCAACCCAACACTATCAAACTTCAGATCTCCAGATGCTTTGGATCACAACTCCCACAGTCCTTTGCCATTGGAAATACAGGCTTGGAATTCTGGGAGTTGTGGTCTAAAACATCTGGATGTCAAAAACATCTGTACACGCCTGCTTTAACCCTTCTGTTTCATATTATTTTTCCTCTCTCATGCTTTTCTTCTTTCCGCTGCGCTGAGTTCCCACACGGGCATCGGGAAAAGAAAAAAAGAGAGGAAAACACAGACATTGACCCCCACACACACCAAGATGATTGCTTGTGTGCCAGAACTTTTCACAGAGGCTCCAGTGAGGTACTTACCTGGCAAGTGCAAGCAGGAACCAGCAACCTGGGCTAAAGAAGCACGTTGGACTGCGAGAAGGTTACAATAATAAAAAATAAGACATCCCCTGAAAATAAGCCCTAATGTGTCTTCTTGAGAAAAAATAAATACAAGACAGTGTCTTATTTTCGGGGAAACACGGTAGATATTGCTATCCTTTGAGTAGAATACTGCAGTTGGATACTTATCTTAACATTATATTCTTCATCTCCGTACACTTCTGTATTCTAGGGTCTCAAAATCCTTAGTTTCAAAATGGCGGTACTGAATCAAAACATTAATAATAGAATTTATGTAAGTTATTTTGTGTGGTATACAGATTCTTTGCATGCTTCTGGTTTAATACTTGCTTAGTAAAAGATATGTTGGAAGTCCTGGAACCATAATAAATGTGAGATTCAAACTCATTATCAAGCTGTAATATTATTATTAGCTAGATTAGTTGTGGAAGACCTAGCCAATTTTTCAGTGATTTTCCTCCTTCAGTTTTTAAAGAAAGCATTAATACTACATTTAGTCAACAATGATGCCTAGGAATGTAACAGGGAGAGCAGTCAAGGGAAGGAATGCAGCTGTAACCAGTGGATGTCCATGGGAAGTAGAATCAAGTCCATGTGTTGATTCAAAACAGCCACAGGGCTTGGTTCAAAAAAGGGGGTCATGGAGCCGAAGCTAAATACATTACCGCATTTTCCTATGTTTGTAAGTTTCTTGTTACATCATATTAGTTCATATTTAATTTTAATTTGTCTAAGCCATGAGAACTTGAACAACAGAAAATGTCTGAAAAAACATACTCTGAGGAGAATCTAGTAGCATAATTCTATGAGCAAAATGGCAGGTTTCTGCTGAGCTGACTGGGGGAGGGGGATCCCCAATCTAGTTCTTCACAAAACACTCTTCTGAGGTGGGAAACTCCCACCAGCTCATTTTTGAGGGAGCACAGATGCCTGCAGTAGGTTGGGAGGGAACAGATGGAACATTTTCCAGTGGATAAATGGGAAAGTGTCACACCTGTACATATGCCAATGTTATGGCATCAAGCTAATTATTACACTTTTTATCCACTAGAATGATGTAATAGGGATTATCCCTTGATCCGACTTCTTTTGTTTCTGGTACTTTACAGTAGTTGAAATGGAAAGTAGAATTGGTACGTTACTGCTGAACCTAGAATGATGATATACATCATGGCTGTCGACCGCGGCCTACCTGCTGTTTTCGTAGTCCTCCCGTGGTTGTTGTGGTGTGCGCGTGTGCACAAAAGTCACAGCAGTGAGTCGTGGGTGGCAGCATTAGGGATGGCGGTGGGGGGGTGGCAACGGTGGCGGGGCGGCTGGGGTGGTATCAGGGGCGGCAGCAGCAGGGGCGGCAACGGTGGGGGTGTGTGATGGGGGTGGGGGTGGCGGTGGTGGCTCCAGCAGCACACAGCAGCCACGGAGGCGGGCCCAGGCTGGCTTGCTGGGCCTGTTTGATGTCTCTGGCAAGCAGGCAGCCACCGCACACGCCACTGAAAAACCCAAATACCGCTGCTGCAGAGGGCGAGTGAGTGGGGGGGAATTCCCCCCCAACACAGGGACCTGGCGGGTGACTCCTGAAGGCGCCACGGGCAACTGGTCGCCCTCGGTCGACCTGTGGGGCAGGCCTGATACACGTTTTGAGAGAAATACAAATGAAGGGAAAGGATTTAAGAATAACTCATATATCTTTTTTTGAATAATTGTTTATTTTTCAAAAAACAGAACAGAGCACAATTCTGATTTGAAGTTTCCTGGAGACTGGCAAATTTTTTAAAACAGATTCATCTTGCTAGAGAAAATAATGTGGTGAATTCCCTACAGCAGTCATTAAAACTGAAGTTAGGAATTTGGAAATTATATGTTTCACAACAATAAGTCTGCATGAGATAGCTATGCTGTCTGTTGGAGGTTTAGTATATTCTACAGAATTCCAAGACAAATGGATGGTTCTAAGGGCCAGAGCTTATGTCTCTGTGTGTTCCACTTTGTTGCTTGTTAGCTTATCCCTGTTTGTATACATATGAGAAGGATGCACAAATGAAAATTATGCATGATGTATTATGTTTTGCCTTGCATTCTGTCATTGGTTATTGTTATTCAGCTTTGTCACTTTTTTGAAAAACCATAGTTATAAACTTTAATGGAGAGGGAAGTGGAAAAGGGAAAAACTTACTGGAATAACCTTTGTAGATTGTGGTACACAGCCTGCAGGACTACAGACTTATCTGCTTAGATAGGAGAATTGCATTTTATATGTACCTGTTTTCTTATTCTCTACTTAAATATGCACCAGCAGTTATTTTACCACATAGAAATTTTAAAATTATGCTGTATTGTATTGGTGTTCTGACTAATGCATTTTTGTAATAGCTATAGAACTTTCTAACTTAATAGCGCTAATTTCTGAAATTTGATGACTGAGCATATTTTTGCTGTAAATTCATCGTAAACTGCAATCTGTTCTTCATATGCTTTATTCAACATGCAGGATCTTGGCCTTGCAACAGTTTGGGATGACCAGCTATCTTATCTTTTGTCACCAGCCTTGGCAGCCTATGAACTTGAACGTACCACAAGCATTTCTTCTGGAAATGAAGAGTTCCAAGATGCTATCAGGAGAGCAGTACCTGATGGTCATACTTTCAAAGGATTCCCCATCCATTTTGTGTACAGAAATGCAAGGAGATCATTTGCTGCATGTCTTCGGTAAAACCTTCCCCTTTTTCACAATATATATTGTAGCATACAATAAAAGAAGATTATGATTTAACCAACATCTGCAAGGCTGGAAATAAGTTTACTAGTTGACAAAACCCATAACAATTAAAAGTTGCTGACTCACAGAAAGTAACAATATCTCATCTGGTGATTATGTTTTGTAACATTTATCTTCATTGAATAACCTTTGTTCAGCGTGGAGTGCTACTTTTTAGAAGTAATACCATAATAAACTGAAGCCCTCTGTAACTGAGTAGTGACAGGATGATGTTCTAGGATCCAGGTCATCATCATGCTACTGTTTAGTTGTAGAGGGTCTAACCATATTATCATATTCTTGCATCCAGTACTAACTTTCCAGGCACTGCTGTGGTAAATGTTACAGTGCAACTCAGCTAGCCAGAAGCCTTGCCTTGTTGCTTTTAATTGTCCATATGCCCTTTTTGCTTATAATTTCTATGAATGGAGCTTCAAAATGAATTTAAAAATTAGTGAGAGGTTATGCTTGTTTGAATTCTTCAGATATAATTGTATATTGTCCCTCATTATTGCAAGCCACCTTCGGTCCTTTTCCAAGGAGAGAGATGGTGTAAAAATATTCTAAATAAATAAATAAATTCTAGCTAGATTGAGAAACATCAGTAAACAGTTGGTGAAAGTAGGAGATAGTTCAGAATTGAGAGAGTCGGTTCTGGCTAAGGGGACAGGCAAGCCATGCTGTGAAGTTTTACATAAGTAACTGGACTTTAATTAGTGATAATTATATTGTCTTAACCATCTAATTCTCAATCTGTTTTTGTTCATATGAAATTTGTACTGTGAAACAAATAGTGCTGTTGGCATGATGTTTAGCTGATAGGTCACCTACAAGACAATGAATTATTGTTAGGCTATTGTCATTTCATATGGCAGGTGACTGAAAAGAGGAGAGATGATGGGGAAGATGATGATCATTTCCATAATATCTACTACCCTTTTTAAAAGTGTGGGGTAAACAATCAATGACCTCATATGGCCACTTGATGTCACTGCAGCTGAAATTTGGTGGACAATTAGTAAAAATTATTTTTCTTTCTTTTAAAGTCTTATTTTTCTCCTTTAAACATGAGTTCCACAAAGACCTTGTTTATAAGTAAATACAGTATTCACTTCCAGAAATATCTCAGGTGTGGAAATCTACTTCTCAGCAAAGAATGTATCAATCATGCATTTTTGAGAGACTGAAAAGGTGCTTTAAAAATAAGAAGCAACCTTGTTTCCCCACCTAATTTCAGCACCAGTAAACTTATTTTTTCCTCCTTCAACAGAATAACTAAAGAATAAAAATTAACTGATAATGGTTATTTGTGTTTTTGTTTCTTCAAATAGGTCTCCATTCTGTGAGGAAATACTGTGTTGTAGAGGTGACCAAGTGCGGCTTGCAGTTCGTGTTAGAGTTTTCACATATCCTGAATCTGCGTGTGCTGTCTGGATTATGTTTGCTTGCAAATACCGTTCTGTACTTTAAGACATTCACACTTCTGGCCAAAATTCTCTGCGGAGACACAGAAGTCCCACTGAGATCAGAGGTTTGAGTATCCCTGGTATTAGGCTTGCATTTTGGTCCTGGATACATTTACATTCCTATAGAATGTGTTTCTGGATGTTTGGGATAGTAGGTTTTTAGACCGTAGTGTCCGTATGAGGAGATACTACTAAGACACTATTCTAGTAATGGTATGGTTTTGGAAAAGCTGTGGGTGCAATAATAATAGAGTGTTTATGCAAGATATGTGCTTGTGTTTGAAGTATCATGGGAAAAATTCTGTACAAAGTGTAATTTATGTATTAATAAAATATCTTTATTTTAATAAAAGCTTTATAAAGATTTCCAGAAGTTTAAACTCACATTTGCTCTTCAATACAGTATTTCACATTTCCAGATGGGATTTTTTAAAATCAGCAATAGTGTCACTAAGATGATGAAAGGATGTACTTTGTTTTCTTTTGAAAATGCTTTGCTTGAAAAAAATACTGCAGAACAAACAAAAGTAGAGATTCCAGAGTGCAGGATTCTAATATTGCAGTGCACTTGAAACGTGATTGTTAACCAGGGAAATTGAAGTGATAGAAGCCATGCATTCTAGCCCCATAGATGCAGCTGTGGGCAAGTACTACTTTGTGGTATTCATTTGTTCCATAGTGCAAAGGAAGTTTGGTTGTGTGCTGCAGCTCATTGATTTAGTCCAGATTAAGATGGGTGCATTGGCTGTGACATAAAAGTTCCTTGCACTTTCCTTTCCATAGAAATTCCTCCATTCTCTTGAAATTCTACACAGGGTGTCAGGAAAACTTGCTGAATGTGCTGAGTCATGGAGGTGGGTCTTTGAAAGTGGTGTGAAGAAACATTCTATTAGCATAGTTCTTGTAGCAATCACATTCTGGATCCAACACACTGTACTAATAGCTATAGCAGGGGTCCTCAACCTACGGCCCGCGGGCCGGATCCGGCCCCCAGGGACCCTGAATCCGGCCCCCGGGAGCAACAGCAGACCCCCCCCACCCCGCCCCCTGCCTGTGGGGGCCGCTCGAGCCCTTTAGAACAGTTGCATCGCGACTGCCGGCAGGCTCCGAAGACAAGCGCTCTAAGCGGGGCACTCCTGCCCCGCCGCCGCCTTCAAAGCGCGCGCGCTAACCATCCCTCGGGGTTGTCCTTTTCCTTTCCCGCTCCCCCCCACCCTCCCTGCCACCGCTGCTTTATTTTTGATTCTTTCTGTCCCTCGCCGGACCCGTTCGCGAGTTTCCGGCGGGGAAGCCAACTCGGGGACCGGGCGTGCGAGCGAGCGAGCGTTCCTGCGTGCGTCTTTGGTGCATGTGCTCCCCTCACCCGGAACTGGTGGGAAGCGGGCCGGGGAGAAGGAGGAGGTGGAGGCCGCGCACGCGAGAGAGAGGAGGAGGAGGAGGCCCGGCGTCGCCCGCGGGGGAGGGTTTGGAGGAGTAAGTAACGGGGCGGCGGCGCAAACGGCTATCCACTGGTTTTTTTTCTTTCCGGGCTCCCTTCGGGTCCTTTCGTGCTTTCCTTCTTCGTGGCCGGGCGGGGGGGGGCGCCGTCGCCAGTGCCACGGAGCTTGGTGGGCGGGGGGTGCAAGGGGGCACTCCTCCTCTTCTGGTGCCGCCCTTTTCCCTAATATCTTCCAGTCTAGGTTTTTTTTTAAAGGAAAATTAAAAAGTCCCATCTTGCCCCGCGCCTGTTTTCCCCCTTTCCTCCTGATTGGTCGAGGCGCAAGAGCGCGAGTTGTTCAAAGTGGTGGAGTTGCTGAGCTTTTTTGGGCGCGCGCCGCCCCAGCGCTCCCCTGTTAGGGGGTCGTGCCTTTGGCCACTCCCCCCACACACCGTTGCCTACCGCTTGTGTGGGGCAGGCGAGGCTGAGGCGTCCAGCGCCCCCCCTACACACACACACACACACACACACACACCGAAGCGGGTGGGGAGAAAGACATGCCCGCCCGCCCACCCTCCCGCTGGCCGGACTCCCTGCCTGCTTGCTTGCTTGCAGGAGGAGATGGACGCTGCACCTTCCCTCTGAGCGACGTCCTTGGAGTGGCCGCGGTACCAGCATGTGGCGGAGGTACAGGGTGGGGTGGGGGATCGCCCGCCTTGGATCCGGGGTGGCGGGGGGGTGATGGGGATCCTGCTCAGACGGGGTGCTGCTGCTCTTTTGCCCTCTGCTGCTGCTGCGTCGGCGGGGCCGGTGGTGGTGGTGGGGAGGACCAGGAGAGAGGCTGGAAAGACCCGCGCCCCGGAAAGGCGCCCGGTTTTCTCTCCAGGCGCCGCAGAGTCTGCCGCCTGAGACCGAGGACGGCGGCAGGCGATCGGGCCAGTGGTGCCGCTGACCGAGAAGCAGGCTGGCTGTTTTGGTTTGCTCTCCTCCCTCCCTCTCTCCCGCCCCCTGGGCAAGCCGGCTTGTTTTCCCCGCTTCAGTCACAAACTTTCTCCCGGCCCTCGTGATGCCGCTGGCCAGGGATCACAGGACCAGAAGTTACTGGTGATGGAAGTGGTGGCGGTGGGGTGTTGTGTGGTTGGATTTTTTCACGTTGCGAACTGGCATCACTTTATGGTGGACGACTCTGTGCCCAGGGGTTTGACGATTCCCCCCTTTCTCCTCCTGTTTCCATGTATGTATGTATGTATGTATGTATGTATGTATGTATGTATGTATGTATGTATGTATGTATGTATGTATGTATGTATGCATTTATTTATTTATTTATTTATTTATTTATTTATTTATTGATATAGCTTGTATGCCGCCCACTACCCAAAGGTATTATTATTATTATTATTATTATTATTATTATTATTATTATTATTATTATTATTATTATTAATGTTCAGTGTGCATAGGTATTTCTTCATATTTTTTTCAAAATCTAGTCCGGCCCCCAACAGTGTCTGAGGGACGGTGAACCGGCCCCCTGTTTAAAAAGGTTGAGGACCCCTGAGCTATAGTATAACTGTATATGGGCATTTATGTTGTAGAGGCTGAAACTCTGTTTTATTATGCATGCAGAAAGAAATCTAACAGGTTGCTTCTGGGGTCATGTGCACCCAATTCAAGAATCACAGTGAGGAGACATTAAAACTTATCCAGGGCTGTCCAACTTTGAACAGGCCAAGGGCTACTTTTTCTGGCCCAAAGTGCCTGAGGGCTACTACACTAATACCTCTACTTACGAATTTTATCCATTACAAGCACATATTCGTAAGTAAAAAAAAATGTAAGTAGAGCAGCGGTTTCTCAAGGGAATGCATTGAAATTCATTCCCTCTGGAACAGATTAATTGATTTTCATTTCATTCCAATGGTAAGGCTGGCCATGCACATGCTTCCCTTGCACCCGCTCGATCATCTGGCCAGTGGGGGGGGGAGGGGACCACATCATGGTCCTTGAACTGCCCTGCTCGGCTGAGACAGTGGGCTGGCAGACCCAGAACTTTGCTGGGGCAGTGGTGGTTCTTGGGATGGGGGAGGGAGGGATGGAGAACTTACCCCCTCACTTTTTTATTGGTGGCTGGCGGGCTACTTTTGAACCCTTAGCGGGCTACCCATAGCCCGCGGTCTACCTGTTGGGCAGGCCTGACTTATACCATCCTTTGTCTTCTACCTGCATACCAAAGTAACTGGATTTCATACTGAGACTGCAACCTTGTTTTACACAAATGTCTCTAATTTATCAAATATAGACCTGTTTTGTCCATTGTAGGATAAGAGGTGAGCTGTATGCACGTTACCATCTTAGAGTGTGTCTACCCAGTGGGGAAAACCTACTGTGTAGTTACAGTGTTTCAACATTTTTCAGACTAGATTCCCTGATTATTTCTCTGGATGAAATCACTGTAGCAATCCATACCAATATTATCAATTATCATGTTGCAGGAATCCACAGGGGCAGCAGAAAAGTATGAAAGCCACCTTTGCCAAGATCAGCAATTCAATTAATCTTTGCTGAGATTGGTTCAAATAAAATGTGTCATGTTTTTACAGGAACTATCTCTTTGCTTCATCCTTATTTTTTCCAAAGTGACATGGTGCTTATTTGGTACCCTTGCTCATCATGTTTTTTTAATATGTAGAGAAATTGAGGGGCACGGCAGACACTCATTTGAGGGGAACTCAGATAATGGTCTGCCCACTGACACCCCCATAATTGCCCATTTTCATTGGATGAAGTAATCACAAAGTGGAAGAAAGTGATGGCAGCCAATCAGAGCAAAATGGCCTACAGTACTCTCCGACAGCTGAACAAAAAGAGATGATTCCACAATGAAAAACATTGGGCTTCCCTGCTCATAGCTTTGCTTCATATGTGATGTTTTTGTCTGGTTCAGGGAAGTCCCTGTCTAACCACTTAGCCACATTGTCCTGCTTATCCTGAATTGGCTGAGCCCAGAGAGTCAAATGTAGTGATGGCTAGGGGAACTTGCCTGGTCATGGTGCCTCCCAGCACTCCAGTCTAACGCCACTTTCAAGAAGTTCCAAAAATACACAAGGTTAAGTGAATTCACTCCCCTGTTAATGCTGCAAAGTAGAACTGCCATAACATCTGAATTTTTTTTTAGAAAAAATCCTGGTAGCTAGTCAAGGCAAAAGTTGGTATCAAGTACCACAAATTCTCTTAGCCAAGAACACAGATAATTGAGCAAATTTTAATGTTTTATTGAAAATAACCAAAAGGGTCAAAGTTTTAAAAGGTTTCCATCAGGCATCAAAAGTATTTGGAACAAACAATCTGAGTCTAAAACTGAAGCAATCAAGAGAAAAACACCTGAGAATAAAAAGGCTAGCTAAGCTACCTGATACACACTAGCATAGCGAGAGTGGGGTCTGGGAGCATGCACAGAGTGTATCATAAAATGGCATAATGCAATAGCAATTAAGCATAATGCCTCCTAATAGATAGGCTAAGCCAACCAACTTCTGAACTCCTTTTTAAGCCTTAACCATCCTAATCCCTGGTCCCTTCGAAATGATCTGCCAGCCAAGCTTTGAGCTGGGCCCTGTGCACAGCTGCAGTCATTCTCTGAAGCCGCACAAGACCAGAGAACAAGTGGACTCGGCCCTGGGAAGGCTTTACTGGAAAAAGAGAAACTGCAGAGGCTTCCCCCCCCCCTTTCTCCTGCCTAACCTACCCCTGCTTGGTTGTGTTTTGTTTTTCCTGATTGTGTGTAAACATACTCCCTGCTGGTCTTGCACCACGAGCCGATCCTGCACAACTGATTTCGCTCCTCCACCCTCACCCCGCCTCGACTGCAATAAAGCGGGGAGGCTGAGAGAGCGAGGGAGCCCAGAAACTCTGGCCCAGGCAAACACACAGGACCAAAACGATTCAAAAGAAATCCCGTTCAACTCAAGAAGCCCTTTCCTGGCTGTTGAAAAATGCCTTGCTTTGGGAACAAAACAAAACAGAGAGCGGGGGGGGGAGCCCCCTACCCAAACACTGGGCGCGTAGCTGTACGCTGTGGGAACGCGTATTTTTAAACTTGAATTCTAGCCGGCTAAAGGCGGTGCGAATCCAGGAGCAACCGAGCCCCGGCCGGAGGCTGCGGTTTGTTGCTGCCGCGGCTTCCCGCTCGCCGCCTTCCTCTTTTTCCCTACAGGCAGGAGGCGGCAGAGGCCCACAGAGGAGGAAGAGGGACGCCATGGCGTTGCTACGAGCGGGCTCTCCCGCCCTTCGCGCTCTCCTCCCTCCTCCCGGGGGGCGGGAGGAAAGGACGGACGGCCTGACAACACTCTCTCTCTTTTTTATCTCTTTCTCTCTCTCTCTGGGGCTCCTGCGGTGGCGGCGCCGGCGGGTCCTTCTTGTTTTCTCCTCTTTTTTTTCCCGCCGGCGACTGTGAGGGCGGCGTTGTTGGGGCGGCTCACGCGCTCGGTGGCCTGAGGGGGCCCCGCGGCGGCGGCGGCGGCGGCGGTTGTGGTGGGAGCCGAAGGGAGGAGGGGAGGAGGAGGAGGAGCCGCTGCTGCTGCTGCTGAGGGGGGGGGGGGGCAAGATGAAGGCGGCGGGCCAGCAGGGAGAGCGGCGTCTGAGGTGAAGAGAAAGCGCCGCCGGTAGAAGAGAGCGGAGGGCGACCCGCGCGGGCTCCCCTTCTGCCCCTGCGGAGGGGCATGGCTCAGGCCGGGGCGGCCCCGGGGGGCGAGTCCTTGCCGGGGCCCTCCATCGGCCCCGGAGAGGAGGAGGAGGAGGAGGAGGAGGGCGCCGCCTCGCCGCAGGGGATGCAGGACGCCCTGTCTCTGGACGAGATCCTGAAGCTCTACAACCAGCCCATCAACGAGGAGCAGGCCTGGGCCGTCTGCTACCAATGCTGCGGGTCCCTCCGCGCCCGAAGCCGCCGCGGGGAGCCCTCGACCCACCGGGTGGAGGGACCCGCCGACATCCTCCTCTGGAAGGACGGCGCCGTCACCCTCGACCACCCGCAGCAGGAGGAGGAGGAGGAGGAGGGCGCGGCGGCGGCGGCGGCGGTGCTCGCAGCTCGCCCGGAGCAGGTACGGCCGGGCTCCTTCAGCCTCCTCTTCCTCTGGGGCCCCGGTTCCCCCGATGCTCTGCCGCCCCGCCTTTGCCCCCCCCCACCCCCACACCCCCCCACACACCACCCCCCCACACACACACCGCCATCTCCCACCCGCCACCCTCCTCCTCCTCCTCTTCCTCCTGGGAGCCCTGGAGTTCACCCGTTCCCAGAAAGGCAGGGCAGACAAGGGAGATAGATTCCTCTTCTCTCCCCTTCTTTTCTCTTCCTCTCTTCAGGGTTTGTTTTTTCCCCAACATGTAAATATGGATTTTCCTCCTTTTTGCCTCAAGGTGAAGTTGTTCCTTTCCACCACCACCACCACCACCACCCCCCATACACAAAAACGCTGCTGTCCAGCTAGGCTCCTTCCCTCAGCTATTCCATTTATATAAAGAGCTTGTTGTTCAGCATCAGCCTTTGCTCCCCCCCCTCTCTCTAAATATGGCAATTTTCTTCCCCTGTTGGCTTGACCGATAGAGGTCAAATGCTAATGACAATATTATATTTCTCTGATCATTTGCTGCATTATGGCTGATCTATACAGCAGTTCTGAGTCTGCAGGGCAACTTGATGAACTTGAGCAGATGCCCTGATTTATGCTATTGTATTTCCATTTTTAACAATATAGCGAGATGGGGGGTGTTGGTTTG
The DNA here is from genome assembly GCA_037367245.1 of Phrynocephalus guinanensis. Taxonomy (NCBI): domain Eukaryota; kingdom Metazoa; phylum Chordata; class Lepidosauria; order Squamata; family Agamidae; genus Phrynocephalus; species Phrynocephalus guinanensis. The sequence goes on along the minus strand of CM074739.1, from coordinate 67,083,463 downwards.
AAAGTATGTTTACCAGAATTGCTGTAGCTCCTTATCTGAGCCACAGTGTTCTCTGGTTCTGCTCAGAGAAGGCCTGGAGAAATGAAAAGGATGCAAAGCAGCTCCATGTAGGTCAGTGTGAGGATGGAGGAGGGACCTGCAAAGCAAAACAAAGAGAACAGCTGTCAGAGCCTCAGCATGCTCTTAGCAGGAGGTTTTAGTATCTGTTGGCTTTGTGTCTTTGCTTACCCAAAACAAGAGTGCTATCTAAAACCAAGTTGCTATATTTGAAAATCAATTCTCTTGATAGGTGTGGGACTTGACACCTTGGTCCTGTAGTTCTGCATCTGCTTGGAAGAATGTTTCATATAAAGCAATCATATAGGAATGCATGTTGCATATAAATCAGATGTTTTATTTGCAGTCATTAATAAAGGAAATGTAAATAAACTGTATAATTTATACAGGGAATAAAATGGGGCTTTGTGAATTCTTCTTTCCTTGAAGTATATACTTTGTGCAATATGTCAGACAGATCTAGTCATTATGTGTGCTATGCACTTTATGCACATGAGTAATGTAATTGCATATTGCCTAGTCTTAGAAGTGTTAGTCTGTGCCTTTCAATGTCTCTAAATATACCCACTGCCTCAAACATGCTTATGAAAATCAAGTCAGCATCCCAAACTATAATTAAAAGCCATCACAGCATAAACTCAGTCTGGAAATAAGCTGATTATGCTTGTAGTTTTACTTATACAATCAACAAATCCTTACATACAAAGCGTAATACTCTTACATCATAGAAATTTTAATTTTGCTCTCTATTTTGAGTATAATAGAATATGAGATTATTTTAGTATTTAAAAATGAAGATAATCAAATTCAATTTGAATTGAATTTCACGATATGAAATTTCTGAAATTTGTTATTGTATGGAGCATAAGAAGAACTTACTGTGGTGTTTAGTCCTGGTATTTATTGCTGGATTCTAGTCTATCTTTTAGACACTAGTGATGTTCTACAGCATATTCAATGTTGCCCTAGAGCAGTAATGTAGTGGGGTTTCCTACCTCCTATTGCAAGTTGTATCCTTCTTAAATGTGGCTCCTAAAGCATGGTGGGTCCCCATATGCCAGCAGCATCTGTAAACAAGGAGATTTCTCCAGCCAGCTGCTTGTCTCCCCATATTGCCAATGATCTCCAAGCCAACTTTGGGGGGGGGGAACTACGTGAGAGTTAAAATTCCTAGCCTGCATCCCATTTTTCATGTTAAAAACAGATCTTTTATCTCTTACTTTGCCTTGATTGAGTAGATCCAAGTTTGAAAACACATCTGCTCATTTGGATACAGAGTGATACTCCCTGTAGTGTAGTAGAAGTAGCAGAGCTAACAAAAATAACAGTAGTCATATGATTTACTCATAGAAACAAAGTTCCAGGATGGACAGTACTTGTAAAAAGTTATAAGTAGGAAATACTTTCAGGCAGGGTGGATTTGATTTTAAATCATGATTTAAATCACTAGTCAGTAAGGCTCAATTTAAATCATGATTTTCTACATAAAGACTCGTTTTTGCTGGAGTTGTTTTAATCTTACTATTTACAAACAGATGAAGGTTCCATTTTTAGAATAATAACTTTTCAGATTAGCTTTAAAGTTATATCAGAAAATTACTGATTTGGTGATTATATACCATTAGAAATACATAGATAATTATGAAATAATTCCCTGAGCTCCTTGCCCTCTGAAGATGCTGGTCACAGAGTCTGGCTTTCAGGAATATATCTCCAGTTTAATAGGTTGATCATTCATATTTGGACAACTGTTATGTTGTACTTTATTGGAAGGAGAAAAATAATCTTAAACTTAATAATAACCATTTAAATAGTTTTATTTAAAAATCATTGATTTTAGTCTACCCTGCTTTCAGGTTGTCCAGAACACTTTGTCAGGTAAAGATGGTATAAAGCCATAACTTATTAACAATAAGATTTAATGGGGTCAGAAGATAAGAGACTGCAGAAGGTTTCCTTTGTTATCTCTGCCACACATGAAATCTGATCCCTTTAAAAGCTTATAGTGTCACTGTGAAGAAAGCCTATCTGATCATTTTCATTTATTTATGTATGCATTTTCATTGATTGATTGATTGATTGATTGGTTGGTTGGTTGGTTGGTTGATTGATTGAGTTTTATATCGCCCATCTAACTAATCCATTAGTATCACATCCAATGATGGGAAATCCTTTCAAAGTGAAACAAAAGTTAAAATATTAAATGAACCTTTTTTAAATTCTACATGTTACATATACTCATTAGAACGAATGTTTGCTTGGATGATCAAGGTGCACATCTCTTTCCCTGAATGTTTTATCTTTCAAGTCAGAACATAAATTTTCACAAACAAATTGTGCAGATAGAGGCACACATTACACATTACATTGTAATACAAAGAGCAAAAGAAAGTGAAAAAACTTCAAAATGCTGACCACATATGTTTGGAGATGATGGCTGAAATCCTGTTGCTTAGCATAGTAAGTCAAGTAGACCCTTGAATCAGTGGAGATTTAGTGAGTCAACTCCTCTATAAATTCCATTTATCCTGATTGAACAACATAAGTTGTGACTTACTACACTAAAGTAAGTTGCAGGTAGAGCAGACCCTGTTGAATCAGTGGGATGTACAGAGGAGTCAGCTCATCAAATTCCCACTGCTTCAGTGGGCTTACTGTAAGCAACAGGATTTTAAATCCATACATTTCCACAACAATAGTAATAGGCAGGAATGTGAACATGAAATAACATAAAATCATTTAACCTCTTCTGTATACTTTTCTTAAAAGTCACCTCAAATTCTAGATGGAATTACCAAAGGTGGTAATTCCACCATCTGGTCATTCAAGTCTGTGTATGAAAGTAAAGTCAGTAGATTGCTTCTGAGGTATAAATATTCAGGTTTAAGAGCATATATGCACATATTGGTTAATTGCAGGAGATATACAAAACTCTGACCTCATCACTCCCTTTAATAATGGTTTTGAATGGAGAAATCAGGACCAGAAGCAAAGTGAAAGTAATAAGAAACAACAGAGAGGCATTAGCATGAACTCTGGGGTGTGCAGAAGTGTAAATAAAGTACTTGGAAGAGTATGTGTATGTGCACATATAGTCTAATGCAGTGGTACCCAACCTTGGGTAACCCTGTTGTTCTTTGACTGCAACTCCCAGAAACCCTGGCCAGCACAGCTAGCAGTGACAGATTCTGGAAGCTGCAGTCTAAGTACTGTATACCCTAGTTACACATGGTTGGGAACAACTGGTATAAGGCAGCCTGAATATACTCAGTTGGTGACCTTCGGAAACTATGGAATGAGTTGGAGAGGAAAAAAACAAATTGGGGTGAGGATGAGAAGATTGAATTGGCCTGTTCTGCATTCCTTGCAGCTTTTTTAGTGTCCAGAAACAGGCCATCCCTATTTGACTAGAATCTTCACAGTGGTATTTACATTATACAAATGAGGTTCAAGATTTTGTTTCTGTTGTAGCCTTAGTTAATAGAATATGAGAGTTGAAATCTTCACAAGGTAGCGCCATCTGAGTTGTCACCCAAGGAAGAGATGCCTTATATCAAGAAGCTGGAAGAGCAAACTGTTCCAGTGCTTTGACTCTCAATGTTTTCCCCTTTGTAAATAATTACCTTGCAATAAATTTGAAAGCTGTTGTTGCTGTAAAAATACTTTAGATAACATCAGTATTCCAAGATGGGTAATAGAGTAAGTGTTTACATTTAAACTAGTTCTACTTTAAAAGGAACCATAATTAAAATGCCAATTAACTATTATAGTTTTTTGTAACTAATATTGACCTTTTGTTTTTGTGCATGATTTGAACAGAACAAATTGTTTTATAAATTGAAAAAAGGGCAGAATTAGATGATTTTTGCAATGTGTTTAGGAGTTGTTATAGTTATACTGTGTGTAGTTCCACAAGTGAAGGATTCTTAATAAAGTAATATATCTCCAAAGCACATAAAATTCATCCGTTCACTTCCAGGCTCTTTGCTTTCTGAGAAAAGATTTATATTTCAGGAATATTTATTTTCATCCTTTTTAAAAAAAGAATGACATTTTTGCCTTCATATTCTAAATACCATCAGATTAATTGCCTGATAGTATTTTGAAGAGGCAAATTTTAACTTGAAGCAAGATGTGTAGGTAAAGGTAGTAATACTTAAAGCTGTAGTATGAAAGTGTTTGACTTCCTTTCCTAAACCTTCTAGCTATTAATGCTGATAATGACCAAAATTCAGTTCTGCAACTTGACACCACACAACATGGGTGACATAATAATTCCGTGACCATTTTGGTTGGAATGAAATGTTGCCTATTCCTTCATCAGAATCTCAAGAGATCCCTGTCATCCTGGGGAAGCCTCTGGGAACTTTGGAGTAGGGGGTACTCTTTAATGCCCAGAAAACACCACTGACCACAGTTGAGAACATCATCCTAGTTGCACAGTATAAAGCTGTGCAAACAGGAGGTATAGCAGGATTCTGGCCTGGGCCATATGAGAGTGAAACAACTTTATAAAAACTTGTATCTTTTTTCACATATTGATCAATCTTCGATTTTATTTTTGTTGGGAAAATGTAATCAAAATGATTATTGCACTTGACAGCATTTCTATGCTTTTTCCTTAGCTACCTTTTTCAGTTATGATCATGAGAATGGCCATAAAGCAGCCATAAAAATGTGTCTCCAAAGTCTCCTTTCAGTCTGACTTTGAAAAATATAAATTGTTCCTAAGAAGGACAATCTATTACGGAACCTGGAAAAGGCTTAGTGATTATTAATCATTTTCTTGGATCCAGCAAGGAATAGAGATGTATCTGGTGCTGGATGAGGTTACACTCCCTCTGAAAATACAGAAGCACAGGTTAGTTTGCTTGTGAATTTCTCCTTGAGCCTGGATGCCCACATTTCAGTGGTAGCCAGAAGTGTATTTGCACAGTTAGAACTGGTGCACTTGATTCCTGAAGAGCTCTGACTTGGCCAACAGTGACACATGTATTATTTACATCCCAGCTGAATTATGCTAACATATGCTATGTCAGGTTGCCTTTGGAAAGTATTCAGGAACCTAAGCAGGTCCAAGCTGCTGCACCCACATTGTTAACTGGGGCTGGTTATAGGGATCTCATAAGTTCTGTTGTCTACTGCTCTGTTTTTGGGCATAGTTCGGAGTGCTAGTTTTAATTTATAAATCCCTAAATGGCTTGGGTCCAAACTATCCCAAGGTCCATATCACCCTTTATGACCCTTTGTGGCTGTCAAGATAATCAGGGGACACCTTTCTCTTGGTCCCACCACATTCACAGGTGCACTTGAGGTGGGTGGGACATGGGAGAAGACCTTCTTTGTCACCTTTCAAAGTCTTTGGAATTCTCTCCCATGGCAGACCAGGCTGATTTCATCTATGCTGTCCTTTTCTTCAGGCAAGCTTTCCTTTAATGAGAGGGGATTAGTAGGCTTTTCTCTTTAAGAAATATTAAGACTACAAATGTAGAACTTGATTTAAAGATATTTTATTCTGCTAATTATTTATGTTCTTCTCCATGGTCTCTGTGGATCACACATTTAAGTCAGTCCTCCCCTAAAATTCCAGAGCCCACACATTGTTTTTAATGTCTCACATTCTTCAGTACAAAGTTTGGGGGAAATAGAATGGATTGGCTCTTGTTCTGTAGTGAGTTCAGAAATGAATTTGTTGGGAGACACTGCAATATATTCAAATTTATTTAATTTATTAAAAATATTTATATGCCGCCGTTTCCATTAAAGATCCACAATAACATAAAGAAATAACATTAAAAGCTAAAATAATAAATTATTATAATATTGCAATATTTTAAAAGAATCAAACAAATATTTTAAAAACATATAAGTAAAAGCAGTATAAAAACACAACGAAAACATCATAAATATAATAGTGGTTTGCTGCCAGATGGGAGGTACATAAATCCAGTATTTAAATAAATACAATAAATAGTCCTTTTTAAAATCTCCTTGGTTAACCAGTCATTTAAAGGGAAGCCTGCTTGTAGAGGGACAGCAAAAAAAAAGCCCCAGCCTGGCCTCGTGTGGGAGGGAATTTGATAGTCTGGGAGCAGTGACAGAGAAGGCCCTTTCCCGTGTCCTCCCCAAATGCACCTGTGAGGGTCATAGGATGGAGAACAGGGCTTCCTCTGATGATCTTAAACCCCAAACTGTCTCATAAAGGGAGATGTGGTTTGGAGATAGCTTGGACCCAAGCCATTTAAAGCTGTATAAATTAAAACCAGCATTTTGAATTCTGCCTGGAAACAGACTGGAGCTGTTATAACAAGGGAATTATATAATCCCTGTAACCAGCCCTAGTTAATCTGGCTTCATCATTTTGGACCTACTGAAGTTTTTGAACACTTTCCAAAGGCAGCTCCACATAGAGCTCATTAGAGTAATCCAACTGGAATGTAATTAAGGCATGTGTCACCGGGGCCAGATCAGACATCTCCAGGAATGGGCACAGCTGGTGCAGTAATTTTAATTGTGCTAATGAACTTCTGCCCTCCACTGAAATGTGGGCATCTAGACTTAGGGATTAGTCCAGGAACACACCAAATTGCACATCTGTATTTTCAGAGGGAGTGTAACCCCACCCAGCACAGACTGGATCCCTGTTCCCTGATCTGTCTTTTGACTAACTAGGAGCACACCTGTCTTGTGTGAATTAAATTTGTTCACTGTCATCCAGTCTATCACTGACACCAGATACTGATCCAGAACTTAAACAGCTTGAGTTGAATGTGCATGTCATGTCCATGCTGCTGACATTGCACTCTAAAACTCGAGACAACTTCACCTAATGGTTTCATGTAAATGTTAAACAACGTGGGGGACAAAACAGATTCCTGAGGGAAACTATATGCCAAAGGCATTGAACAGAAATCCCACACCACCACTTTTTGAATCCTTCCTCCAGAAAGATCTGGAGCCACTGTAAAAGAGTGGTTCCACGTTCAATCCCAGAAGGATACAATGATTGATGCAGTAACCCCCTGCCTATTGCAGGGGTTAGGGACCCACCTGACCCGCGATGACTGAAAATCTGCAATATGTGGATGCAGGTCAGGTGGGGCGATCTGATTCCCCGCCGCCGCTCGCCCACGCTGCCCTGAGACTTCTCGGAGCAGTGTGGGCAACGTCGTTGGGGGATCTGATACACCACTGAGCTGGGGGCTTGGGGAAGGGAGAAAAAGGTTTTAAAAGCCTGGGCTTTTAAAACCTTCCCCCCCCCCTTCTCCACACCCCGGGCTCCAGCTCATTGGTGCTGGGGTGGGGAAATAAAGGTTTTTCTCCCCCACCACAGTGCTAATCAGCTGGAGGCCAGGCAGGTCCTGCGGTCCCGCGATAAAGCGGGACCGTAATACATAAACCGCAAAATGGTGGGGGGTTACAGTAGTACTGAAACCCCAGTACTGAGAGGCCAAGCAGACTCAGGGACACAGTCTCTCTCAAGTTGCCAGTGTAGGTCATCTATCAAGGCAACTGTAGCAATCTCTGCCCCAAATGCAGACCTAGAACCAGATTGAAAACTGTTTCACATAGGAACCCCTGTAGCTGAGAAGCCCCATCCTACTACAGTGCCTTACCCAAGAACAGGATATTAGAGACTGGCCAGTAATGATCCAACACCAAGGGATCCATGGGCGCTTTTACAGCAATGGTCTTACTGTTGCCTCCTTTAAGCATGCTGAGATCTTGCTTCATTGCAATGAGGTACTCGTCCCTCCTACCTACTCATCGCGTCCCTCTCTTACAGGTTTTATAAGTGAAGGCGGGCAAGGGTCCAGCAGACAAGTGGACCCTTTCCTCTCCAGGGGTCCTATCCAGATCCTCAGGCTGCAGACTAAAACATATCCATTAACAGGACAGAAAGGGGCCATCGTTACATTCACAGGATTTGTATCAACTACAGCATCTAGGTCAGAATGGATTAAACCAAATTTGTCAGCAAAGTGTCATGCAGATTCATAAGCCCTTTACCACTTAAAAGAGCTTGCCCAGAGGACTCAGCAGATGCAATGGTATTTTTCCCCCACTACTGTCACTGCCATGGAGTAAGTCTCCCAAGAGGCCCTAGCCTGTGTTCAGTCAGATTCACTCCAAGTTTTCTGCCATCATTGATTTCCATCCTGTTCATGTTATCAACACTATTGCCAACAGAAAATTGTGTGTTTGCCTATTAAAAGCCCATTACGTCAGGAACTGTTCTTCAGATAAAACTTCCAGAGGCTTTCACCACTAGCTGTGCTGGCCAACATTTCTGGGAGTTGCAGTCTAAGAACATCTGGTGACCCAAGGTTGGGAACTGCTCATATAATATGGATGCTTCCAATGGCACAGAATATCAGCTCCATAATGAAAACCTAGCTTAAAAATACCTATGAAGGGGTTTAGCAAACCATACTGAATGGTTTAGACCTGAGAGTCTCAAACTTTCAAGAATCATACCTTTTTTAAAAATTGTTTCGGTTTTTCATTTTTCGTTGAGAGGTCCGTTTCAGTTCATTTCTGTTTTTCATGAATTTTTGGAAAAATTTCGTTTCCATTTTCATTTTTTCATTTTTCGTTTCTACCTGCTTTTGCGCGATTTTTAAAGCATTTCCGTGCACGGGCGTCCCCCAACGCCCCATACCAGAGGGAAAACACTAAAAAAATGATGCTGGCAGGGACACAGTATAGACTAGGTACGCAGGGAGGCTGCAAAGGCAGCAGCGGGCATTGCCCAGGGTGCAAGGCAGCCACAGAGTGACTGCACTGCGGGGCAGGGGAGGGTACTCACTGAGAGGCACGCATGCACGCACACAGGGAGGCTGCAGGACTGAAGCTAGAGTTGCAGAGACAGCAATCCCACCCTAACTCCCACCGGAGACTGCAAGGAGGACGGGGGCTGCCAGAGCTTTTTATGCCCTCTGTGGTTGCCACACCTGCCCAGTCTGCAACCTGGGCATGCTGTTGGTTGAACATGATCCCATCACATGGCTTGCCTCCATTTTGTGGCTGGAGACATCCATTTTGTCATCCTTAAAGGGAAAAGAAAAATACATCGTGATGGGAGAAGACAAAAACAAATGTTTTAAGGACCCCAACCCCCTGGTAGGTAATAATTTCAAATAATTATCGCATTATCACTGCATTTTTACGGATATCCAGGGCGTTTTAATACCCAAGAAATCAATATTAGGCATCTGGGAGCCATTTTGGGTCGATGTCTCCTAACTCCTCTTAAAGGAAAAAAATACAGCGATCTGAGAAAAGACATAATGCACGTTTTAAGGACCCCAACTCCCCCTGGTAGGTATTATCAGACAGTATAAATAATTATCGCTGAGTTTTTATGGATGTCCAGGGCGTTTTTTAACATTTAAAACAGCTCATTTCATTGTGCATCGCCATTGACGAAAACGAAACGTAACGAACCCAATTTTCGTGGTTCTGTTCGTTTCGTTCCATTTTCATCACAATTTTTGTTAGTTGTTTCGTTATATAACGGAACGAATAACGGAAACGAAAAAAGTTCGTTTTGTGCCCATCTCTAATGACAAGCAACAATCTCACATATGAGATGCAACAGAAATGACAAGCAACAATCACCACATATGTGGTGTCCGAATGAAGTGGAGGCTCAGCAAGGAGCAAAAATCTGGCCATTGTTGTAGGTCGAATGCTGTGATTTGCAGCTCTTTCCATCCTTCCATTAGAAGCAATCTCCTCATTCTGCCTAATGGTGGTCCTGGGTTGAGGCGTCTACACAGCTAACAGGAGAATATATGTTAATGTGTAAATTGAAAACTGGAGCAGTGAATAGAGATCTAGGGCAAAACTGAAACCAGCTGAAATATTAGTTTTGTTAGGGCGTCATAGCACGAGATGCAACAGAAACACAAGCAACAACACACACACACACACACACACACACACAAGCAATCACATTCTGCCTACTGGGTTGTGGCACACACACACACACAAATAGACACACAACACACACACAGTTTTTGTTAGGGCGTCACACACACACACACACACACACACACACACACACACACACACACACACACACACACAAAGAGCTAATGTTGTTTCTATATTGTAACTGGCAAGCCACATCGTCAACTACAGATGTTCTCTATGTATTTATTTACTTATAGACACAGGAATTAATTACACCAGGGTGTGTTCAAAGTTGTGATATAAGTGAATTCTTTTAAGTGCTACTGTATCCACTGAAATGGTCTTTAAGCTCTTGTTAAGTTAATTTTAGAGAACACAATTAAGATTTTTTATTCTTATTGGGAAGTTGAGTCATGGCTACTGGACTTCTTTTTTTTGAGAGAGATAGAAACGTTTCGCTGCTCATCCAAACAGTAGCCATGACTCAACTTCCAGATAAACTAACCTGGATGACTGAGAATCTTCACAGACTTATTTTCTATTCTTGTAAGTTGATTTCTCTCTCATTGTGAAAATGCTTTTTTTAACCTTTCAGGTAAATCAGAACATCCTCGCTGTCCAGAAACAGAGGTAAGACCAACATATTGATGCTTCTTCTCATCCTTTCCCTTTTTACATGGAGAAGTCCAAGATACTTTCATATAGTTTTTAAGGATCTTTTATTGCTTATAATAGTGTTGGAGAAAGCATTGCCACAGGCAGAAGTTGTTGTTTAAAGACAGCAGTGCAGTCTGTTAGCATGCCATTTCTGAATTAATAGTAGAAAGAGTTTTCAGGAACATGAGAAGAGCCATTCTGAATCACAGCAAAGGACTATTGAAGCAATGCCATGGGTAAGCAGAAGGATTTCCAATATACAGTGGTATCCTGACTTAAAAGGGGCCCAACCTACGAAAATCCCGACTTGCGAGCGCTCTTCAGCACTCCCCCCCCCCACTGGCTGCTTACGAGCAAGAATGGGGATTCCCCATCTTGCGAACAGCGGGTGGGGGGCTTTCGGGATTTGAATTGCTTTCCAGTCACCGAGGCTAACGTTAGCTTGGTGACTGGAAGGCATTTTTAAAAGGGCGCGCTGCCTCTCTCGAGCCCCGCGCGGGGGGGGAGCGGCACGCCCTTTTTAAAATCCCTTCCAGTCACAGAGCTAAACGCTGCCTCGGTGATTGGAAGGCATTTTTAAAAGGGCACACTGTTTCTCTTGAGCCCCGGGGGGGGGGACCAGCACGCCCAGTCACGGAGGCAGCACCTGCCTCCGTGCCTGGAAGGCATTTTAAAAAGGGTGCACTGCTTCTTTCGAGCCCCCGCGGGGGGAGCTGCGCACCCTTTTTAAAATCTCTGCCAGTCATGGAGGCAGCACCTGTCTCCGTGCCTGGAAGGCATTTTTAAAAGGGTGTGCGCTGCTTCTCTCAAGCCACCGCTCAACCAGGCTCCCCCGGGAAGGCTCAGGGCGGCCGGGAGGGGCAGCGTGGAGCGATCGGGTCACTCCGCACTGCTCAACCAGACTCCCCCGGGAAGGCTTGGGGCGGCCGGGAGGGGCGGCACGGAGCGATCGGGTCACTCCGCGCCGCTCAACCAGGCTCCCCCGGGAAGGCTCGGGGCAGCCGGGAGGGGCGGCGTGGAGCGATCGGGTTGCTCCGCGCCGCTCAACCAGGCTCCCCTGAGAAACCTCGGGCTGTGCGGGTGGGCGGCGGCGGGAGGTAAGATGCCCCCCCACTCCCCGCCCCCCACCCGGTTTCACATATTGCGGATTTTCTTGCATCGCGGGTGGGGTGGGTCCCTAACCCCCGCGATCGGCGAGGGGTTACTGTATATGTCTCTTTATATAAATATTAAAAGCTGAGTAAAAGTGTAGTTTTCCTTATTTGTATGTCTTTCCATTGTTAAAAATTGTCTCTGTCTAGTTTCTTCTATGATAGAAATTAATGGACATACCCAATTACCCATAAACCCATATACTGTAATCATTTACAATACTTTGGATATGAGGGGATAGAAACATGGAAAACAAACATGGCTGCACCCGCATGTTTTCTCTTCTTAATCTACAGATGTAGGCTGTAGTCTTAAACACACCCACCGGAAACTAAGCCCAATGAACATTGTGGTGTTTACTTTTGAGTGAACAAGCATAACTTTGCGCTGTTGACTATCACTTGTAACATAGGTATGAGTAGGTAATAAATACATTCGTATGATTTTTGTAAGTACACTGAGGATAACATTTGTATTAATGATTGCCCTCATCATATTCAAAATGTTAAAATATCCTTATTACAGATTGCCATGGATAATTTAGTTTGTTTTCTGTTTCTTATTTTATGGAAAAGTATCACCAATTAACATTTCTGCTTAAGGAGCAGATAGAAAGCCAGTATAATATGGAAGACAAAATAAAGTTTGGACAGATATGTAATGATTAAAGAACATATTTAATAAACTAGATATTTTATTTAAATTTTAGACAGTGACTTTTTTCAGTATTTATAGAATCAATATTCTCATTTGCTTTTGAAAGACTTTTAATATTGCAAGTAGCCAAGGTAACCAGCTGACTTTTTTAAATGGGCCAGTTGGAAAGACTGGCTGGAATGCTGATTTCTAAGGGAATCTCTAACCATTATTTTTCTTTTTCAAAACGTGAAGTCTAACACAATATAACTTGGGTAGTACTTTTGTGCTTATCCTTTTCAAAAATCTTTAGACACTGAAGACTGAAGTTATTTTTGAAAAAGAGTGAAGAAATAAAACCTAAGTATTAGTCCCCTTTCTAAAGGTCATTCACAGAACTGTGTGTTAAAAATAGAAACAATTTTATATGAAGTAAAACTATAAGCTCAGAATACTTATGTAAGAATTTCCACAAAGAAATGAAGAAAGAGTTAGCATGTATGTATTAAAGATCTGAAATACTGAACTGCCCTGTTTTCTCATGTGAACCTCACCAGGTTTTAACATTTTTAGAATACATTCTTCTCTTGATCCTCCTGCTCTCCGGTTGCTAAACTCCTTTCTACTGTAAACTAGGTTGGCCTCCTGCCCTTCTGTCAGCTGGCAAAGACCATTTTCTTTCAAATAGGCCTTTGGTAACTGAATGGAGTAAAGAGAACAGAGATTTTAAATTACACTGCACATATCCCCCCCTCTGATGTATTTGTAAATGTTTTATATTATTTTAAATTAATGGTATATCAACAGTATTTAATTGCATTTTAATAATACACTATACCTTATTATGCTTTTATATATACTGATTTTGAAATAATTGTAAGCCTTCTCTTGCTCCTGGACTCTGGGAAAGAGAGATAGACATATGATATGATATGGAATGGAATGGGATAATAAAATGTGCTATGCCCAAGTTTCCATTCAAAGAGAAAGCTGATTTTGAAACATATTTCTAAAGGAATAGGTCAAAAGGATTCTAACAGCTGCTGGTGTGACTGCTTTTAATGGTCTCTCTGTTATGGAGTAGACTGTTATTCAGTATGTTACTAGTAATAAGACAACAAAATTTATACTGTTGTGTACAGTCAGTCTCTTAAAATTAAAAATATGTAGTAGCAATGGTAGCAGCCAAACGCAACAAGGAAAATTATAAAGACGGTGGTAGAAGCAATAATGGCATATGGTGGACATCAACTCCCCACATCAGTCTTCTTGTCTTGATAGCAAGAACAATATAAGAACACATGTTCATCTTGGTCACTATTGCATGGGCAAATACAGTCTGATGGAAGCAAACCTAAAAACCTTCCCTCCAAAAGCTTGGAAGGTAGTGCATTGAATCTAGCCAGTGTAAAAGCATTAGATGAAATAAGATTGGTTAAGGGAGATAGTAAAAGCAGATTTCTAAAGGTAGTTGCATTTCCCCAACTGGCCAGCATGGTTCTGTAATTCTATATCCCAGACCCTGTTTCACCGTATTCATAGCCTCTGTAAGACCAATGGCTATAAGTGTACTAAGAGAATCGCCTAATTTTGATATCTCTGCAATTATATGCTTCTTCCATTCTAACTGAAAAGTATCTATTAACATCAGTGGGGCCAGGCCTTCTGATGAAAAAAATAAGTTTAACCCAGTATTTAATCATAAGAACTTTGACTCGTGCTGCAATGGGTACTAACCCAACCTCTAGACAAAGAGCTACATTGGAAGTACAAGGTGGTATTCCCAGGATTGCTCTCAAAAATAAAGGAATTAATTTATTCCAAATGAAATTCTATTAAGCAAATTTTCCTTTGTACAGATTTCCCATAGGAATGCATTGAAAATGGATTAATCCCTAATCGCAAAAGTTTTTCTGTTGTATGGATTCTCCCCATAGGCGATTCTGTTAAACAATTTCCCCCTATCCTCAGAATTTTTTTTCCTTTCAGCGATGTTTCTCTTAAACAAACCGCTTGTTACACGAGGTCCACTGTATTTGAAAAGTGTTACTTATCATATCTCCTCTGAGCCTTTTCCTGAAGCTAAATATGCCCTGCTCTTTCAATCTTTCCTCATAGGGCTTGATTTCCACCACCACCACCCTAATCATGCTTGTGGCTCTCCTCTGAACTTGCTCCAGTTGGCTGACATCTTTCTTAAGTGCATTGTCCAGAACTAAACCCAGTCCTCTGGATAAAGCCTAACTAGTGCTTAATAGAGAGGAACCAGTGCTTCATGGGACTTGGAGACTATACTTATGCATCCTAAAATAGCATTTGCCATTCTTTTATTTTTGTATTTTTATTTTTTGCAGCCAGATCACACTGTTGGCTCATATTCAGCTATTCATATACAACAACACCAAGGTCCTCACTCGTAATATTAGGCAACCAAGCTACTCCCATCTTGTAATTGTTCATTTGTTTTCCCCCATAGGTGTAGAATTTGCCATTTATCCCTGATAAATTTCATTTTGTTGTTTTCAGCCCAGTGTTCAAGCCTATCAAGTGGGATGCAATCCCATTAATTCTGCAATAATAATTATTTTTGAAAAACAATGGAAATGTGTTTTCTGTAGCAGTTTAATTCAATATGTAACAAGTTGCAAGAGTCTAGAAATAGTAAAACATACCCCTCTCCACTCTTCTCTGATTTAATTAGAATTGTCAGCTGTTTATCTTCAGCAGTTAAGAAGTGTAGCACTTTCAGCTTCATTTGCCAAAGAGATTATTCTTCTATCTTACTTGCCAGACACCTATTCATCCTATTGCTCACTATGACTGCCTTGCTTTTCTGCTCAGATACTTTCTTTCCTAGGACTGCTAGGGATAAGGAAACAGACTGGATTAATGCTGGAAACAGACAACAAAATCCATGATTATATTTTAAAAATAGAATTGATTGCTACTTTTATCAATTTGTTTTATCATGACCTTGAATGCCCTTTGGCTATCCATGCAAAGGTATGGGGAGTCAAAGTTTACATATTGTATACACAGAGTTTATAGTTGTATTTAAATGCCTTTGAAGTACTGTAGATGAAAATCGTCTACAAAAAAGAAGGAATGAGCTTCATGCAGAGTTTACGAGTGTTCATTTTGTTAGAAGTTTTAAGTTTAATATTTTCCCTACATTCTCATAAATAATCCACTTGCCTGCAATAAGATATTCTTTCAAGACATTTGAAGGATTGAAAAGCTTGATATATTTATGCATTTAGTATAGATCGAACACTACAACAACTAGTAGACTGAAAATAAAGTTTACTGTCAAATAGCAGCGTGATGGTACAATGCTCTTTTTCTAAGAGTCCAAGAACATGACACAGTCACATTGCATTCAAAGTAGTTTCATTTGATCCAATTCACATGTTGAATGTCTCCATTTTGAATATGGTACATGATAAAATGAAAGAAGTCTCTAGAAACACATTTTACATTCTGTTTCTCAACTGGGGGACGTTCAAGGACCAGATGCTGGGGAGTGGTATCAGGAGACAGATATCTAGTCTCCTGCACTCTTGGAAAAGTTGGTGGGGCCACTGTGAGATACAGGAAGCTGGACTAGATCGGCCTTTGGCCTGATCCAGCATGACTCTTCTTATGTTCTTATGTTCTTAAGTCACAATTTCATTTCATTTGGTCTCTGGTATGATTGTTGTTTCTCACCAGTCCTTGTAGATCCTTCTCACTTATAGTTTGTGAATTGAAAACACAGCATTGAAACATTCTAGAGAAAACAGACTCCTACTGGATTTCTGACATTTATGGTAGTGGGGGTGGGATGGAATTTCAAAAGTGCTAAAAACTGCCAGAACATTACTAAAAGGTTTTCATAGTCAGATATTTTGCCTACAATCTGATACCTACTTCCTAGAAGCAAGTCCCACTAATTTCAGTAGGAACTGTTTCTGAGTGCACATAGAAAATTCAAGTGTCCATATGAAAGGAGTTGATATCAGAAGTGCTGCAGGACCTTGTGATGGTGAAGAAAGATCAGGGCAAAGTATCCAGTTATCCCAACAAATAGTAATGCCAAATGTGCAGTTGGTGTGATATTGTATATTTATTTGATTATAAAATACAGTGGTACATCGGGTTAAATAATTAATTTGTTCTCTGTGCCATTTTGTATTGTATTGTTCTCTGTGCCATTTTGTATGTTTCCCATAGGAATACACTGAAAACCAATTAATCAATTCTGGAGGTCAGAAAAAAGGTAAACCGGGGCAGTCCATTTAAATTTTTCTTAAATTGAGGCATTCCCATTCTTTTGTCATGCAAATATCACACATCAATTTTAATGCTCATGAAAAAAACACTTAATCGGGCATTCCATTGTTTTTTTCTTAAACCAAAGCATCCCCATTTCCAATTTTTTTTTTTTAAGCCAAGGTTTTTCTTTAACTGAGTCATTCCTAAATCAGGGCACCACTGCAATTTGTTCATTTCAGTATAAAAACACAACATGGCAAATCTGACTCTAAGAACCCAGCAGAAAAGTAGAACTGCCCAATCCTACAGACCCTTGAACGTTGGGGAAACAGCAAGGGCTTGTGGATGGCAAAGGCTCAGGGACTGCGTCAGAGGAGGTGAGACACACACACACACCTCCATGGGAATGGAGAAATCTGAAGGCCATACTTACTTTAAAGCCCCAGGACAAAGTGACCAATTGCTGGAAAAGACTTATTGAGAGAGTCTCCTCAATAGTAGGGTATCACTTTAGGAGGAGCCTTTCATCCCATGAAGGCCCAGGAGCCAAATCTGCAGCCGAGTTACCTTTTTACTCTCCTTGGTTTGGGGCCTCTCTGGCTGGTACCCACACCTGCCTTTCTCAGGACAGAAGTGTCTTTGTTTGAGGCAATGGTGTTTCAGATATTGAATGTTGCCCTTTTATCTTCCTGTGCAATGTCGCTTCATATTCATTATGAACCAAATGCCTTAGTCCCCACTGTCTAATGTATAACTATTTTAAGGAGCACCTTGTTGAATCTAATTGGTTGTATTTGCTTGACAGTCCAGCATGCCAGTCCACTGGCCCATGAGGATAAGTTGACATCCTCCAAGCATAAGGATGGCAAGGAACTGGCTGACCCAGGTACCTTGAGGATACAGGAGTCTACACACATTGAGACATGTTGAGGAAGCTACATTCTGTTCCACGTCATGGGAGTGATGTTGCTAGTGGTTTGGGAGCAATTAACAAATTTGATCCCATCCTCAAAATGGAGGTTTTCATCTTTATATCCAGAAAAGACAAGGTGCTTCTACATTAGCAGGCTGGGTGTCAGCATCCATAGCTTTTGCCACATCATAGGCAGTTTCTGTTTAAGATTATTTTTCTCTTTTAACCACTGCATTAGTAACCAGAAAAAGGTTCTTTTTTATGTTGTATGTTTTAGAAATATTTCCCCTTAATTAGGCTGCCTCTTTTTCTGCTTAGTCCTCCCACCATAATCCAGTGACAGCCTTTGTTATTGTTGAATATTTTTCTTTCCTCTTCCTCTCAATAACACATTCAAAATAAGTATATTTAAAATGTAACAATATACATTAAATATATAGCTTTTGAAGTACAGAGAATTCAGATTTCTGCACAATAGCTTTAAAACTCTTCTTGCCTGGTTTAGTTTTATTTTTTTCTCTGCCTTCCACTGTAGTTATGCAAGTACTCTTAATTCCATTCAGATTTAACAAAGGGATGTTTCTAATCCTTGCTGGGTAACTACAGAGAAATCATGCCTTTCTTTCTAAGGACTGAAGGACCTTTTTTGTTAACCCTTGTTTTGCTGATCGTTTGAATGCAATTAGCAAATTTGATTCCATCCCCCAAATGGGAGCAACAGAGTACTGTGGATTAATCTAGTACATTAAAATAAAGATAATTTTAAGTCTAATGGATGTCAACAGTGCAGCAGAAGTTTGTTGTAAAGCAGGGTACTTATAATTAAGCAAGCTGCAGTTTTTTTATCTGGATTCCCAGAACAGGCCAAACATGTAGAAGAACAGCTGTCAGACATGTAGAACAACAAATTATGCCCACCAAATAAATACTGGACAATACAAGGAGATATTAATTCTGGTTCAACCTTAGCAGTGGTCTGATTTTGTAAATTAAGAATAGTGACCGACCAATAATGATTTGGTCATTGACTGCAATAAAGCATTCATTCATTCATTCATTCTCTCTCACACAAAATACCAGAACTAGGGGACATTCACTCTGATTGAGGGTTGGGAGAGTGAGAAAAGACAAAAGAAAATGCTTCTTTGCCCAGCATGTTGTTACTCTGTGGAACTCCCTGCCACAGGATGTGGTGATGGCATCTGGCCTGGATGCCTTCAAAAGGGGATTAGACAGATTAACGGAGGAAAAGTCCATCACAGGTTGCAAGCCATGATGGGGATGAGTAATCTCCAGCCTTAAAAACAGGGTAATTCAAAGGCCAGATGCAGGGGAGTGGTATCAGAAGACAGATATCTAATCTCGTGCATTCCCAGAGGCATTTGGCGGGGCCTCATCCAGCATGGCTCTTCTTATGTTTGTAATTTGGATTGAGGGGCATGTGACACAGGAAGCTGATTTTTTGGGAAAGACGTTCTGACAAAATCTGATACTATCCTGAGAGAAATAACTGCTTCAGGACTGGAATTTTAAAATGTATACCTGAGTGATTCGTAATTACTTTCTTGTATGCCACACACCAAGGAAGCTTCTTATATCAATAGCAAATAATCCACATAGAAACTAGAATGAAAGTCACCATTATTTTAAGTAGCAAAGGGTTAGTTAGCTGGCTTGTTTTGAATCTCCTGGTGCTTTCACTTTAAATGATATTGCTTTAAGAAGCTTGTTTTTACAGTCTTTCCTATTTGTGTAATGCTCAGTAAAAGCTGTCTTTGTTCTATGTGGTGTCCAGTTCTGCTTCTGCTTATTTGAGTTCTTCCTATACAAGAAAGTATTCTACTTGAGGGCTTCTGTTGATTATCTCCCACCCCCCTTTTTAATGGATTCCAGTAACAATTCTAATATATTACTTTTAATTTTTAAATAAAGAATTATGCCTTTCATTTTCTGCACTTCAGAGAAGATAATCATGGATGGTTGCATTCACTAGGAAATCAGCAAGGGTAAATTTGGATGAAAGATATGTTTAAGTAGGCTAGCAAAAAATGGTTCAATGAACTCATTCTCTATGCTCTAGCAACTGTGCAAATTCCTGGGTGCTGACATTTCTCCATCACCTCCTTTCATCCTCTTAAAACAAGCAAGGTAAAGGTAAAGTCCCCCCCCCCACATGCATGCCTAGTCGTGTCCAACTCTAGGGGCAGTGCTCATCTCCATATTCAAGCCGAAGAGCCAGTGTTGTGTAAATCCATGGCCATGTGGCTGGCATAGCTGCAAGGAAACACTGTTTTACCTTCCCGCTTTTTACGGTGGTACCTATTTATCTACTTGCATTTACATGCTTTCGAACTGCTAGGTTAGCAGGAGCTGGGGTTATCAGCGGGATCTCGCTCCACTGCGTGGCACCCGGGATTTGAATTGCTGAGCTGCCGACTTTGCAGCCAACAGTTTTCGGAATTCTTAGTCCACTGAGCCACGACACCCCTATAAACAAGCAAAATTTATGTCTTAAATCTTGATCAGGTTGAGAATAGGGCTTATAGGCTTCCTTATCACACTTTAGATCAAAGCCTTTGGATTCTGGGCTTTGAGCAGGTTTTGAAAGAGTTTTGTTTTCATATGCAAGCACAGATCTGTAAGCCTATTGATTTAAAGTGTAAATGTTTTCTCTTTCAAGAAGACAACATCCAGGATTCTTTGTTTCCTGGCACAAAATGTAACACCCAGTCTCTGGCTTATATATCTTTATAAATGTCAGTGACAAAAATGCCTAACAGCATGATCTGACACTGGCATTTTCATCCTGCATGGACAGCAACTGAGAATTTGCCACTATGGACTACTCTCTCATTTCACCGTACTGTGACACAGTGCCAGTATAATGATTTACTAGCACATTTTTCATTTGATGGTAGTAACAATATGGTCAGTTTAGCATCACAAGTAGTTATAGTTCATAAAGAATCCTATGAGAATTGCACTAGAGTTACTGTATAGCTTGGATTCATCTAGTTTTTATATTCAGAGCTTGGAATGCTACATTTTAACAAGTAATTGTTGATTTTGAAGTGTAGCATAAGCATTGTCTATTATTGGCAATGTAGACTGCATTACTTTATATTGTTGGCTCCAAAACATTCAGTGTCTTTTGGATGTAACTTGATGTATGTTCTACAGCAGTGTTGGCGGACCTATGGCATGGGTGCCAAAGGTGGCACTCAGAGCCCTTTCTGTGGGCGCCCGACAGGTTAAATTGCTATATTGGCACTTTGCGAAAAATTAGTGGGTTTTGAAATGCAGTTTGGCCACTCGGTCATCGCTGTTCTACAGACACTGAACAACATAATTTGTATCAATGTGAGGCACATAGTACCAGGTGGGTAAAACACTCTAGTCAGTGAATAGGCTTGTACTATTTATTTATTGTTCTTATTTAACAGCATATGCTGTCTTTCTCCTGATAAAGTGTTAACTGCAAGATAAAATG
Organism: Phrynocephalus guinanensis; assembly: GCA_037367245.1. Lineage (NCBI taxonomy): Eukaryota > Metazoa > Chordata > Lepidosauria > Squamata > Agamidae > Phrynocephalus > Phrynocephalus guinanensis. Next base: position 67,062,386 of record CM074739.1, on the reverse strand, counting down.
ACAGTAGTAAGTCATGGCTCCAGAGTAATAAACTCCTTGGCTTGTTTCTTGGTTTGCTGAGGGTGTTCACGTGATTGCTATCCAAACAGAAACATCAACAGCCTCAAGTGTGAAGAGTTTAAATAGTTTTTTTTTCACCTGAACATAATGTACTCAAGAATGTTGAAGAAAAGTCACATGTCAGCAAAGAGATCAGTGTATATGCTAGGGCAGCCAGTTGATTATTTTGTGTACATTTTTATACATTTTCTCAGAAATTCATAAATTATTGACTTGTAGATATATGGTAATTCTATACATATTTATTGCTAGAAATAAACGGACAGTGCAATACTGTGTACATGGGCAGTTGAGTTCAGTTGAACTAATAGTCAAACATATTTTGTACAATTCCAGCTAACTCTGTGAATTCTAATAAACAGTCCTCAAATATAATTTTATCACATGTTTTAAAGGAATGGAAGCACCGTTGAAAGGAAGTAAATTATTTTACAAAGCAATAACATGCACCAGGAGAATTTCTATATTATAATATAGACTTTTGCCCCTAATTTACTAATTGATAGATTAAAAATTTGTTTTAAAAAATTCTAGAAGACTGTATCTGATTTATGAGTGCCCTTTTGTATATTGAACTCATACATATTCTAAAACAGTGCCAGCTCTCCAAGAGTTGTGTGTCACTCTTTTCTGCCATACTTTAGTAAGGTACACCTGATTGCTAGCCAGGACTCAACATCCATAAGCAGGTCTTATCAAATTTAAGAGAGACCATGGTGAGAGCAGGCATATTGGTTTTATTTTATATAAAAAGTCTATACCAGCCACTTAAGATGGAGTGTATAATGGGACAGTATGCATATACACGAGCAGAAGAAGGTGAATCTTTGAAATCTGAAGCCATTGTAGGAAGAAAGGTTTGGAAAGTTGAAACAATGAGACATTTCTTTCAAATGTATACACGCTCTTGTTTTCTGGTATCATTATGCTTCTGTATGCAGCGCAGCACTGTGGAGGTCCCTGTATGTAGCATGTAAATATGAAAAGAGAATTGGAACTCAGCGTACTGCTTTTGTACAACAATAATTGTGTGTCTGCAAGTTGATTATGGCCTGATTCTCCCAACATGCTACTTGCAAGTACTATAGTTATAAAGTTTTGTGCTGAATAAGGAAGCATAACCACAGCAGAGAATAGGAGATTTTCTGGGGAGATTTGGAAGTGGTTTACAGTTATCTTCTTCGGGGGGGGGGAGCTATGTAGCTTGCCCAAGAATACACAGGCTGGCTCTTCTTCCAGAGGTACAGCAGGGAATCATGCTCCCAACCTCTGTATCCTTACTGAGCTATTTAGCCCGAATTGGTTTTATATCTCCATACATTTATCCATAGCATCCCCACATTCAGGAGAGTATTGGAAGGAATATCTATACTCTCTACTAAGCAGGGAATTCTATGTATTTGTGATTTCCTACCAGATTGAGAGCTTATCTATAGAGTCTCATTTTTGACTATTTGTTGAGCAGATGACCTAGTATAGGAATTGCCTAGCACACTCCCCCCCCCCCATTCATATATTCATTGCAATCCCTTCAGAGAAACCTCAGCAACTGGGATGGAAGATGATGTGGGCAATTTTGTAAACCGAATGTTGGTGCCAGCAATTCCACTGCTACACTTTTTCCACAGTAGATAAAACTGAGCTTTCAGCAGTACCATTGTATCAGAACTTAAATATTTTAACACAGAAGAGTGATTAGCCATTACAGATTAGTCCTTGCTCTTAAAAAAATGAGTTTTGACTTTTTGACTCTTTTCTACAGAAAGATAATTTGGGCCTCAGACTCAAAAAGAGCTAACAGTCTTGGGGGGGGGGACTGGAGAATTAAAAGTGTGACAGGAATTTTGGCTTAAAGCTACCCTTTTCGTGTTTACAAGTACAACCATGCATTGGAGTCTTCATGTTTCATTTATGAACATGGGTAATCTTAGGAAGAGGGCATACATATAGACAATGCTCTATTATATGTTTATGTGGGAGAATGGAATGCATGACAAATATTAGCACATGCTTCAGAATGCCTGAAAAGTGAAAACAGTTTTTAAAGTGCACTTTAAGTAAGTTAAACATTTGTGTCACAGTATGGAAGACAGAAAAATCTAGAGACCTCAGTGGAATTAAAAGATATAGCCTTCAAAATCTTTCTATTAAGATTAAGTAAAATATGTTGAGTAAATATTTGTGAGAAGGACAGAAAGAGAACACATCCTAATTTTCTAAACATGTTTATTTAGTTCATGGTCATTAAAGAAAAAAGCCTTATGTCCCTATGATGTTTGCATAAGCATGATTTGTTATGAGTGTGTTAATTTGATGAGGTGGTGGAGCATGTTTTGAGGAGTGTGTGTGGACATACATCTAAATGTGTTCTAGCATATTGATGATCAGCCATTCACAAAACTTACGCAAGCATCAATGGGGTTCTGATCTAGACCTAGGCATCTATAACCCAGAGCTCATGACTATGTGCCAGTTCTTGAATTGCACTTCCACTAACCTAGGATCCATAACCAGCCCTTGGTAAATATTCTTTTACTTAATCTGGAATATACATTTCTGCTATATTATTGTTATTTTAAGAAGACCTTTGCTTCATGTTTTTTACATAATCCACGATTGTTTTAAGATACTAGTAATTGAAGCTCCTTCTTTCAAAGATATCTAATATCTAAAATTAGACTACTGTAAATATTAATAAATATTAGACTAAACACTAATATTAATTTTCATTACATCCTTGATTTACTGATAGAAGATCAGTTGTAGGTTTAGTAATGTGTATTTGAAAGATTTAAATTAAATAACAAAGAAGGAGTTTCAGAAGCTGCAGATGCCTTGGGATCGAGTTGATGATTAAACTATTCAAATAGAAATCACAGTGCAATCGATCAAAATCAGCTCTTTATGCATCAAATATTTGAACACTGTCACCAGGAGTGATAAACTGATAAAAATTGGCAATATTATGTCAGCCAATCGCCTATTTTTGTTTGTCCTTGAAAAGGCTCTTGACCTATTTCAAAACTCGAATTCTATTACAGCAGGAACGTTTCATGAGTAATGGGATCAAAACTATGCCTGTTATCCCATGTAAGTTAAAGCACTGATAAGAAAACAGATCTGCTTTCCAATACTGGTTGAGAGAATCAAACTTGAATCCATGTATTTCCAGTCAGCTCAAGTGTCTGTGGCTGCCTTATACATGTACAGTATTTACTTTGCCCCTTCTGCCTGTTGTTAGAAACCATGCATTAGAGGAGGGTTTACAGGTAAGTAAGTCTAGAGGTTTCTCAGTCACATGTTTGTTTGTTTGTTTGCTTGCTTGCTTGTTTACTTGCTTTTTCTTATTTGTTTCAAGGACAATAATTGATGATGTTGGAACATTTATTGAGCTGTAGTCTCTAGAAAATTTCAGTATTTCCCAATAGCTCGACTATCTTTTGTCACATTAGCTGTAATTGGTTAGACCATAATTGGTTAGCATGAAAACCGCCTGTTTGTTAGTGGTTTAAATATTTACTGCATAAACATTCAATACATGCATGCCTGTTCTGTTCAGGTACTTTTAGAACAATTAGAGCAAAGAGAGCAGAACTGAAAGGATATAGATCAGTGCTGGCAAATCTACAACATGGGTGCCAAAGATGGCACACGGAGCCTTTTCTGAGGGCACACAACATTGCCCCCTCACAGCCACAGCACTTCCCCTTCTGCTTGGTGCACGCCATGGTGCTCTGTGCAGAGAGCTGGGCAAAGGGGAGGCAGCAGTTTGTGGGATCCTTTGTAGACCCAGTTTATTCTCCAGCCACGCTGCTTTTGGGATGCCCAGACCAGCATGGCTGGAGAGTAAACTGGGGCTACAAACGAGTCCACAAGCTGCTGCCACTCCCCCCTGACTTTCAGGGCAGAGAGGCGGATGGGGTGCTACTCTTTGAGAAAGCGAGGATCGAAGAGCAGGTTTTTAAATTTCCCGCAGTGAGGAAATTAAAAAAACCTCTTTGATCCTCGCTTTCCTGGAGCGTGCTACCCTTCGGGAAAGCGAGAATTGAAGAACAGGGGTGCTACTGTTTGGGAAAGTGAGAATCGAAGAGCAGTTTTTTTTTAATTTCCCATGCCCACTGCGAGGGTGCTTCAGCTTCAGGAAATTCAAAAGCCTGCTCTTCGATCCTCGCTTTCCCGAAGGATAGCACCTGAAGCATTTGCAACCTGGGGTACCACTGTATTCAGGTTAAATTGCCGTATTGGAACTTTGCGAAAATTGCAGTTTGGGCACTTGGTCTCTAAAAGGTTCACCATCACTGATATAGATATTACCAATGTGGATTTGATTTAAATCAAAGTTTAATTGGAAAAAAATTTTTTTACAATTAATTTTTTTTAAATCAATCTTTTAAATATATTGTGTGATTTATATTGTGGTTTAAATCCGTTGGATTTTTTTTAAAAAATAATTGATTTTTATCCACCCTGCTCACTTGTCACTTCATTACTAGATATTTCCATATTTTCAATATCTTCTTTTTATACCACACTATTAAAGTAGAAAATATCTTTCTTTGATTAACTTGTGATATGATATGATCCCACCATGTTTTAGTCTGTGATTCTCATCAGCCAATAGGAGAAAAATAATTATTTATTTCAAATGATCCTTCTTTTTCAGGTGATCGAATCATTGGGAATTATTATTTATAAAGCACTAGACTATGGTTTGAAAGAAAATGAAGAGCGAGAGCTCAGCCCTCCCTTGGAACAACTCATTGATAATATGACCAACATGACAGAAGCAGATGGAGGCAAAGATGAAGGCTATGAAGCTCTAGATGATGGTGTGGACGAAAATGATGAAAAGGAAGTTGAAGTTATACAGTCTTATCGAGATGTTATGAAGGTATAGTGGTAATTGTTTTAACTATCAAATGTAAAAAGTGGGTAGAATAAATACATTAGAGTATTATTAGGTGCATTGCCGATGCTGCAATTAATCTGACAAGAGATGTGAGGGACCGGGGAGAAACTGGAAAAAATTCAGAAAAAAATGTTGTTGTTTTGTTTTGTTCCTGAAGCCTTTTTTGTTTTGTTTTTTCTGAAAAATTAGAAAAATTGAAAAAAAGAAAACATGATTATGGCATGTTTTATATGAATATGATGAATAAAATATTTTAAGACAGGGCGTTCTAATATTTTCCAAATCATTGATTTAAAATATGCATAGTGTCAAATTATTCTAATTTCTGCGCACTGAGGACAAACAAGTCCTAGGTTACAAACTGAACTCTCCAATGCAAGAACAAGATGCATTCCTTCCTTTAGGAGGTGCTGCTTGTCATAAGAAAAAGAAAAAGGGTTCCCTTTCGTTTTTGCATTCTATGGGTGTGTTTGGTTCTGTTCTGTCCTCTTCACTAGGCCTCAAAGGAATGGAAGAAAATACAGAGCAACAAAAATGATTCTGATTAAATTTCGTGCCCATTCATTGTAACTTAGTCCCACTTCCTTCTATACATTTTCCCCCTTTTCATTTATTTTTATAAGAATGAGGTTTTTATTTCATTTTTTAATACTGTGGATTGGAAATATGAATTGTTAATTCTGGATTTTTAATCATTGTAGAGTTTTTTTGTTCCACATAAACTAGTAAACATTCAGGAGATTGTTACTCCATTTGTTACTTACAAATACAAGTAAATATTATTTTAAAAGTAAGATCTCATTGTAATAATAGTTTGCATGCACTGTATTTTAATATGCTAGTTGTGGTAATTTTATGCCAAGTCAAATTGTCCATAGTCATATGTTATGTTCCTAAAGTAACATAATGACTTTCAAGCTGTAAAGGGGTGGGGGGTGGGGAGTGCTAATGTAGCATTTTTTTAATTTTCCTGAAAAATTCAGTTTTTTTGGGGGGGGGGGGTTGGAAAAAACGGTTTTTTGCCAAGCTTCAAAATTTCTGGAAATTTTACATCTCTAAGTCTCACTAGATAATGTGTTCAGTTTTACTGATTTCAATAAGGTGTAATAAACTGCTATTACCTGTACTTCAATGGTTTGCACTTAATGAACTTAAAAACATTTCTGACTTTCTAAAACAGAAATTGCAAATATTTTTATACTTTTGCTCTTAGAGCCAGGATTAAGAAATAATAAATCACTCTGGCATTATGGTATTGCTTGGTGTGTAACTAGGAAAATGAGTAGCCACTTGTTAATTGGCTCAACATTTTTTATGTTCCAATATTGATGTCCTTTTTTTCTTGTATATGACAGTGGCAGTTTTCCTTGTAATGTACCTTCATAGAAGATTTGTGATAAGTTTTCAATTATTATTTAACTCATTATACTTTTTCTTCAGATATAGCATTGATTTAGTATTTTGTCTAGTTCTAGTTTCTTCATTTTTGTTCTTTAGGTGTTTCCGATATTGTCTATTGCTCCCCATTCTTTTATATTATTTTTCAAGATATTTGACTTCTTTAATGCAAAACTAGGCTACAGGTGATACCTTTATAGCCCACTAATAAAAATAAAAAACATTGCAAGCTTTCAAGTGCAATACACTTGAACTTCGGAGCTGTTGACTTTGCAGCTGACAGTTTCAGTGCTCTAGCCCACTGAGCCACCACACGCCTCTTTGGGGCCATAGTTATGTTTAAAAGAAAAGCATACCTTCCTTAAAGTTCTGTTTCTTTCTTTTTTGTCTAGTATGAAAGGAAGTGTTTTCTATAAGGATGGTTATGCTTCTATATTTTGAATTCATAGTAGCTAGGAATTGTTGACTAGAGTACCTGTGATTAAAATAATCTCCATATATTTCTTATGGAAAGTGCAGTAAACTTTCCATTGAGCAGTAGCTGTTGTTCCATTGTCCTTTAAACAATACTGTAGTTCTAGTTTTTTTCTGTCCTCTTTACTGAAATGTTCTATCAAAGATCTGTTTTACTCTTTTACAATCTGGTTGCTGCACCCCTCCCTAGTTGGGGCTTCTCTCTCATTGTCAGACAGTTAATGGAAAATTTAAATCCACAGCTCCTTGGCACCTTACTTTTTAGGTAGCCATCTTTTCTAGTAGCCATCATCTAGGCAAGGAGAACATGTGAGCCATTTAGAATACTTTTGGAGAACCATACTTATAGGTAAACAACACCTTTTTCTACTGTATGCATTTAATTTTGTTAATTCACCTTCCATCATGTAAGCATAATGTCTCTGTGAAGAGTCAAATATTAATACATCACTCAATAGCTGGATGTTAATATTTACCTAAATTAAGGGAACACATTTTTCTAAGGATCTGAAACACTATTTAGTTTTTATCTTTTCTATTTAGTTTTTATCTTTTCTTTTTTATCACTGAAAAGAGCAGAGCATTTTTCACCTTTAGCTTGGCACTGAGAATGTGAATAAGAAACAATTATTCATAGTCTCATTGCCAAGCTGAGCACCTTCACAAGAAGGGAACATCTTCTTCAGCTCCTGCAGGATTTTGGAAATCTAAGGGCAGCTTCAGATGCAGATACAGGGCGCATTGCAATTGCAAGCAGAGAGGACTTAAATAGTAATGGATGTGTGGTAATCCTCTCTAGCACCTTTCACAACTCTGCAGATTGAAACTTAGCCTGCTTTTTTGTTTTCAGTAACTGGTCATTAGGAAGTAACAGACTCGCTACGATCTCACCTCAAACCTCTTATCTCAAACCAAAGCTGAAGTTCAAAAGTCCATATGAAAAGTTGGCTGGAAGCCTTTATCGCAGGGGTGGGGGACCTTCCATCCTCCAGATGTTTTGGACTGCACCTCCCAGAATTCCAAGCCTATATTGCCAATGATCAAGGACTGTGGGAGTTATGGTCCAAAACGTCTGAAGGGCCAGAGGATCCCCACCTCTGCTTTACAGTTTAGCAGACATATTTGCCTCCAGTAATGAGGGAAGTGGAGCAGAAAACCTGGTTGCCACCAGTTTTAGAACACCCCATGCCAGACCACAAAGCAAAAACACTCCCATTCCATTGGTCACAGTGGCTCACTGTGTAGGGCAATGTTTCTGAACACAGTCACCCGCTGCCTATCGTGAAGGTTAGGGACCTGACCCAACCCGTCATAATTGAAAATCCGTGATATACGGATGCAGGGTCGGGTCGGGACTGGGGAGGGCTATCTGGGGCCTCTTGTACTTACCCCAGGCTTGGCGCTGTCCCGAATGGGCCTCCGATGGCCTTCCTGGACCCATTGGAGGCCCCCAAAATGCTTCACGCCGAACTGAAAGTGACCTCCGGATTGCTGGAAATCACTTTTGGGGCCTCCGAGGGCCTTTCTAGGCATGCTGGAGGCCTCAGAAATGCTTTTCTGTGAACCCCAGGAAGGCCTTTGGAGACCCGTTCGGGGCAGCGCCAGGTCTGGGGTAAGTACAGGAGGCCTGATACAGGCCTCTCCAGCTTACCCCAGGGGGGCTCTCTTTTCATATACTGCTGTCCCGCAGAATATCGTATGAACTGTGAAAGGGCAGGGGGTTACTGTGTGGTGAAACACATGAGTTGACTAAAACTTCCACTATCACTGTGACCAAGATTTGAAAGCACTGGTCATCTAAAACATCTGGAAGGTGTAATGGTGAGAAAGGCTACCTTATGATATGAGGCTAAGAGGGAAAAATGTGCACTAAACAACCCCCCAGAAGGGAAGAGGAGATTTCATAATGTGAAGTGACAGCTCAGACACAATAATATCTCTGTAATATCCCCATTCCTTATGGGGGGAAGGGGGATATTTTTTGTTACTTGGGATAATAAAATTTTGCATATTGTAAACATATTTACACTGTACAGGACATGTCCTAAATTATGCAGTTCGGTTTGCTTGCTTGCTTTTTTACTCAAAGGAAAAATTTTGTTTTCATTTTCATAACTGTCCAGAGTAGCTTTTCGCTAGATGGTTGCGAGATATAAAATCAAATAAATAAATAAATAAATAAATAAATAAATAAATTAAAGCTCTGGTTTCTTGGAATTCCTGTTCATTTTGGCTTTTAACAGTTAACCTTAAGAAACATGTCTCTGAAAGCAAAGTCAGATTGAAAGTTAAATATGTGTATACTGTGTATATACACACAATGACAATAAAATTATTATTATTATTTAAAAAAATGGCTCATAAATTTTAAAGCAGTGCACATGCATATGCAAAAGTTTCAGAGAGGGTAGCCATGTTAGTCTTTTAAAGAATTTCAGGAAAAATTCAAAGAAAAACAAAACAAAATAAAAGAAAAGACACAAACATGTGGCACCTTAAAGACAGTGTCTTTTACTTTGTTTTGTTTTGTTTTTCTTTGAGTTTTGCCTGAAATGCATATGTAAAGTACAAGATGATAAAAATGAGACCCTTATGGGATTTCTGACATGTTTGATTTTATCACAGTTTAATAATTACATATTTCTTTGTATAGAGACATGATTGCTCTACTTTTTTCCAAATAGTGCATATATTTGAAGCAGTACTGGTTCTATGGTTTGTTGACTTATAGAGGTAATTTTAAAGGAGCCTCATGGCACAGTGTTTAAATGCCTGTATTGCAGCTAAAAGTGTGTTCGAGGTAGCAGGCTCATGGTTGACTCAGCCTTCTATCTTTCCAAGGTCGGTAAAATAAGCACCCAGCTTGCTGGGGGGCGCAATGTGTAGCCTGCATAATGAAATTGTAAACCACTCAGAGAGTGCTTGAAGTGCTATGGGGCGGTATGTAAGCAGAACACTTTGCTTTGATCATTTTCCAAGTCAATTGTATTATAGTAGGAGCACTTGCTGCAGATCCTTAGCACATCAGAATACGATGTTTAAAAACTCAACAACTGTACATACAGGTGAAACTCAAAAAATTAGAATATTGTGGAAATGTTCATTTATTTCAATAAGTCAAAGGGTGAAAATTGTGCAGAAAACCATCAATGACACCCTCTATAAGGAGGGAAAGCTCCAAAAGGTACAGATAGCAAAAGAAATTGTTGTATCAAAGCACATCAATAGAAAATTATGTGGAAGGGAAAAGTGGAAGAAAAAGGTGCACAAGCAGCAGGGATGATCTCAGCCTGGAGAGGATTGTCAGGAAAAGGCCATTCAAAAGTGTTGGCGACTTTCACAAGGAGTGGACTGAGGCTGGAGTTAGTGCATCAAGAGCCACCACACACAGATGGATCCTGGACATGGCCTTCAAATGCCGTATTCCTAATGTCAAGCCACTCCTGAACTCTGTTGCTCAGTGGTCCAAAATCCTCTTTTCTGATGAGCAACCTTTTCATCTCATTTGGGAACCAAGGACCCAGAGTCTGGAGGAAGAATGGAGAGGCACACAATGCATGAAGCTTGAAGTCCATGGTGAAGCTTCCACAGTCTGTGTTGATTCGGGGAGCCATCTGTTGGTGTTCGTCCACTATGCTTCATTAAGTCCAGGGTCAACTCAACTGTCTACCAGGAGATTTTGGAGCAGTCTGGAGATTTTAGGAGATTTTGGAGCAGTCTGCTTATTTATTTATTTTATTTTATTTTTATGCTTGTTAACCACCCAATTTTCCCACGGGAACTCTGGGCGGTGTACACCACATTATAAAAAACAACTGCCCAAACATGCAAACCCTAGACAAACCCAAACAAGTTACAAATAATGAAAAAAAATGATAAAAATAATAATAGAAAGCTCGTCTGCTTCTTTCTGCAGACGAGCTTTATGGGGGATGCTGACTTCATTTTCCAGCAGGACTTGGCACCTGCCCACACTGCCAAAAGTACCAAAACCTGGTTCAATGACCATGGGATTACTGTGCTGGATTGACCAGCAAACTCACTTGACCTGAACCCCATAGAGAATCTATGGGCATTGCCAAGAGAAAGATGTGGGACATGAGACCGAACAATGCAGCAGAGCTGAAGGCCGCGGTTGAAGCATCCTGGTCTTCCATAACGCCTCAGCAGTGCCACAGGCTGATAGCATCTGTGCCACGATGCACTGAAGCAGTAATTGATGCAAAAGGGGCCCAAACCAAGTACTGAGTACATATGCATGCTTATACTTTTCAGAAATCCGATATTGTTCTATTTCCAATCCTTGTGTTATTGATGTCATGTAATATTCTAATTTTCTGAGATTGTGAATTTGGGGTTTTCATAAGCTGTATGCCATAATCATCACAATTATACCAAAGTAAGGCATGACATATCTCGCTTTGCATGTAATGAGTCTATCTCATATATTAGTTTCACCTTTTGAGTTGACTTACTGAAATAAATGAACATATGCACAATATTCTATTTTTTTGAGTTTCACCTGTATTAGTTAAGAAATCAAAGAATACAGCTGCCACTTGTGAAGTCAACATTTTAATGACAATTTCAGAAACTGTAGCTTTGACACTCAGCTAAACATAGCTCATCCAGCCAAAGAATCTAAGGAGGAAATTCACCCATTTTGATTGCTGTTATTTATATCTGCCTTCCACAACAGGACAGAGTTGTGATTAATGCCTATTCCTTCCTTCCTTTATTTTATCCCTCTCTCTTTCTCTACCTCTTTGGATGAAGTGCCTTATGCCTTAATAACAGTGTGTGATATTTATTTTCTGTGTTCTTTACTAAAACCCAAGTACAGTACCACTCTTCTGAAATGACGTTCAGTTCTTTGAATCAGCATTAAAAAGACTAGCATGAAAAGAAAATTTACAGGTGAACAAAAAGGAGGAACAGCGGCTTGCTTCTCTTAATTTGCTTATTGTCATGTTCTCCTTTGTTGTAAACTGCCCGGAGTTCCTTCTTGAAGACGGGCGGTATATAAGCACCTAAATAAATAAATAAATAAATAAATAAATAAATAAATAAATATAAAGGAAATGCTTGCATTTGGTAGGTGTGTTATTGTACCGATCAGGTGTAACACAAAGCCAGGTAAGAAATGTTATAGTGGCCAAAATGCTATTGCATTTTTAACTTGTGTTATTCAGTTGTCATGAATCTAGGTGGCAAGTTGTGGAAGTTAAGAAATCAGTGTAGTTGTGTTGGCCCTTATTAGCTAATATTTTTTTGGGAAAAAATGCTATTTTGGAGCCCTAAATAAAAACAAAAGGGTTATTTGGGGGTAAGAGTATGTTGACTTCTTTGATGTGCTTACATTACAGGTGATGTTTTTCAACTTTTTAGTCCTAGAATTCGGCTGAATTAGGAGCACACTGTAGTTGGATACTGTGTATATTACCTAGTAAAAAAACACTGCCAGAATAATTTATGAAGTAATATTAACGACAACAACCAACCCTGCAGATACGAGGAAGTAACAAAATGTAGGAACTATTGTAATGTTTTCCCATTTAACAATCATTTTGCCAAATGATAATTTCATTTACCTAGATAGTGTCTTTTACCACTTTTATTTCTACTTTCCAGTAGAAAAATGTATTGGTACTCTGATGAAGCAGCCAAGAATTTGGCAACATAATCCTAAAATCAAACAATGCATTGCAGAATGGAAAGCTGATTGAAACATAAAGGTGTTTTAAAGAAATGTTTATTATGATAAACTATTGATTTATGTTTACATCAAAATTACTCAGCCAATAAATCTGTGTATGTTTCATATATTAAGTATCCTGCTTAAATTTTTATGGAGCAGAAAGAAAAACAGTAGTCCCCAGATAGAGATATATTTGAAATGCATTGGAAACTTGGCAGTATTCTACAACCTGCATTTTTATGGGTTTGTAATATGTTTACCTGTCCAAAGAAGATGCCAGCTTTGAGGACGATTTAAGCTTTCTTTTCTATATCATAGTGGTCCAGAACTTTCCATTCTTTTAATTTAAACAATAATAATCGCGAGATTCACAGCAGAAATCTCATCTCATCTAATTGTTTCTACTTCCCATATCAAAATACTGTATGTAAGAGAAGAGTTGTTTTTAATTACTAAAGCAGTCTGTAGTGCCTGGTTTTCATACTGATCAGTTCCAAAGCTGATCTGATCTGTCTGAGTTCATCACAGTGCAAACACCTTTGCTCTCCAGTCATTAACGCTAATAAGTTCAGTGTGTGGTGTGATGCATTTTTCAGTTTCACTACCAGCTTGATGATCCACCTAGGCAAATTGGATAAGACAGCAAATAATCTAGACAGAGGATCAGGAAGCCAATCTCTTCATCCCAGGCATAGACTTTACTGTTCTTAAGGTTTCACTTTACTGATTAAAGAGATGTTGCTGAGAAGTTTTTTCCCCAGAAATTACTATTAATAAACTTGTGGTGAACAACATTGTAAATAAAATGAACATTTTATTTGAAATATTTATATTAATCCACTTACTTTAAAAGAGGGGTCACAATATATTATTCTGTGTTAACTGTGTTAAAGTAATTGTATCATCCCCTTGTGATGTGCACAGACAAAATCTCTTTACATATTACACTCAAACCAGCTCACAGCAAAGCATAACAAAGCAACAAATAAAACTCTATGTGAATACAAGACATGTGCTTTATTTTTATTTGGATTAAATCCCGTTTGTAGCCCAAAGATAATTTTTGGCTGTTCCTGTAAGGTAAACAAAGTACACCTGCCACAATTCATGAAGGCATGCTCATCCCCCCACCCACACAAAATGGATGTTTTGATTACCAGGGAAGAATGATCTGAAAGTTATGATATGGCTCATGCCACTACAGACAGGATTTCAGTCATAGTATCAGCAACAGGTTTGTAGTGTTGTTAAGGAAAATTAATTACGAATGTGCACTTGGAAAAAAAATCTGACTTCATCTCTTTGGGGTTCTTCGGGGAGGAGGTACCTCCTTTATTTTTGAGCCTTTTATGTACTGAGTCTTTCACTAAGAACAGAAAGGACCTGATATTCCAGATTTTTTCATTTCATTTTTCTGCATTTGGCAGTCACAGTGCACTGGTCTGTACGTCCATTGAGCACAATGAGGCTTACACATAAGTAAGCAGTTAGAGAGGATTGCACTGCAAGTCCATGACGTCTACTTTAATTAACTGGAACCAGGGCATTTGTGAGAAGGAGTGGGACATCCCAACTTGTCTCCCCAACCAGCTTAGGTTTCCTAATCTCCCACAATCAATGAAAATCCACGATATGCGGACGCCATTATGGTGATGGCATCCGCATATCAAGTTGGGTCCAGAGGCCTCTGCTGTGGCTGCAGTCGGGTCTGGAAGTCTCTGTGGTCAGGACCTCCACTGGAGCCAGAGGCCTCCACGAGGGCCAGAGGCTTCCACGGCCAGGTCCGGAGACCTCTACTGCGGCTGTGGCCAAGTCCAGAGCCTCCTCTGCGGCCACCCTCACCAAAGCGAAGGGGGAGTGACGGTTTATGAGATATCTGGGATGCGATGTAGCAGGGGACTACTGTACTGTATTTTACTTCCTGCACCCCATGGAGCAAGCTTAAATACAGCTAAGGGCCTTTTTACACGACCCCTAAGATCCGCTGGTCCCTTAACTTCGGACCAGAGATCTTGAGGGTTTGTTGCTGTTCCTCCGTCCCCACCCGCTCTGCACTTCTTTGTTCTGTCTGCGTGAGGGGAGGGAGAAAAAAAAGCCTTAGACAGGGACAAAAGAATGCATTCTTACCTCCGGTGCCGGTGGAGGTTGCTCCAACCTCCGTTTACTTCCTGGTTCCTCTTTAAGGGGCGGAGGCAAAAGAAAAACAACAGAAAGAAGCGAGGAGAGCTCAGGCACTCTCCGCATCAAATATTTTTCACCATCAAAAAGCAGGTACAAGAAAAGTGCACTGGGTCGCGCTAAAGTGGGTGGGGTCGCACTTAATTGTCTGCAAACTCCGGAGCTGGTGGGTAAACATTTTTAAGGTCCGGAGCTTGCAGCCATTTGCGGCGGAGCTTAGGGGTCGTGTATAAACGCCCTTAGAGGAGCAGAATTTTATAAAACTGAATATTTCCCAGTTGGCTTACATTCCTCTCCTCCTGAAGACACCCAGAGCAGAAAAGAAAAGAAGAAAGGTCCTCACAGTTGAACTTGGTTCTGCCTATTACTAGCATGCAATGCCCATCCTCAAAATTTTGTTCTGAAAGGAATGTGGCTTTAATAGAAAAGAAGTTATATGTCTTAGGCTGACAATATAGAAAGTCTCCAAAAACAGGTATACTTTGACATTGTGGAAACAGCATTATGACCAAGGTTTCCTCTTACTCTGGTGGCTATCTCTTATCCCTTGGGATCTTGTATTCTAATGTGTTGCCCTGCCTCAAAACCACCACAGGGCTGCTAGTGAAAGCTAACAAAAGAATGGCAGCCTGTGTTTCATAGACTTTGTACTATTGTGTCAGAAGTATAAGCTAGAGTAGATCCATTAAATCAATGGTTGAATGGTGTGGCAATGCTGGGTAAATGTTACTGAGATCTACCCTACTTGGAGAACAGTTTGAAGGGATCATTTTAAATAAGTAAACAGCTGGGATTATTAGTTGCTTTTTGTCCTATATATCTTGAGCAACCATTCATCAGAATAACCAGTGGTAGTTGACAATGTGGTTGAATTCTCTTATTTTAGGCTCTGATTTTGAATAATACATTGTAGTAGCATCTTTTTTAGAAACAAAGCTTTGTTACATTTGTTATGACTTTATAGTTGCTAGTGCTCACAGAAAGATAACATATCAAAATAAGACACTGAAATATTTTCGAAACACAATTTATGTATATTGACTTACTCTGTATATTTGTTAGATTTGCCTTTCATTTGTTAGATTTTTAGAATTTTCTTGTCCTATAGCTTACTACTGTATTTATGTACGTTAATTATGACATGGTTAGAAACTGTTTTTGCCACATATGCCACTTACTCAAAACAATCACTTTGTTTAATAATAATGGCACATTAACTATATTATTTTGAACTATAATTTCTAAACATGGAACTCATAGAAATCTCGTACCTTGTCTACTACCATATTCCACCCATTTTTTATTATTGTATATTATATTTTTATATGGCCCTTCTGGCAAAACTGGGACCCAGACTGACATACAGAAGAAATAAAAATAATAGTTAAAATGCAGTAAAATTACAAATTAAAATAAATTAAAATATGGCAATAAAATACATTTGCCAAACTTCAGTGAATCACCTTCAGGTAGACCCAGTGAATTCAGTGAGGATTTAGTGAGTCAATTCATCCATTAGTTCCATCAATTCAAATTGGTCTAGTGTAACTGCAAATTTAATGTCCAAAATAAGGTGCACTAAGATAGGGCCTATTTGACTCAGGGGAACTAGCAGAAGAGTAGATTCACCAAATGTCATTGATTTATACTGCAGTGTAACTGATGATGTTAAGCAACAGGATTTTGGCCATTAAATTACTTTATTATGTAAGCCTCTGTGATATTAAGTCAACTTGAGTACTAAGCCAATGCACATTGCATATGTTTTTGCATTTGGCATTCACATTTATTTATATAGCAACCCCATATTTTATGCAGAATTTTCTACCAAAGGAAAAAACAGCTTCAAAGAGGCTTTTCATGAGGATTACTGGCAAGGAAACAAATGTGAAATATCTCAGGAAGAAAGGGTGAAATATCACACGACCATAGATACTATATTCATTTTTCAAAATATTCATGTTGAATATAAAGATTTGTTTGTTGTCATGACTACATTCGTTTTTAGATATGGCCCACTTTCTTTGTAGTTGTGGAATTACCCTTTCAATTTGTGTGCAGAATGCAATAATAGTTGTTTCTCTGTCAAGCATGAACAACTCATGTCACAGTGAGGCAGAGCAATCTAAATTTGTGATCCAGATAGGTACTTTGCAGATGCCTAAAGGCTTCCATTTATTTTTGCTGTTTTGCCTGCTGTAGCATTGCAGTGGAAAGAAAAGCCATATTCGGCAGAATTTTTGCTTCTGTGCTATTTTTAACCATATAGGAGCTTTTTAGGTTCTCAGCTTAGTAAGCTTCCTGATGCAGTCCATACCTCTCCATTGCCTATGCCTTTATTCATTCATAACTTCAATTTTCCCCACTCATTTCTCCCAGGCTCCATTATCTCTTTTTTTTCTAGCTTCATTGTGCTTTACCTCTGATTAATCTATTGCTGTTCTTTTAACAACAGTTATCCTGAGCCAGCCCCTTCTCTCTTAAGCAACTTCCTTTCCCTCTACAACATGTGACCTCTTTGTACTGTCCATTATGATTATCCCAACCTCGATATTTGCTGCCTTAACCTTTTTTCTCTAAACTCATGTAGGCCTATTCAGGTGTTAGAAGATGTGTAGCATAGTTGCAGGTAGAGAGGAGTGTTCCAGACTCTGATCCATCTCAGGCTTTGTCACTTTCCTACATATGGAAGGCCTTGACTCCCAAGAGGCAATCTGTGAGGGTTCCCTGTATATATTAGGTTCCTGACTTTCCAAGGTTCCAATCAACATTCCCTATAATTTTTATCCCTGCTACATGGGAGCCTCACCCATCTATGCCCTGGGCCACTGCCTCAAGCTGCTTGCTGTGTGGTGCCAATGGAGCTCTGTGTGTGTGTGTGCTAACCATAGAGGCAATGCTGGTCCTAACTCATATGGAGAGCTCATACAGGTAACAAAGGCTAGTCCTCTTCAGAATTGCCACCCCATAGGTGACAAAACCAGACCAGAAGAATAGGGCTAGAGCACTCTTCTTTACATTTCAGTGTTCTACACTCTTTTAAATACCTGAATACGCCCAATGTACAGTGTTCTTTATACCAAAATTACTTACCAGAAGAAGTAGAATAAGTGAAAATTACAACTCCATGCCCTCCCCTAGCCTTCCCAATGGCTGTACCCTCCTGAGAAGGCTTATTCCTGCTGATGGGACAAAACATTAGATCCAGCCATGTACCACTGTCACAATAAATTACATTACTTTACAATAGATGTTCTATGAAGGGTCAGTGTGGATTAGCTTCTGTATGCATGTAATTCCTTATGGGAAACATATGTGGAGACAAGCTGGTTCAGTGGTTTGAAGGCCCTCAGTGTGGCAAGTCAACGTCTCCTTCTTCCCAACAGCAGCAAATTGCAGTTTTGCAAGCTCACCATTCAGCTGTACAGAAACACAGTTGGAAGCTTTAGCATAATGGGTCCATATTGATCCTCAGGGAGAGATAATAAACGCATCCCAGAATGACAGTGTTGTTACTGGACATCTACTATCAGTGCTGAGTCTACTCAGAGTGTCTTTAGGCTAATGCTTAGCTGCCTTATTTCAATCCTCTTAAGAGGGTCCATATACCATCTGTTGTCTTCCAGGTGGTTAATTCCCTTCCACTACTCAAAGAAGGCATCACTCCTGTGAAGTTCATAAAACTGAACTACACCCTGAAAATGGTGTGTTACATACTGTTTTCTGCCTTTTCTTTAGGACCTGCTTTGTTGGAGGTGCTGTTTCAAACTATTCAGGCTGCAAAGCATGTTTAGGAACTCAAAGTTTGAAGTCTTTAAAATGTCATTTACAGATAATATAGAAATGGCAACATATTACATTACTGTTGTATCAGAAGCAAGTTTCATAGTTACAATTTACAGAGAGACAGAGAGCTTGCTTCACAAAACTTGGGTATGTGAATTTTTTCCCTGGGAACCTATTTACAGAATTGGAGTGAATAAATTAACTCTGCAGACAAGTGAGATGTTATGCCATGTATACATAAATAGGTTTCTGTTCTGCTCTTATAAAAAGAAAACAAATTATATATGGTCATGCAATTACTGTAAGAATCTTTTTAGTCGATATATTAAATTAAGCAAATTATAAAACATGAGAGTAGGTTGTCCTCTTTTATATATAAAACATTTTCCATATTTCTTATATTTAATACTATATTACTAGTTTTAAAAGAATTGATAATATTAATATTGGCAGGGAATAGAACACATATTTATTATTTTATTTATTTTACATATTTTAACCCCACCTTTCTCCTTGGAGGAGGACCCAAGTTGGCTTACAGCAGTGAGAGAAAATGTACAGTCTAGTACAATTAAGACATATTCAGATTTGAGAACAGGGAATTCAGGGGCATCTTACAGCATTGAAAGGCAACATTAAAGCTACAAGAGAACACAAGCAGCTAAAGAGAAGAGTAAAATTAGTAAGGGGCTCCCTACTTTTCTTCTCAGGTACAGATAAGTACAGTATATTTGTATTTTCTTTCAAGGCTGTGTACATTACAGGAAGCATTCAGGATAGTTCTTGTGTGTGTGTGTGTGTGTGTGTCGCTGCTGCTGCTCCTTACTTGGAGAATCGCTGGTTAGCTCATATTGTAGCCCTCATGGGAACATTGGGAGCAGGATCACTCTCTGGAGAAGAAGTAAATGTAATATTATCTCTTCTAGAGAATTAGTAGAAAATGGGGCGGAATGTGTATTTTTTGAACTCTGACTATTCAAATTGAGTTGTTGTGGTACAGATTTCAAGTCTTTATTTGAAAGCATTTATGTGAAAGCCAAGTAAGACCAAGCAAGGTAGTCTGTATTTTGGTATAACGTGATTTCACTCCTGATGACGCCCATAGAAATGGAGCCAGACATTTTGTTTGATCTTTCCTGATAGCTAAATTTCTGTTAACACTAGGCTGACTGGTGAGTGAGCCAAATGAGAATGAACCAGAGAGAGAGAGAGAGGACTTGGCAAGACATCCCTGTTTGCATAATGGTTTTTTCTCTCTCTTTGACCTCTAAATGCAGATGAAAATGCTCTAATCTTCTTAGTGATCTAAGCAAAACTGAATACTGCAACCCAGTTTTTAGGCAGCCCAGCAATAGCCCTGAAAACAAAGCTTTGCATAGAAATTTAGTTATACATCAATATTATTTGCATACTTAGCTCCTGGAAAAATCAGGAAAGGGCCTTGTGGTATCTAAAACAATTCAAATATAGGAACATGTGAAACTTTGTTTTAGACCACTTTTAAAAAATCAAGTTAACAATGAACTGCTAGCTTTCACTGACAATTCATCTTCAGTTTGTGCATCACGTTCTTGTGGCTAGTTCTAAAAATTACTTTATATGCTTTTTAAAAGTCCCCTTTGTTTCTGTTATCACTGTAACATTTTTCCTTTTCCTATTCAAACCTGGGCATCTCAAACATTTCTGAAAGTAATAGAAGTGATGCTTACATTAATAAAAAGTGGCTGTGTTTATTCTTTCCATTCAGGATTAGTTTTGGCATAGGTGCAAAAACCAAGTAGAAGAAAAATCAGCCTCCAGTAACTCCCGAACTTAAGAATTGTACAACTTTTTGATTTGCTTGGTCTTGGTTATCTAAAAAAAGGTAAAGGTTCCCCCCGCATGTGGATGCTAGTCATGTCCAACTCGAGGGGCGGTGCTCATCTCTATTTTAAAGCCAAAGAGCCAGTGTTGTGCAAGTCCGTGGCAATGTGGCTGGCATGGCTGCACAGAACACTGTTTAACTTCCCACTTTTTACGGTGGTACCTATTTATCTTCTTGCATTTACATGCTTTCGAACTGCTAGGTTGGCAGGAGCTGGGGTTAACAGTGGGAACTCACTCTGTTGTGTGGCACACGGGATTCAAACTGCCGAGCTGTCGACTTTACAGCCAACTGTTTCAACACTCTAACCAGCTGAGCTACCATGCCCCTATACTGTATCTACTGTTTAGCAAATCACGGGAAATTCTTGAAATCAGTGGTCTGCTGGCCTGTGCTAATTTTATTTTGGGAGGATGTATCTAATGCAAGAATTTAAAATATTTCACTTGTAGCTGCCAGATTCAGTTTTAAAAATACAGTATATATGTGTGGATTATAATTTTGCTGGTGTAGTCTAAATACAGGTTTGTTTATTTGTTTGTTTATACTCCAGAATATGAACACTTTCATCATCAGAATTATTTTTTCTCCAGCTCTGTGCTGCCCATCTACCAACCCGATCAGATGCATCAAATCATTATCAAGCGGTATGTCGAGCATTGTTTGCTGAAACAATGGAATTATACACCTTCTTGGCCAGAATTAAAAGTGCAAGAGAGGTAAGTAGGCTAAATCACTTAAGTTTACATATCTCTGAGAATTATTTTTTACTTCTTTACATTAGTATGCTGTTACACACGGGCTAAAATCCTGTTGGCATAACTGCTGCTCCAGAAAAGTGATGATGTCACCAGCAGAGCAAGATTTTAGGGAATGAAAGACATACCCTTCCTCTTTCTCACTTTTTCTGACTTGTAAATAACCCATTTCATGGCAACCATATAGGGCCTACGTGCTAGAAGGCGAAAGTATTTAATTACCAAAATTCTTCATCTCCAGATGATGTTAGTGGAGCAGGGGAAGTGTTTGGTGACAAAGTATGTCTGCGGAAATTCTCTCCCATGAGATTATCTCGGAAGTTGAGTCATGGGAACTGGAATTCTTTTCTTAGGGATCAAAATAATTATTTATCGAAATGTCTCCTTGTGCTCCTTAGAGGCTATGGGGCCAATTTCATTATGCACCTACCTCCAAAGGTGTTACTTGCTTATTCATAGTCTTGAAATGTTTTTATGAGCATTTCATGAGACAAGAAGTCAGCAGAAATGGAGAAAATGTTAGAAAGGAAGAAAAAAGGCAGCGTTCGCAACAGAAGCTACCAAACTGTCTCCCTAGAGAGTCTTTCCTAGATCATATTTTCCAACAGATCTTATTAATTTTAGTAATAATTTATGATATCTTATTGTAGTGAACATTTTGAGAGATTTTTCTTCTTTTTTACCTGATATGCCAGTATGAAATTCAGTTTTTATCTGGATGAATACTGATAGACACTTTCAAAGTAAGCAGAATCTGGAAATTGAGTCATGGCAACTGGATTTATTTTCTTGAGAGATCAAAATGTTTTGCTACTCATCCAAGCAGCTTTGTGAGAGATTGAAATGTTTTGCTACTCATCCATTCTTTTTTATCTGATATGCCAGTATGAAATTCAGCTTTTACCTGGATGAATACTGATAGACACTGTCAAAGTATTTAAGCAGAAACTGGGACCAGGAAGGCAAAAAAACAACCCCCAGCCAGTGGGGCGCAGCTTCCAAAAGGGACCTAGTCCCATTAAACTGGAGGCTATGCTGGGTTGGCTCTGCAGCTACCCGGAACGCCAAGCAGCAGCCTACATCAAGGACAGTTTCCAATTTGGCTTTAGCATTCCCGCCCAAGGACCCAGGGTCCCGTACCGGGCTAAAAATCTGAAATCCATAATTGGCCTGGAGGATGTGGTTAGGGCCAAAATCTATAAAGAAATTAAGGAAGGCAGGGTGTTAGGTCCCTTCACAGATCCGCCATCTGCACGCTACCGTGTGTCGCCACTGGGGATTGTCCCCAAAAAGACACGGGGTGAATTCGGGCTGATACATCACCTGTCGTACCCGGATGGCAAGTCATAGTGTATTTGAAATGCTTATAATTTTTGGAAGGTCAAACGGAATTTATGCAGTATGTGGAAGGTACCGCATTTTTTACAATGAACTACTTCTGCTTGGCAGAATTTGAAGAAGATGCAGGAAATGGACCGTGGAGGAAATGATGACTCCAGCACAGATCTTGATGAGTTAAAAAATGCTGACTGGGTAAGGATGCCATTCAATTATATATGTAGTAAATGTTGAGAGAATAATGGCAAATACTTTGTATGACTTGGAGGAGAAACATTTACTTTTCATATATTCTTTATGGCGTACATGCATACACCTGCCTGAAAAAAGGCAAAGGTATACATAATTTTAGTTTGGAAATATTAACATGAAAGGCATTAGGACTTCTGGAGTATGCATTTTATTGCTATATTGCATATAGTAAATTGTATAGGAGGTTGCTCTCTTCATTTTGAAGGTTGTGATTAGCTTATATCTCATCTAACTATAGCCCCCTGTACTGCACTGAATCCCATTCAAGTGCCAGCTCTTTGTGGATGTTTTTTGGAAGTTAGGAGGAAAAACTAGCTATAATGGGAAATCTTGAACAGGGTCTGATTTGTGCACTGCAAGTAGTTCGGTCCAGAGGACGTAGTCCTCAGAATCTTGTGCCAGCACAATGATCTAAACCAGACTTTCCCAACCTGGTGCCCTTCAGATATGACACACTCCAGATTAAGTACTGATAGCTGACCATGCTGTATGTGGTACTGTAATGTGAACTGAAGTTCAAGACAACTGGTTGATGCCAATAGATGGATTAAATATTGCCATAAACACAACTCTGATTAGAAAAATACTTAATAAACAAATACTGGGGTCTTTTGCTTGTTCATTCCAGAAAATTCCTTTTTGAGCATACTATTTGCTACCAGTGAGTAGATTCCATTGAATATAGTAAGACAGGCATACCCAAACTTCGGCCCTCCTGATGTTTTGGATCACAACTCCCAGAATCCTATGCCTGTATCTCCAATGGCAAAGGACTGTGGGAGTTGTGGTCCAAAAAATCTGGAGGGCCAAAGTTTGGGCATGCCTGCAGTAAGACTTTTCTTTTAAGTAAACACACTGAAGATTGCAATATTCATGATGAATAAGATAAGGAGAGATTTGATAACTTTGCATACTAAGTTTAGAAGGTAGTTTAAGAAACAAAAACTTGACATTGAGGATGTGATGTCACTTGAAAACAAAAGCATAAAATAAATATGTAATATTTATTTATTTGGAGTATTTTACCCTGCCTTTCTCCTTGGAAAAGGACTATATTTAGGTTATAAAATATTGAACAGAATCCTGTTAGCTTTTCACTAGTGTAACAATGCTCAATTGGCACAATTTAAGAAGTCAGTATAAGCAATTGTTGTTGCTTGCTGAGTCGCACAACTCAATGAACAACAGCAAATGCCTATGCTGACTTTTTGACTGATGATTCACCACAGAGATTTACACTAATTGCTTTATGCTGGTAGATATAACTTAGAATTTTGGTCCTTACATTCCTTGGTAGGTCAGCAGTTAATTAAAAATAAGAAATATTCTTCTTGACTTTTCAGGCCCAATTCTGGGTGCAGGTCATGCGAGACTTACGGAATGGTGTGAAACTAAAGAAGGTTCAAGAACGTCAGTATAACCCTCTTCCCATCGAGTTTCAACTCACGCCATACGAAATGCTGATGGATGATATTAGATCCAAACGTTATACATTAAGAAAGGTTATGGTAAGCTATGGCAGTGCAAGATAAAAAGAAAAGATCATATTTACTGTGTTTCAATAAATATATGTAGTTCTACACAGAAAGCCATAAAACTGTTGTAATAAACCTGATCACTAAAGAGCTACTTTAATCTCATACAGTAATTCTCTAGATTAATCCCTGTGATGTTTTGTTACTGTTTTGCTCACTAAAACTGTATTAAGAATTAGCTTAGTTTTTAAAATACAGTGGAACCTTGACTTGCGTCATTAATCCATTCTGGAGGTCTAGGCATAAGTCAAACATGCCTTAAATCAAATGAACATTTCCCATAGAAAGTAATGGGAAAGTGGATTAATCCGTTCCAGATGATGAAAAAGACCCCCCAAAACAGCAATTTACACAAATTTGACTGGGATAGGAGATTCCTTCAGGGGATGTAAATGAAATGTCTCTTCAAAGAGAGGAGGAAGCAGTGGAATTATAGTACACAAGTTATACGCCTCCACTTTTTAATGTTCATAGCAACAATGTCTAACATTTAAGTTTTACTGATTTTTAACCTGACGTTCCAAGTTCTGAACAACCCTATGCTTACCATTAGAGTCCCACAGCTGTAGAGCTCCCCAACTAAAATGCTTCCATTGTGGACCAGAATTCTGCAGCCAGATTTTTTACAAGACTGAGCCGACTGTCTAACCAGTGAGTCCAGCCCCGAGCTCCCAGCCCTTCTTCTCCTCCAGCGGCAGCGGCAGCTTTGGCGAGGCCGAGGACCAGCTCCAGGTGTTCGGAGCTGGCCTCGCCAAGCCACCACTGCTGGAGGAGAGGAAGAAGGCAGGAGAAGTTTGGAGGCGGCAGTCGCGATGCTGGGTCATGCCTGCCACCCGATTCCGGGGCCTTGTGCCGTGGCTCCGAGCTGTAAGTCAAAGCCTGTGGCGCAAGTCGAACAGGCCTCTTCTTGCTGCAAGTCAAATATGCTGCAAGTCAAGCAGCATGTAAGTCATGGTTCCACTGTAGACATCATGTGGCACAGAGGGCTGCTGCCTATCTGTTGCCTGTGTTGTCTCTTTGTGTCAAGGATGGTTTTAAATATTATATACAGAGACAAAAATGAAGCCATATGCTCATTTCTGTACCATGGGTGTTTTGGGGGTATCAGTTTATTATGTAGGTATGTATATGTTATACAGTAGTACCTTGTATAACATAATTAATTTGTTCCAAATTAAATTACGTTATACAATTTTTCCGTTGTACAAATTGAAATTTCCCATAGGAATGCATTGAAAACAGATTTAATCTGTTCCAATGCATTCCTGAAAGAAAGACAACAAAGATGGTTTCCCTTCCCTCCCCACCACCACCCGGTCCTCTCTCTGGAGCTTTACCTGCCATCCTTGCTCAGCCCCTTCTCTCGCCTCCCGGTCAGGGGGTTTGCTGGAGGCATCGGCGTGTTTGTGGCCCCGAGTTTGTGGCCTTGCTGTTTTTTTTCTTTGTTTTTTTCTTTCGCCCGGTGGGCTTGCCTTGGGGGCCGCCGCTGCCCCGCGACCTTCCTGCGGCCTGTCGGCGGGCTTGCTTTGGGGGGCCCGTCACTGCTGCTGCCGCTTGTTCGCGGTTATCCGGCCCCCGTTGCCGCCGCGGGTCGGTTTGGGGGACCGCCGCCGCCGCTATTCACGTCTGCGGCCCACCGCCCGTGCCGCCGCCGCTGCTTCTCCACCAGCTCACCTCTCTCCACCGTTGGCTCGGGGGCCTGCCGCCGCCTCTGCTGTGCCTTGCGGCCCGCCGCAAATGACTGCCGCGGCCCCTGCGGCAGACCCACCGCGGGAAGCCCGAACAGCAGGCCGCCGAGCAACGACGGCGGCGGCCTCCAGGACAGGCCCGCCGCAACGGTGGAGAGCAGCAGGCCGCGAGGAAGTGGCGGCGGTGGGAGCCACAGGCAGCGGGCCGCAGAGCACAGCAGCGGCGGCGGCAGGCTCCTGAGCCGATGGTGGAGAGCGGCAGGCCAACGGAGAAGCGGCGGCACCGGCGGTGCCGGCGCCGGGTTGGGGTGGTGGAGGAGGAGGAGGAGGAGGGAGCGGAAGACACTAATTCCCTACCTCCAGAATTTTTTTTCGTTGTACGGATTTTCCGTAATACAAACCCTCTGTTATACGAGGTATGACTGTATCCAGTAACACTTAGTCAATGTGACATCAGATAAAGTGGGATTAAAAATCTAAAGACCCTGCTTCTGCCATAGAAACTCAGGGGGGGTTGAAAGTTTACTCACTAATAAATGCCTCACATACCTTAAAATCCCTATTGCTATAAATTGCATGTGACTTACTAGCACATAATATATGAGGACATGTACATTACATATGTCTGAATCTGGTAAATAAATATAGTCCTTCCAGTCTTGAAGTAGGATCACATGTAAGCTCATGTCAAAAGCCACTTGATTCGTAGGCGATGAAACTTTGGAGCATTTTGAGAATTCTAGCATGAGAAATTAAATTCATTTTTTATTCCATTTGTATTTTGCTTCTCTCCTACAAATAGGAATCAAGGTGGCTTTGAACAGTAGTAAAAATGCAATAGTAGAACAAAAACACATCAATATAAAAAAATACAGCATCTTGTATATACAGGTGGGTGGGAATTTACAGTTCTTGGGGTCCCTTCCAGCTCTCCCCCTCTCTTTATTTAACTATTTATTTAAATTATTTTCCACAACCTTCTCTTTTAAAAGGGCCAAAGGTGGCTTGCATCATTAAACTACAATATTTAAACCAGAAATATAAGTATGCAAATGCTAAAAAGAATCATACTGTACATATGCCACACTAAAAGCAATAAATAAAGGGAACACCAAAAACACATTTGTAGCGATAAGACACAACAGTCCATTGAAAACCCCTGTTCAGGCAGCCAGTTACTGTGCGAGAGTTTGCCTGAAGAGAAAGAGTCTGCTTATAGAAGGACAGCAAAGATGGAGCCAGGCTGGCCTCCTATGGGAGAGAGTTTCAGAGTCTGGGAGCAGTAACAGAGAAGATTCTCTGCTGTGTCCCCATCAAACAACTGTAATTCTGTGAGTACTGTGCATGCAAACCCAGTTCTGCAGCAGACAAGGTCAGTTGCAGAGGAAGTGAGTAAGGGAATACCGTCAACAGGTCTAATAACCAAAGCTATTCCTACTGTGCTTGCTTTCCATTGACTGTTGTGGTCAATGGAATACTCAGCAAGATGGTTCTTAATTTCAAATATAATGATCTTCTCTATGACATTTCTTAACATACTGAAAATATTGTTAAGACACTTCTGTAATCATATTAGTTTAAGACAAGCTGTCCTGTTTGGATTGTTAGTTATTACATTATGTGGATTTGTCAACGAAAAGTTTTCTTTCCTTTGCAGGTCAATGGGGATATCCCGCCACGATTAAAAAAGAGTGCCCATGAAATTATCTTGGACTTTATTCGCTCTCGGCCACCATTAAATCCAGTATGTATATTCATTTTTTTTTAGTAAAGTTAGTTTATTATGGAATTTGCTTTCATTACATCCATTTTATTGTGGCTTATCTACCTTCAGTATGCTTTTTAGATTACAGATTATAAAGAAGCAGACTCTGCGAGACTCGCTGTCCACACTTCTGACAGGCTTTAATAATGTATTTTGCACCAGTTTATAGATCAAAGGGAAAATTATTTCCCTCTTTTGCCCTTGGTCCAATTTCATTCTGAGTTTTGTCATATAAACACATTTGCCTTAACAGTTGAAGAGGCGGGGGTGAGGCAGGGGGTAAGGTTATTTGAGATCATATGTATTACCTTTGATCTCCTTTAGGTTCAGTGAATTTTATTAATTGTGTTTTGAGCACTGTTTGTTTACCTCTACAACAGGTGTTAGGTGATTCGGCACCCCACCCCCTACAGCAGGCGTCCAACCAGAAGCACCATTCTAGCTTCTCTGTCCATCTTCTTCTGGGCTCTGCCTCTAAGTGAGCAGCTGTTAGAGAGGCTGTGGCACCAAACTACCAAACACCAATAAATGAACTGGCCAACCTGCCCAACCAGTGGTTCTTGCCCATCACTAATTGTGTTGAATTCATCTTTCAGCCTTTAGTTGTATAGAAGCAATTTTATTGTGACCTAAATGCTATCCAACATCTATATGAGGCCACTGGGAGGGATCATCAGGAAGTTTAGAGCCTTGTGTCATCAGTACACTGATGACACACAGGTCTGTCTCTCTTTTCCTCCATCTGCAATGGATGTTGTCGCAATATTCAATCCCTTGAGTGGTTCCTGGAGGCCATGCTGGACTGGATGAGTCCAAACAGACTGAGATTGAACCTGGAATAGATAGAAGTCCTGTGGGTGGGGGCCACTGCTTGGCACCTGGGATTTGAACCACCGAGCTGCTGACTTTGCAGCTGACGGTTTTCAGAAGCCTCAGTCCACTGAGACACCACACCCAGCCTTCTCAAAACCCATCTCTAAAAGGCTACTTGGGGCACAATAAGATTTCAATTATTGTTATGTATTTCAAGAAATTTCTAGCTGAACTGTTGATCATATGTTACAAAACTCTAGACATGACAAATGAACATTGTGTAAGGTATATCTGACATCTAAAGTGCAGAATGTGCATTTTGTTCTCCCTTTGGTAGCAGCTCTCCAGAAAGCCCTCAAACCATTATAGTTTCTCCAAGTGATGTACATGAAGTGTTAGGCTTGCCACTGAAAGAGATCTGCCATGTCAAATGTTCTGCATACATATATTTCTAGTTCTCAGGCCAAGGTATACAACAGTAAATTATAATAACCCAGGTATATATAGTAAATTGTTAATACACAAGAAAGAAAGAAATTACAAAAAGAAGTCTGTACATTTTTCGATTTGCCAGACTCTGTGAGACTGAAGTTTTGATGGCCTAGCTAAAAAACACACCAGTCCGGCTATCTAGCTTATCTAAGAGTAATGAGTGAGGAGTACCAATAGTTAGGTAAATCTCATACTTTAATATTCTCCAGGCGTCTGCAAGGAAACTGAAACCAACTCCACCACGACCACGTAGCCTGCATGAGAGAATACTGGAGGAAATCAAGTCAGAAAGAAAGTTAAGACCTGTTTCTCCTGATGAGATCAGACGTAGCAGGCTAGGTAAGTACTGTGATATTAGTTGAGAAAAACATTGTATTAATAGATTGATTCCATATTTTTTCATGTTTGCATAAATATTTCTATATATTATCTTCCCACTTAGCAAGCTTGCCATGTATTTTTCTGTTTTAAAAGAAGTAATTTTCTAGAAATAACATATATATTATTTTACTGGACAGGATAACCACTAACTAAATGGGGAAATGATGGGACGCTGACATAAATAAAGGGATTTATCTGTTGATGTCTGATACTTGAGGATAAAAAATGACTGTATGAGTACTCCAACAATGAATTACACAAATTCTGAGCATAACATTTTTTTTTAAAAAATGGTCTCAGAACAGAACATCAGTGGGAGAGGCTGTGTTCCTCACCCACAAAACATGAACTTTCAGATTTTGTCTCTGATTCATTGCACAAATATTTTGAACCTAATATAAGGATCAGCTGCTCCAGATTCTTTGCTTGCTCAGAGATTATCATTGTCCAAAAGACGCTGTCAACTATCTGAGCGCTTTCAACCCTTATCCATCAAGATTAAAAAAAACCTTACACTGAATGAGTGTATTTTCTGATGCTATGAGAAATCTAGATATTGAAGGTTAGCAGTAGGATTAGCATTAGGGTTAATTGTGTACATCTTCTATTTCCAGAAACTACTTCAAATTCCAGTTGTCTTAACTCTCTTTTGATTATTAAAATGTCCTGTACATTGCAAGAGCCTGAAAGTGTGCCACATGGTTTAGAATTGTGTTGGTGACAATATAGAATGTCTGAACTTTCTTTCTTTCTTTCTTTCTTTCTTTCTTTCTTTCTTTCTTTCTTTCTTTCTTTCTTTCTTTCTTTCTTTCTTTCTTTCTTTCTTTCTTTCTTTCTTTCTGGCAACAAGACCACTCTGGGCAGTTTACAACAGTAACAAGTTACAGTTACAGTAGTTACATTTTAGGCCTAGTACTACCTAAGTTTAGCAACAAAATGATACAAAATGATAGGGTTAAGGAGCCTCATGGCGTGGTGGTTAAATGCCTGTACTGCAGCTAAAACTGTGCTCACAACCCAGGTTTCAATCCCAGGTAGCAGGCTCAAAGTTGACTCAGCCTTCCAGCCTTCCGAGGTCGGTAAAATGAGTACCCAGCTTGCTTGGGGGTGGGGGGAATGTGTAGCCTGCATACTGTAATTAAACTGTAAACTGCCCAGAGACTACTTGAAGTGGTATGGGGCACTATACAAGCAGAATACCTTGCTTTGCTTTGCTTTACTACTGTATATGGGACTTAAGAACCGAAAAATTGCTGTTTCAGATGAACTTACTTGATAACTTACACAAACAATTCTTAGTCACTTATTCTGTAGTTTTGTGATCATCTTGAGGAATTGTTGTATGGAGATATTATAACATTTATTTTAAAAGTAATTAATTATAGTTTGAATTCAAGAGGTCACAAGGTAGTTGATTGCCATCATAGTTAGAACTTTTTAAAACTACATTTTACTTTCATGGTTCATAAAAGCTTGAATTTGGATTTTTAATTGCGGTACTTTTTAGGAACACCCAAAGCTGTTGGTTTGTAATAGAAAACCCATAGTTTTATCCCAACTATCTTGTGGGCTCCTCAAAACCCACAAAAAACAAGAGGTGGCAGATGTACAAGATGTACATGTGGTATTCCTTCTTCATCTTTTTGGGAGTCCATACTCTCTTAACTGTAAAAGGAGTCAAATTATCCCCTACTAAGTAACCATCATAATGTAACTTTTGAGTTTATATTTCTGTGCTGGAAAAATAAATAAATTATAAGCCCTTGAAAGAGGCTTTATGGAAAATTCTAATATATGGAAAATTCTATTTTTTCAGCCCAATTCATTCTGTTACAAAAAAGAAAAATATACCTGCTGGATTTTTTTAAAGAATCGTCTTTTTTAATGTTTCATAATTTACCATTAGAATTAGAGTTAGGGTAGTATATGAGTACTTGGGCAAATAAACCAAACCCTTTTGAGTGCAAATAATACTGTACATGCTTACCCCATCGACTTTCAATCTTTTAATTACATGAGGAGAAAAGTAATAATCTACAATGTTGTTGATTTTGTAACAACATTTTTATAGGATGAGTTATCTCATCCTGTGACTTACACGTTGCCTCTGAATTTGATTTAAAATTGTTGTGATTATTGCATTTTATATTCAGGTAAAATTAGCCTTTAACAGCCAGCAAGATACAGTCATTACTAAAACATTCAACAGCTCAAGCTCATTTGTATGCATTTCTTTCTTAAGTAGGAGACTGACATTTAAAATGATATGGATATCTCAGCTTGGAGAAATCTAGTGATGTATTGTTTTTCCTTTCCCCATGCCCTACATTTTGTTTGTTCTTTTGTTACCGTAGATGTTCTCACTGTTTCCAGGGTTATGATTGTGTTATGTTTTACTTCATCAATGATCCTAAGTACTTACAGAGTCACTTCAAATGACACATTTCCTACATTAATATAATTTACTATGGAGAATAGGATTGTGCACAGTTAAGGTATATAAACGTACACATCTATTTTGCCATTAGATGTTCATTGCCTTGTGCACAAATGATGGAACAGAAGAATATATTGAAATCCTTTAATATGCGTGTGAATATTCATATAACCATATATGAAATATGATAAACAAATAGCCTCAAAGACCAGTTTAGCAGGTGGTTGGCTTTGTCTGCAAGGGCTGCAGGAAATGCCTTATTTATGTTACAGCACATGTACAGCAGCATGTCTTTAAAAAAATTATTATCTCATGCATAGCCCCTGTGTGGAGAGCGTCAGCACACAAGCATGCCTGAAAGGGATGTGCACAAGTGGCAGCTATACGGTGTGGTACATATTGTATATGAGGACTGGAAAGGCTTTTAGAATATTTTAAACATACTGCTCCCTGTGCCTGGAATACCACAAGGGGTGTGTGTGTTTTGAATGGAGAATGAATAAGCTGGCCCATAGTTCAAATAATGCAGGGGTGGGGAACCTTTGGCTCTCCGGATGTTTTGGACTGCAATTCCCAGAAGCCAATCCTGTATTGCCCAATGATAAAAGACTGGGGGTTTGTGAGGTGGTGTTTTTTTTTTTTTTTTGCAAGCCCCTATTCTTCTCCCACTGTCCTCCCAGACCGAGAATGAACTATTCAGTCTCTGCTTTAACATATTTATTAATGGTAACAACTGCCTCAACTCCTTCCCTCGCATGTTCCTCTAACTTGATTAAGTTTAACTTTGATTTTAAAGCAATGTCTTGGAACATTCTGAAAGATGAGTCGGGTCCCTCAAACTAATAACTGGTAGCAAACATTCTATCCTGTATCTTGCAGTTTTGGGTGTTAAGGGCAATGATCCTTGTGAAAGATCCAACTGATTCCCTGCTCCCAACCAGGATCCCAACAGGTTGGGGGGGGGGGCTCCTCCCAGGGCTGGCTCCAGGGGAAATGAGACATCTCCAGTTTTCTCGGTTTTGTCTCTCTCATAGTATGTGTGTTCTCACTTCCTTCTCTCTCTCTCTCTCTCTCTCTCTCTCTCTCTCTCTCTCTCTCTCTCTCTCTCTCTCTCTCTCTGTGTGTGTGTGTGTGTGTGTGTGTGTGTGTGTGTGTGTGTGTGTGTGGTCTCTTCCCAATAAAGTGGTTTCCATGCCTTCTTACTCTTCCATTCCCTCTATGCTGCTTCCATAGTCAACGTAAAAGTAACCCACTCCCCAGTCCATGAGTCTTCCTTCACAACTTCTGCTAACTCCTCTTTTTCTCCTTATTTATTTATTTATTTATTTATTTATTTATTTATTTATTTATTTATTTATTTAATCTTCTTTGACCCAACACACTATCTTTCCCTTCTCCCCACCCCATCTTCCATCTTAAAACTGGCCAATCCCACGTCTAGATCTAACAGGGGGAGGGTTTCACTGGTTAGTTCCTGGGGAGGGGACACCGCACCATCCTCCATCCAGATTATCTCACAGAGTTGTGGTCCAAAACATTTGGAGAGCTGAAGGTTCCCCACCCCTGCAATGTTTGTTAGCATCCAGATGTTAAATTCATTTGGGTTCAGAAGTACATTGAGGGCAACTCAAACCAACTGGATACTTCCACAGGTAGAAGTGGGAGGCTGAACTTTGCCTATTTCCCCTCTTTCTGTGCCACTTGAAAAGCAGCTCTAAATATTGACCACAATAGCAAAGAAGATGGCAGTGGGGTTGTAGTGGGGGAAGGGAAATGGCCAGGCTTAACTTTCATCAACTTTCTACAGTATCCTCTAAGTCACTTCTATTAAGGAGCCCTCCTGTATGAAGAACAGCAGAGTCCAGAGCTTGCAAAAGTTCCTGTTTTGGGCTACATGTCTCAGAATCTCCTAGGCAGCATAAGCACAGGACCATGCTGTGAGTTATAGTCCAGAAAGGTTAACTGCTGAGCGCTATGCAGGTCTGAATCCAACTCATTTTACTTTTATCCCCCAAGAAAGCTGTTGCAGTATTTATCTTTACATCTTTAATTCTGTAAATATGTGTTTGACCTGTTTTAGATTTAGATTGCCCTATATAGTATTGTTTAATGCCTCTTCTAAAACTAACCATCTGTTTCTTTTATTGCCTTAACAACAGTATTGTTTTTCTTTTGTCATTTTTATTTCTTTTCCCTTTCTTTTTTCCAGCAATCCGGCCTCTTAGCATGTCTTACAGTTTTGACTTGTCAGGTAAAAGTGCTACAGCACCTGACGTGATTCTTGTGATAAATATAAAATGTGTTCCACTTCATTTGTTTGTTGACATGTCATGTAAAGAAAAAATCTGAAAGTCACCTTCCAAATCCTAAAGCTTGAGATTTACTTAGACACCATTTGAGGAGGGGGGAAAACCCAGAAAGAAACACATGCAAATAGATAAGAGCGTAACTGGTGCAACATTGTAGTGAATACCCATTTTTAGAGAGACTTTTTAAAATACACACAGGAACAATTTATACAGGTCTCCTTCTCTTACTCCATACCAGAGTAATGACCTACAATTGAATTTGACTCAGAGTACTCTAGGATTATACATTCCTCTTTTCTTTTTGCATGTGAAGTCCCTATTTCATGTGCAGAACGAACCAGGGTAGTAAGAAGGAATGGGTAGAAGAATTTTCACAATCTGATTGCATGCAGTCATTACAACATAAATTTCCTGTTTTCTATTAATGTAATTTTTTACATATGTATCCTTTACAATACCACATTATCATTATAACAAATTACAGATTTATACTGTTAGTTTTGCTTGATTCATGAAATATTTTATTTTATTTGTCGTGTTTTTAAAAACTTGAGTACTATAACAGACATGTAGTTCACACAGAAATGTGGGTGTACTTTTAATGTTTGGCTCTTCTTCTGAGTTGACCTTCCTTTACTGGCTTCTTGACAGTATCTTCAAGCAGCATGAATTCCAAAGGTTCAGCTGCCATAGTTGTCTAGTCCCAGAAGGGCTGAGTTCCAGTTACACCATCAGCCACTGGATGCTTAGTGCATACCATTTTGGCACATATATGGATATCCCTGGAGTAGAGCATTAGTGTATGACTATGTTAACATTTTTGCATTGAAATAAAAGGGTGAGCTGTGTGGCCATTATAGGATACAAATGCAAGACTAGCTTATAGGTGATACCTTTATAGGCCACTAATAAAAAAACATTGCAAGTTTTGTGGACAATATCCATTTCTTCAAAGCAAGTACCAAACACAACAAAAGATGTGTTTTGCCAGGAGATTAATCTTAGATGTAAAGTTCTTGGCTAGATGATTTTCACCAGGCAGGTCTGTCTTAGGTGAGGCAGGAGGCAGCAAGGAAGTTGTAAAGTTGCATCTAAAGCTGAGGATTGGGTTTCACGCCCCAGTCATTCAAACAAAGGGGCATAGGGTTGTGCACATCCATTCACACATCCTCTCCATTTGCCTCTCCTTTAAAATATTCAAGTTTGTTTGGCCAGTGGGGGGAGGCATTGATACAGAAAACCGATATGTTCCATTTGGGGATTGTGGTATAATTTATTAAACCCAGTAGGTGTAGCCAACTGAGAGCAGATTAAAGAAAAAGAAATAGTACCTAGTGGTTCCAGTCCAGCTCTGCTGGTGTTGAGAATCAATGTGCCTTCTTCTTGGTATATAGCAACTCTTTCTTGGTATCCTCATAGCATCATTGAAAGAAAAAGAGGGAGCCATGTGGCCATTACAAAACCTATCAAGGATTTTATCTACTTTGATTATGCTAATTGTTACTATTATTTTCTGGTTTCATCCCCTCATATTTTCAGATGTTCATACCAAATGATACTGCCAACCATTTTCAGCATTTGGGGAGATAGACATGTTGGAGGAATATACTGTATATTGTCTTTAAAAACTGCTTTCATGTTTTTAGTGGAAGTACTTAAAAGAAGATAATAGTATCTTACTGTTCATATAATATGTCACATGTTATATGACATATTATATGAACAGTATGTTGCTTTTATGTAGTAAACATTACAAGTCCTTTTATTTTGGCTTTAACTATCAATCTTAAAAAAAAGACAGAAGGTTTCAAGAAATGAAGAAAATGGATTGTTCCCCTAAGCAAAGTTATTATTGCCCCCTCTTCTGAAAATGACATACTAGATGGAAACTACAGGAAGTTAATCAATGGTTCAAATAGACTGCATTTACCTTCTTCATGTGATCAGCTGTAGAAGAAAGATTCGGTAATTAATAATTTAACAAATTCCTCACTGGGGAACTTTGATTCCATAGAAAATGGTAATGCTAATGCCTTGGGCCTTTGTATCCCAACAGAGGGAGGGAGGGAGGGAGGGAGGGAGGAATTTATTTGTAGAAATTGAAAGGTTTGAGCAAATATTTTGTGATACTAATTCACAGTTCCTAGTATTTACCTACCTAGCTGAAACTGCTTTTAATCACAAATGAAAAGGCCTTGAAGGAAAGGCAGTTAAATGACTACTAATATGCCACTGCTGTAATCTCATGTTGGAGCAATAAATAATAAATTAGGGAACTTGATATCTAGAGTAGAGTCTAATCCTAGGAAAGTAGATTTAAACCAAGTGCAAGCAGATAAATTTAATTTAAAAGACAGTCATTTTCTCCAATATTCTAATATCTTTTCTTTCATTGGCTTCCCATCGCACCATGCCATTTGATCACTTGTAATGCAAGGTTACTTAATTTTTCTCACAGCTATGAGGTTCATCATTAGGGAATGGGAACTGTTGTATTTCATACTAGGACAAAGTTGTTGTTGTTGGGGGAATAACAGTGTGACCCTATACATTTCAACTAAGAAATGAGTTCAATACAGTTTAATTGAACTTTCTCCCTTGTAAATACAGTCTGTATCCAAAGATACTTCACAGTTATCCTGTAAATGTGTCTAAGCTGGGACACTTTCCAAGCAAAAGCATCATGCTGGCTTAGTCCAGTAACAGATTCCTAATTTTTTCGTGTCTGGACTAGCCACAAAACATACTGAAACTGAAAACACATTTAACATTTTCTTATTTAAGCTCCCTAATGCAGTATTTTTAATGCTAAGGAGAAATCTTTCCTGAGATGTTTTCTTGCTTTCATCTTCCTCCTTTGGTTCTGTCATTTACAGATTGCCTATACCTCTAGACTAATATATATATTATACAGTATATCATGTATACAATGCCTAAGCTTCTGTAATCATGTGTCCTTTAAAGCTGATAATGAGTGCAAGCAGCATATGGGCTATAGGCTTGCTTGTATTCAAGTATAATGTATGTTCTTTGTTAGTCTGGTCAGTGCAGTAACTGGAACTGGAAAAATGTGAATTTGATTTTGATTTTGTATTATCTTGTTTTACATATCAGTGATAGTGACTGATACCAAAATGTCCCAGCCTATTCTTTGCAAGAGAATAAGGTTGTAATCCTATACATACACACTAACCTATGAATAATTACCACTAAACTTGGTGGAATTTAACTTCTAAGTATACATTCATAGGGGCACTGTAAGCCCATAAGCCTATATACACTTACTTAGAATAAGTCTCAGTAGCCAGAATCCTTTTGGAGATCTATGGAGATACAAAGGAATTTGTATCTGCATAGATACAATCCCATGGAATTGCCATGTTTAATTGACAAGATGGTTTTACAGATAAAATGTATCCCTGAACACATATCTTGTACATACCAAACACCTTGTCATTAGCCAGAACTGGCCAAGTATGTAACTATCTAGTAGCCAGTATCACATGCAATGCATTTTGTATGTAAATAGACATTTGTGGGCCTTTTCAGTTTATTAAACCCAGCCTTTTTCTGTAAACTTTCTGATAGGACATGATAGCTTTCTAAAATCTTGGCAGCTTGAGAGATGTACAGTATATTCTACAGCCAAAGTTCCTGTTTGCCTTGAAATAACCGACAGTGGAGGTAACAACCACTGCTTTGCCTGGCCAAAAGTAATTTGTATTGAATGAAATAATTACTGTGTCTGATTCCAGCATAAAAAGAAGCTGGTTTTCATAGTAATTTTTGGCCAGTAAATTAAGAACTGCTGGATAGCTCTGTGGTTTAGGTACTGTATTTGTCTGTGAATACAAGGGTTCAGAGAAGTTCATGAAATTTTACTGTGTTCTAAACTCCTTACCACCTGGTTTCGTATTAAAGTAATTAGCATTTTATATTGCCCAATACTATACATTTTAGTGTACCAGACAGAACAGTAATAGTAGCAAGAATGTAATAATACAGCAATGGGAAAACATTCTTCCTTTGTTTGATTAATGGGAGAGCTAGCCATGCTTGGATATGAACGTTTGATTCCAGACAAAAGCAGAATCTGAGTTTCATATTGAGGAGAAAACTAGTAACCAACATGTGTCTGTGTATTTATTTGTAGTACAGTAGGACCCCCATATCCACTTATTCATTATCAACTGATTCAGTTATCCACAGTTGGCAGAGGAAAAAAATTAAATAATTCAGGAGCCACAAAGCAAGCTATTGTCACAAACAGCAGCTGTAAAGCAAGCTATTATCACAAATAGCATCTTTAAAGCAAGCTACTGTCACAAACAGCAGCCATAAAGCAAGCTACTGTCTCAAAACAGCAGTCATAAAGCAAGCTACTGTCAAGAAACAGCAGTTTGGGGATGGGTGGGCATCTCTTATCCATGGTTTTCATTATTCACAGGAAGGCCTGGAATCAATTTCCAGCAGATACCGGGGTCCTACTGTAATTATTATACAGTATAAGGCCAGTTAGATAGTTTTAGTGTAAATGCTCATTTTGCTCCCTAATACACTCTATACATAATTAATATTTCCCCTGTGATCTTGAAGTCTAACATTTCCTATATAAATGCTTTGATGATTGCCAGTTTCTCTCTCCATTTCTTCTGAGGTGGTGCTGAAATCCATTGTCTATTTTGAGAAGCCAGAACAGAATAGAAGCAGCCATTGTAGTGTAAGACAGCTTTTGGATATCAGACCTTTCAGCCTGGCAGACCACCTTGCCCAAAGGATGCTAAAAACAACAACAAAATCCATTCTAAGACAAGGTTAAGCTCACCAGAGCTTAACAGAGTTTCACAGATCTGTCACATCAGCCTACCTGCTATAGGTTTTAATCCTCCAAACAATCCTCATCTTTGTTCAATTTTTTTTGGCACATCTCCAAAATATCATCAGCAGTGACAACCTTAGGGAAAGAATTCCTAAAAGCTACTCCTGAGAGAGCTTTTAAATGCACATATATGTTTGCAAGAGATAATATATGTTTACTGAAATCTTATTACTTACCATAGTAAGATGCATCAAGAGGAGGGCCAATGAATCAGTGGGGATTTGATTCTTTGAAATCTGAACATAATAGTTGATAATCTTAATGTAAGATTATAAATAAGATCCTTGGCTTCTTGTAAAAACATTTCTTGGATGGGGGGGATGTACCAAATGCTCTGCTAATGCAATCCACTTAATTTTGTCCACCAAAGTACTTTCAGCCACATAATCCTATAATTAACATATAGTGTCAGAGGAATAAATTAAATCTTCATTTAGCAAAAATATATTTTATAAAACATTTATTCAAAGTCAGGTAGATACATTGTGACAAATGTAATTGTGTTCAATGGTTATTATTGTATAGTAGCACCGTCACACAAAAAACCCTAAAATTTTGCCACATCCAAATAGGCAAAAAATAATATTATGTTTTTGAACTTTAAAAAAATATTTTTAAAAGCCAAGGTTTTGTCAAACAATCTAACCAAGTCTAATAATAAATCATGTCATGAGCTTAGCATTTGAAATACAATAGATAATCCATTACTTTGTAGCTTCATGTTCCCAGAAACAGTTTGTGAGGTCTTAACTTTTTCGACTACTAGGCGGTCACCAGTAGAAAAGAAGTAAATTCCTGACTTCAAAGGTATACCTATCTCATCTCTTTGTAATGCAGCTGGCCTGCCACTAAATAAATAAATAAGAGTTTCAATATGTTGGTTCTGTGAAGTCTTTATAAGCTGCAGATCACTTAAGTCCACAGATCTTCAGCATGTAGTATCTAGTATACAATTTCTATATAAAGACCTTAATGATCTAAAGCTAAGCTACTCACTTTTGTCCATTATAATTTCAGAATAATCTTATTGATTTTTAGAGAGGTAGCCATGTAGTTTGTTACAGCAACAACAAAACCAACAATTTGGTGTCTTAAAGTCTTACAGATTTATTTCAGTGTGAGCTTCTATGGGTTACAGACTGCTGTTAATTTTACAACTGCTATTTGATTTTTCAAGGGTAGATGTTTGCTGAACAGAAATGTACAAGCAAGAGTTGAGTTACTACAATTGAGTTACTACAAACTACGTTTTGAACAGATTATAACCAGTTCATGTAGTTTTTTGCATATGATCACAGATTTTTAAAGTCTCTAAATATGTATTTTATATACTAGACTTTACTGGAAAGATAGAATTAAAACTGCATTGCCATTCATCTATAGATTTTAAAGGACACAACAGTTTGCATGAATAATTGTGATCCATACATCTTAATATTTTGTTGATCTGATTATATGCTAGTCATAGTAATATATAATTAGAGTGAAATAGTTTTTAAAAGTATATATTTGTGAAAGCCATATGTTCTCCACTTCGATTTCATTGGTGCTGTTCTATCACATCATATCTGTATTACACACTAGTGTCTGTACTTGATAGAAAAAGAAACCGTACATATGTGAAATGTATGCATTAATTATGCTGTTAGAAAAAATTACATGTATGTATCTCATCTTTTCTAACATCCCATAAAAATACTGTTCCCCCCCCTTAGATGTTTCCAAACCAGAGGCATCCAAAAATATGTCTGAAAACTATGTAGGAAATGGCAGTAGGGTGTCAGAAATGAACATGAATGGTATTGGCACAGCTAAGGTGACTGTACAACGAAAGAGACTCCTAAAAGCTCCCACTTTGGCTGAATTCAACAGCTCGGATTCAGAGGTAAGGGTGTTGTCAAGAGACTGGGAAATGAAGAGATAATGGGTTCAGTTGCCTTTGAAATGTAGTTCGGTGAGCTTATGATGGAATAAGTAGGCCAGAAGAGAGAGGGAGAAATTGCCTGTTAACTGAAAGGTTTGGCTGTGTCTTTATCAGGAGGCATTTCCAAGGTCATAAAACAGTCCTGGCAGAATGGCATATCCCTCACAGTTAATATGCGTATTATTATTCTTTGCATCATGCAGTAACCTGAAGTAGCCATGCTGAATACGTAGGGAGAAAAGAGAAAGTACAGTATTAGCAGGCATCAAAGGATTTAGGATGCTTGGGGAGGAAATATCACCACCCAATGAATGTAATAAAGCTTTGACAAAAGTAATAAGACCATGATATGTTAGCCAGTTTCGAGTGATGTATAAAGGTATGGTCCACCTCATACTACTTTAAAAGAAGAGAGTTTTTTTAATCATTTATCATATAGCAGTATGTTTATTAATGTGTCCTAGTGAACTTTTTTATATTAGTATACTATACCAGGCCTGCCCAACAGGTAGACCGCGGGCTACTGGTAGCCCGTGAAGGGTTCAGAAGTAGCCCGCCGGCCATCAATAAAAAAAGTGAGGGGGTAAGTTCTCCATCCCTCCCTCCACCATCCCAAGGTCCACCACTGCCCCAGCAAAGTTCTGGGTTTGCCGGCCCACTGTCTCAGTTGAGCGGGGCAGTTCAAGGGCCATATTGCATTGAAATCAGTTCCCCCTAGAACAGATTAATTGGTTTTCAGTGTATTCTTATGGAAAACTGCTGCTCTACTTACAAAAGTTTTTAATTATGAGCATATGCTCCGAACAGAAAAAAAAATCGTAAGTAGAGGCTTTAGTGTAGTAGCCCTCAGGCACCTTGGGCTGGAAAAAGTAGACCTTGGCCTGTTCAAAGTTGAACAGCCTTGTACTATATTATGTATCATCAGAAATTCTGATCTTAGGCTATGACTACATGGACAAAACTTTTGGGAAATGCTAAGGGGTTGGGGTGATCTAATTTGCATTTTTTTCATTGATTACATGGCATAAAACAAAATGAAAGTCAGCCCAGACAAACACCCCAAAGCCATAGTTTTTCTATCTTGTCACTGGGGCTTCTACTTTCCCTCCCACAGAGGATCCATTTATATTGGTTTAGGTGGTGTGATCCCATGAGCTGATGGTGAAAGTGAGTGCTGTGGTTGGCACGGTGGCACAGCACCTGGTAGGGAGTAAGGATCTAGCCCTGAAGCACTTGGTCTTTATAATAATACCATTTTTTTAAAAAATAACAAAACAAAAAACACCTTGGTGTGCCAGTATTGTTGTATTAGGGCACTTAAGACACCAAGAAAATAAAAGAAACAGAAGATGACAGGAGGAAATGAGAAGAGGAAATTTCCACTTGGACCTTGTTTTACAGTTTATTAAACTAGTTCTCCTGTACAGTAACTGCACCTCCTGCAGGGTTACAAGAGCTACATTAACAAGCTGCAAACAAGATTGTTGTAGCCAATTTTCTCTTCCCTGTGTGTCCAGTTGAGAACAGATCAGAGGGGACACAAATTCCCCAGTGCAACTATATGGGGATTAGATGCACATTTATCTCAAAGTTAGTATGAAAATAACTAAAGAATAGGTGCTATATGATTATTTCCTTAGATGCAATTGTTACATAAAGTATTGTGTACACTAGATGATTTTTAAAAGAAGGCGGTAGAGGCAAAAGATTATTCAAATCTTTAAATGCATCAATTTTTATTAACTTCTAGGAGGAATCTTCACATAAATCAGCCAGCAAAAGTAGTACCTCCTCATCCCAAATGGATGACACATTTTCTGAAACCACATCTGGGAAAAAGGGTAAGAATCCATTGCTAAGGAAGAAAATTGTGACGGTTGTACAGCAAAGTTCTTTCTTAGATACTGAGAAGATACCCAAGGGATATTGTTTTATTTCTGCTTTTCCTGATTTTCATATAACTCTGATGTCTTTTAAAACAAACCATAACAAATGTTGTTGATCTCTGGATATTTCTTTCAATTTGCTTATAGACCTATTAAGTCTGTGAACTTACCACTCACTCCAGAATGCCTAGCATTTGGTATCACACTCTCCCAAATTTAGCACAGAAGTTTGAACAAGGATATGTATTATATGAAGAGATGAATGGATTCATTTCACGTAGTTTACTGAACTGATTCACGTTATAGCTTTGATCTCACTCATAAGAGTATCCAAAGTGTGTGGATTGTGGAGAAACCTATAGCTGTTTTTTTCTCCACTTAATTTTGAGAATCTAGACTTGCATGGAATTTGGCTTTATACTTTATCTGTAAATACAGGTGTTTATCTCTTTTGGCTTCCATTGTTAACATAAACAATAGGGGTGTGGTGGCTCAGCAGGCCAGAGCGCTTAAACTGTCAGCTGCAAAGTCATCAGCTCAGCAGTTCGAATCCTGGGTGCCATGCAGCGGAGTGAGGTCCCATTAACTCCAGCTCCTGCCAACCTAGCAGTTCAAAAGCATGTAAATGCAAGTAGATAAATAGGTACGACCGTAAAAAGTGTTCCATGCACAGAAATGCAGTCAGCCATGCCGGCCACATGGCCACAGACTTGCGCAACACTGGCTCTTCGGCTTGAATATGGAGATGAGCACCGCCTCTAGAGTTGGACACGACTAGCATGCAAGTGCAAGGGGAACCTTTACCTTTTTCTTATCATAAACATATTTTTATAAAATGCAGTATGACACTTGTGTCTGAATAATAATTCTGAGTCGCCTGCATTCTATCTCTTCAATTTCCTTTTAAAAGAAAAAACCCTTTATATAAGCAAAGTAAGCTGTTGATCTCAAAGCTAATTAATTCTGATTGAATTTACAGTGCCTCCAAAATTCTTGCCAATATCATCCACGCCACAGCAGAGAGGAGACAGCAACCTCAAAGAAGACATTCCATTGAAAAGGAAACACCCACCAATGTTCGGCAGTTCGTGCCCCCCACAAAACAAAGCTCCAGATCACTTGTAAGTAGCCTGGTACATTGGCTGAAGGGCACACATTAAAGCAACTGAACAGCATTGAGGGACAAAATGTAATCTAAAAATTATGCTGTGATGAAAACCCAGATGCAGTGTCACTTTGAGCTGTGTGAAAATTTGTACGAAGACTTGAGTTTTGTGCATACTCTTTGGAAGCTTATGGATGAGCCAACTCCGAACTTTCAGATTCAGATTTTGAATGTCGTGCTTAAACATTGATAACAGTCTTATTAAATGTGATAATAAAATGTCTCCAAATCTAACATGCATGTTCTGAATGGGGGGAAAAGCAACATTTTAATCTTTTATTGAAGGCCAGTTCTCTCCTCCCATCATATATGTTAAAAGTTTGCTTAAAGAGCCTAGAGAAGCATGAGATCACAATACAGCATTGAACCCCCTGATAATTTTAAAAATGTTCTTGAAAGGAAATAACAGTACAGCCATTCAACTGGCTTTAATTGAAAGCAGTTTCCCAGCAACATATATCTGTAATGGAGAAACAAAATCCCTGTGTGGGACAGGGATAGTGTTTTAAATGCCACATTCACGTTGAAGCCTCTTTTTCTTTGCCAAAAAGGCCCTAAAGGGCTCTCAGAATTGAGAGAGGGTGAAAGAATGCAGGTTTTGGGACAGAAGAGGTATTTGCTAACTCTTCAGGTCAGTAGTGTGCCAGTGATTGGCTGCACAGTGAATGCTTCTTTTTTCTTCTTCTTCAGTTAAAGAAGTTACGATTTTAATGCCAGTTCTTAGGATGCAAAGGTTAACTTGTACTAGACAATACATTTGACTAATGCAGAAGCCTTTCCTCTGAGAAGAAATCATATTTTTTGTTATATGATTCTAACTTGAGTACAGCTTGTGATCTAAAGTAAATGGCATTTCAACAACCATAAACTCATTCGTCAGTGCAATACACAGTGTGTGGTGCAAAAGCTGTTATTTCCCAAAAAATTGGCTTAAGAGAGCCAATTG
This sequence comes from Phrynocephalus guinanensis, assembly GCA_037367245.1. Classification (NCBI taxonomy): domain Eukaryota; kingdom Metazoa; phylum Chordata; class Lepidosauria; order Squamata; family Agamidae; genus Phrynocephalus; species Phrynocephalus guinanensis. The sequence continues at coordinate 67,017,451 of CM074739.1, read as the reverse complement.
ACTGTTTTATTAGTTTAGATTTTGAGATCAAACTGAGGCAAAATCGGAGCAAGAAGTGTGGATATAATACCTGGTGAAAAAAACTATAGCAGATATGGTGAACCAGTAAATTGCAGTGGAGGGAACCCTTAAACATGATTTTTTCTGATTTAATTGTAATCTTATTTTATATCTTGTAAAAGGTAAAAGAGCACATCCTTATCCTGTTATTGTTTGGCCTTATGAGGATGAGAATTTTTCTTATATTTGTTGTTATTTATTTTACACATCCTGTCTTTGTTTTGAAACAACCTAAAGCAGGCTTTATGCATGAAAATGATAATGAAAAACATTAAACAAGAACCCACCCACTCACCCCAAACCATCACAACCCAAAATAAAAAATGGCAAAAATCAGTCAAAAATATGCACCAATAAAAAAAGAAGACAGCACATGGAATAAAAATCCAGAAATATCTAGCTGAAAGCTTCACATGGGTCTGCTTCACAAATTTTGTCAATGAAAACATAACTCTGGATTAGTCTTTTCTTTAATGTAGGGATTCATAATAATGAATAAATGAATGTCTATAATGTGAGGTGATACGGGTTGTAAGAGTTTCTTAGAATGTGCATCAGAAAGCAGTGTATATATCTTGGTACGCAAACATTTTTTCTGCAGAAGGATGAAGAGATGTCACACCGTTTGAGAGGAAGCTGCAAGGCCGCTCTTCTCTCCTTCATAGCTGCTATCAGGCTCACTGAGTTTCAGTGGTGGCTGCAACATGCTGTCTCCTTGTTGCTGCTCTCATTCAAACACTGAAGACATTCTTCCTTAGACTGAGACATTGTGAGCCATGTTGGTACCACGGGCAGAGCAGCCATCTTGCCCAACCCCTCGGTAAAAGGTGTTCAGGGGCAACTAAATAAGTCTCTGGGGAGCTGTACTAGCCACTTTCTGCAACCAGTATGGCTCACCAGAAAGCTCACCTGAGTTCTCACTGGAGAGACCCTTAAAGGGGAGAATAGTTTGTGGGCAACTGCTCTAAATAGTTTTGCTGTAACGGAACATCTTGAGTTTTCACATAGGGGATTGTTTCAACAACACTGGTTGCACTCCTACTGCAATATTTCCAACAGGATGCTTCATAGGGACATGTGGGAACAAGGGACACAGTTAACCAGACTTCCTAATTCTTCATTTATTTACCTAGTTTCATAGGATTGCCTGTTTGTTTATGTCTTACTACTTACAATATTACACACCACATGTTTCCTTTTTGTACATGAGTAAAAACTGCAAAGAGTTCTTGCGAGAAACGCCAAGAGTGTGTGTGTCTACAGTATTTTGTCCATAAGTTCAACAGTATTTGTTGAACAATAGTGCCTCCTAGGGTAAAGGCATGAACAATTCACAATCATGTTAAAACTAAGTTATTTAAACAAATTCTACAGACTATTTGGGTTTTGAATCAGTGTCATTCAGCTCTGTTTCACAGTACCTCTCATATTTCTAGATTATGTTGAACTTTACATTTCCATAATTGAATTGGCCAAGATAACATCCTCAAAGTGTTACTTACTTTAAATTCAAAAACAGACTTCTTCATCCCTTCCCTTGGGTTTGATGGAATTTCATTGCCTTCATCCCTTCCTTTGGGATTGATGGAATTTCCAGTAATAGCACTTGATTCTCAAGATGAAAGAAACCCCATCTTTAAATGCTAATCATTTACAATGAATAGGAAGCTTCTTGGCATTATGACGAAATTATGGATTAAACTGGATTCCTAATAGGCTGAAGATATTAGTGTAGAAATCAGGATTACACAATCCAGTGTATCAGGCAAATATTTTATTCCCTCTTCTACTTCTGTCTGTTGTTCAGGTTGCCCGGATATCAGGTTTCTTTCCAAGGATGACGCTCAAAACACTATTTTCAACAGTGCATACGGCCTCTCACCTTAGCTCCCATCCTTTTGATGCAGCCCTATTTGGGATGGTTAATACTATGTGTTATCTGTGTGAGAGAGCCTTTAACGACAGATGGAAACCTTCCAAGGTTTGCCTCTTCCTACTGATGTTATGAGCTTTTCTCTCAGTCTTTTTCTTCATCAAGAAAAGAGGAATTCTAAGCTGTGCCAGAAGTTGATTACTTAGGTTGTCACTGAATTCTAATTGATTTCCGTATCTGTAAGGCTCTTCTATGCATGTGTAGATCCTTTAATCAGTTTGCTGGGAAGTAGAAATCACCTGCTGAAAGGACAGCAAACTAAAAATGCAACATCATGAGATTTACAGAAAGCTGTCAGCTGGAATTTTTTTACTAAAAGCTTTGATGTGTGTATCACACCCTATCAAATTGTTAAGGATACTTTGCAAAATTTTAATTCATTTGAAATTCAAAGAATTTTTTTAAAAAAAATCTTATTTAAAAATGGCTGTAGTAAATATTTTATTCCTAATTCACGGGAAGGAGCCTTCTGGGAATTCCACGTGAAGAGACCCCCTCCCATTAATTAAAATGGTGTGAATTGGCAAGATAGTGCTCTTACACAACTCCCATGCATTTTGATGGATCAGCATTTGTCAGCTATTTAAAAACATACTAATAATCAGAAATTAATTTTAATGGGATGTTAGGTAAAATCAGTATGTGATGGGAAATGAATAGGGGTCCAAGGAACTTCTTAAAATCAGTTCAAATAATATTTGTTTTTCGGTCTTTGAATAGTTGACTCCCATTCCATATTGCAGATGGACTTCTGAAACTGCTTTCACTTTTTAAAAATTAGCACAAAGAAAAGGGACCTGCCATTGAAAAAGGGAAAGCTATTATGCTTTTTGGATCATAGAAGATATCCCTGTTTTATGGATCTTAGCCAGTAGTGACAGAGACATGTGGAAGACTTCCATGAGAATATGAGCACTCTTTATGCACAGTGTGCATGTAGAGTGTTCTCATGTTGAAGCATAGCAGCGCTCATAGCCTTGTCTCAGTCATCTGTTCATTGAATGTGGTTGTCTACATACAGTAGAGGCCACGTTACACCTGTTTGTAGGGATGTCTAGTCATGCCTATCCTATACATGCGAGGAGCTGCAGGCAACCACAAATCAGAAAAATATCAAAAGGAAAGCAACATGAGAATTTTGGCTAAATATCTACCTTTGCTTAAGTTCAAGGATGTCCTATCTGCAGTCTACAATTCTACCCTGAGAATCACATTTTTGCCTTTCTTGGGTCTTCAGATTGGTTTACAGGCTGTGAATGTCCAGTCAAACATTTCTGCAGATTCATTTCCATTTTATACTCATAACTGCATGTGCTTACACAAAGATATGGATTTTCACTAGTGTGCTGAGCTTGCTATAATTTCACTGCAATAAACAATGATTGTAGGAAGTACTCCAATTGCTATTTCTAATAAACTTCACTTGGACTGTTCTTTAATTAGGATTTAATTCAAAAGTTGATTAGCTGCTATGGACTTTCATTTCACCATCTCAGATTTTATTCCCACAAGAATTAAATACTGATATTTTGTTTAATGTTGCATTAGAGTTTGTTTGTCCTTGTATAGCTTCATATTTGCATCTAAAATTATGCATTTTTCTGCTTTTGCTTATACATGTTCCCTTTTAATGAAAATTACTTATTATGTCAATAAGAACAAATTTATATTTCTCTGCAACCTACTGTAGTTCAGAAAAGTGCCAGAACAACTAAGATTTACAAGAAAGAAACAAAAAAATGTGTTTCAGCTTTTGCTGCAAAGTTATACAAATGCCATTTTTCAGAATTCCAGTGTAGCATGCAGTAAGTATAGTGTAATAACATTTCCATCAATTATTTTGACAGTACTGATAGCAAACGGAGGAATGTTTGTAAATATTCCATGGCTGAAATCTTGTTGATTAATCTAATAGTAAGTCACAACTAAAGTAGGGTCACTTACAGAAGAGTGGACTCACCTCCTAGCTATACTAAGCAACAGGATTTCAAATGATATCTTAGTTTAAAAACATCATCTAATGAGTAACATTATAGTCAGTTCCACAAAATATGTGGCAGAAAAGCTGAGTTTGCACCAACCCCATACTTGACAGAGATCTGCAAGAGAATTTATTTTGGTTTTCAGCTAAATGAGACAGCAGCTTGTCTCATTTAAATAATAAATTTGTAGGGGTACAATAAAATGTGTATTTTTACAGAAATAAAGAAAATATATGAACTGTTACAATACTATGTTACCTTGACACAGCTGTAATTTTGTTTTGTAGGTAGTATGGTGTCATGCTAGATTTAGAGGAAAGCTGTGCTGCATTTTATCCTCCATTTTGGTTCACTGCCAGTATGTTGAATTGTGATATACCTTTACATGGTCACACAACATAAAGCTAATTTTTGTTGGTGGAACGGATCTCTCAGAGGCCTCCTTCATCCCAACCAGCCAGAGGTTCACTCTCCCTTTCCCTCCGGGTGGCCACTCCAAGGGAGGCCGAAAGGGTTTCTACCCGGAGTCGGGCCTTCTCAGGGGCCGCCCCAGCCCTTTGGAATAAACTGCCATTGGAAATTAGGCTGGCTGTCTCTGCCAGCCTTCAGGAGAGCTTCATCTTTTTTAATTTATTGTTGGGGTTGTTTTGGGGCAAGTTGTTGATTTGGCAATGTGTTGTACACCACCCAGAGTTCCTGAGGGAAAGTCGGGTGGTCAACAAGTATAAATATTAAAAAATAATAATTGTGGACCAGACTAACCCCTTTCAGTGTTAAATCGGATCCTTTCTGATGCACATTGGAGTGCTGCATTTTAGTCTGGTTTCTGGCAAATGACCCTATTGAGCCTTATTTGATCCAAGCCAAGCCAAGCCATGATAATTTCCCATCTGTGCATACCCTCAGATGCAGTCTCCATTTAACTGTGATGTTTACTAGGTAAGGTTGGGCCAGTTATACTTTTTCAACCTAACTGATACTAATTGATATTAATAATACAATTGTTATAGTTAGCTAGTTTGAGGAAGAATAATATATACTATATAGTGTGTTCTTTGACTCAAGGATTGGATAATTTTTATTAAAACTCCCTTCCAATTCAATTTGGCTTGCCTGCAAAACAACACACAGACTTGGTGTAACTGTTGGCTTAATCAGACTTCAAAACAGAAAACTACCATAAGTCTCCTAATGCCTACATATGGAACGAGATGGCATGTTCATGAGGAGGAGGCTATTCTTTAGGCTGCAGCAAACCCATGTTTTACCAAGAGTTTCAATTAAGCATTAGTGATGCTTGCAATAATATAAAATTACAAAGTAACAACTGCATTTAAATTAAACAAGAAACAGTAATGTTGCAAATGCAGCATTCAAATAAAACGGAATAGCAACAATGAAAATGTTGAAACCCTGGGAAAATAAAACAAAGATTTCATCTGTCACTGCAAAATTTTATTATTTTCGGGCATCCATTTGTAACGAGGATTTGATTTAAAGCAGCATATCCCTCAAACCTAAGTTGGATTTAATTTTGGCTGTTGATAAAAAGGCATCTTCAGTGAAGACAAACAAGTTGTTACCAAGGCAGATTTAACTCAGTTTGTAAGCTTGCAGGGGCTCCTCAAGCAGGATGAAGTTTCTGTGTATGTATCATAGATAGGTAAGACAGTACTTTGAAAAAAAGTTCATCGTATCATAGACGATTTCATTCCTTTCTAACTAAAAGACAGAACAATCTTAAAACCATGTAAGTTGAAGCAATGTGTCATTAATCAGAATTGATATGTTTTGGTTTGCTAATTCAATTTGGCACCATTGTGGTTGCAGTCACAGTGCGTCTCCCTCTCTTCCATTTTGGCTAAGAGCTGACAGGGTTGGACTTGGACCTGAAGTCCTAGCTCAGCCAGAGGTCAGTATTTTCCTTATACACACCACTGTTTATCAGCCAAGTAACCTGTCTATGATCTGATGGGGGTAAACATGCCAAACTGCATAAATATCATGCCTATGTTGCAAAATGCTACATGGAAGAGTATGCCAAGTATTTCTGTCTTTCAGTTAGATCTAAGAAATCGATAATGGGAATTTGTATTTTTATTCTGTGGTACAATAGAATTGATGTCCTATTCAACTTAATATTAATATACTAGGGAGTTATGGTGTCAAAAATTAATTCTGTCATCACCTATGGGAGTTTTTGTTGTAAAGATGTTTCTGAATTAATATTTATGCTATTAAAAACAGTAGGAAGATGGAAGAAGTTTCAAATGGCATTGATATTCTGCAGAGATAAAAAAAATCCATGTGGCAGGAACCACATTAAGTATCTCACTCATATACCAATACCACAGAATAAAATGTATTTTGGTTTGGGTTACTAACCATTTCTCAAACTGCTCTAGGCATCACAGTGTCAGAAATTGCAGCAGATCATCATTTATTTTCAAATAACAACTATGATACGCATGGCATAGTAACTGGCTTAATAAAAGGCAGTAGATTTTAGTGGATATTGGACATCTTTTGGTTGCACGTCTGAACTCGTAGCCATCATGAAACTTGTGATGCCTGTGGATCAGAAAATGCTTTTCCAGTTTGGATGGGAAAAATCTCTGACTAACCAGGTGTTTGGCTCCTGGGGCTGGTGACGGCAGTACTGTGAGGTGTATATTAATGGTTTTATTTATTTATTTATTTATTTATTTATTTATTTATTTATTTCAGGAGGAGTTTTGTTACCCAGTAGAATGTCTGGCTCTCACAGTGGAAGAAGTAATGCATATCCGCCAAGTGCTAGTGAAAGCAGAACTAGAAAAGTACCAGCAGTATAAAGATGTCTATACTGCTCTTAAGAAGGGAAAGGTATGGCTGATTTTGATGTTTCTTTTAGAAAATTAATACTAAAGTATGAAGACTTTGGCTAACATTACTAAAAGTCATAAAAATGACAAATTAAAAGTAGCCTAAAATAGTTAAAATAATCTTAATTCATTCTTTAATTAAACTAAGTAGTTACCATTTTCATGTGCTTGAACTGTTTCTTTGCTTTGATATACAAGTAATGAAAATTGTGAAAAAATAAGTGTTGTCTCCTGAAAGAGTGTTGCATGGAATGTATCTGTGCTAGGGTTGATTATGGCAGTTCAAAAGACAAAATGTATGCACAAGTAGGAAAAACTTACTGGGATGAGTCTCTACAAAAAGAAGAGTTCCTGCAATTCAGAGCAAACTGGTATCCCATAGAGCCTTCCCACTTGGGAAAAGATAGGAGTAGAGCACAGGTTTTTGTATAGTATATTCCACATGTACCACTTACAGCTCACCACCTCACCTTCCCTATCCCACAGGAATAGCTTTCTAAAGGGCATAGAGGACTGAAATAGGAACAAGTGATCAGCATAGAAAACAACAAACCCTTTTTGTCAGTGCTGAGGTAACCCTGCTAGGCATGTCTGGATCCAACCCAGAAATTTACTTCTGAGGAAGCATGATTCCATGATGGTGCTGTTAAAGTACAATGGGTAAAATCCAGGATCACACACAGAGATACTTACTTTTCTATCCCTGTGCATCCTTCTCCAAATCTGATCTAGAACATCATCCTATTGTCAAGAATCTATTTTCAGAGCATGTAAGTGGGGAGGGGTGACAATTCTTGAAACAATTATCAGTCACACTAATAAGATTTCACTTGTAACTCTTTTTTAAAAAATTTTGCATAGATTAAATTTCCACTTCAGGCAGTTTATATCTCTGTGGAAATTGATTTCCAGCAAACATCCTAATATTATGTGCTTTATAAACTTTTATAGCTCTGTTTTTGTTGCCGAACACGAAGGTTTTCCTTCTTCACCTGGTCTTACACCTGTCAATTTTGTAAGAGGTAAGACTTAAGTTCAATTGATAACTGGTATGTAGTGAAGCTACAGGAGTAGAGTTTTAATTTTTGTTTTATTTATTTTGTCTTTTTATTATTTTCACACGTTGCTTATTATGTAATTGAATGAAGAAGTTTGGTAATATTTCAGAGAAAATTTGACTCTTGTGCCCTTTTTTTGGTGAGAAATAGGTGGGAAATTGCACCTGATTGTAGTTATGGGTTACAACTGCTGGATAGCTCAATGGTTTAGTTTTCTGGCTGTGGAGTCAGAGGTTAGGGGTTCAGTTCCCCGCTTGCCTCTTGAGAGAGGCTGAGCTTGATGATCCATAGGGTACCTTCCCCTTGGTGATAGTAATGATGATGATGATGATGACGACGACAACAACAACAACAACAACAACGTGCTAGTTAAAATAACAGGAGTGTGGGTGTTATAAAGAACATGTCCCTTTGGTGTCACAAGTTTCTCAGCTTCCTTAACTGTAACTATGCTGGCAAGGTGCAGCAAAAATAATGAGCCCCGAGGCGTCTAAAAAAACTTCTGTTTGGCATAAGCTTTCACGACTGCCTCTCATAGTGGGTTGCAGTCTTTGAAAGCATATGCCAATTTTGGAAAATCTCTTAACATCCTGACTGAGCATTTTCCCTTGAGCGTGCACACAGCTTATACAATAGCTATTATAATTATGAAGCATTAGAAAAATTAGAGTGGTTATATTATGACTGTATCATTTTTTTCTGTCTATAAGACACCCCCATGTATAAGTTGACCCCCACTTTTCCAAATCCAAAATTCAAGTTTTGCAATCGCACAGTTATCTCCTTACCTTACTTCCGTGCATAAGACAGCTCTCAATTTTTAGTCTAACAATTTTAGAGAAAAATATAGTCTTATACACGGAAAAATACTGTAAATGTTTTTGAGGGTTTCTTGCAGTATCTATATAAAAACTGCATACTGAATTTCCAGAAAGTAAGGCAGTTCTCTGGAGTAGATTCTACTATAGCACAAGAAGCTGCAGATGCAACAAGATATTGCAAAAGATCTAGTCCATGTGCCCAAGATCCCAGTACTTTTGCTGACCTTCTCCTAAAATGTGGCATTTAAGCTAATGGTGAAATAGGCAGTGAAATTGTATTTACCGTATATACTCGAGTATAAGTCAACCCGAGTATAAGCCGGGGCCCCTAATTTAAACCCCCAAAACTGGGAAAATTTATTGACTCAAGTATAAGCCTAGGGTGGGAAATGCAGCAGGGTCTGGCAACTCCTCCTTTGTGAGCTGGGTGTGTGTGTGATGTTTAAAATGACTTTTAGCCACTGAGGCAAGTGCTTGAGTTGGTGGCTAAAAGTCATTTTAAACATGGGGGGTCAGGAGAAGTGGCGCACATTGTTTAAAATGACTTTTAGCCACTAACCCAAACTTACCTCAGTGGCTAAAAGTATTGACCCGCATATAAGCCGAGGACCCCTTTTTTCAGCAGCCCAAAATTAGGGCTGAATAACTAGGCTTATTCTCGAGTATATACAGTATTTCTTCTGTTTACATCCCACTCCCATTAGTGCCAAGGCACTACCCACGCAGTTACAGCAAATATATTACAATCAATCAAGACAAAAGCATTTAAAAGCACTATAATTAATCCTTAAAAACAGATGACACCAAGCCATCATATAAAACCAGAGTGGATGGAGGGGAGAAAAGAAAGAGAGAATGCTCAATGCTAGGCCCCCAATCCCAACCTCTGAGAACCTGTCCAGAAGGTTGACGGTATCAAAGCTACTGGGAGATCTGGCAGTACCAGCCTGGTTCATCTGCCCTTGTCAGACTTCCTTAAGAGCTCATCCTGCAATGTGACCAGTGTTGTCCCGGCACACCCTAGTGGCCTGAATGCAGACTGGAATGGGTCAAGATATTCCTGCTCCTCCAGCTATATCTGCACCTGGTTTGCCACAGCCCGCTTCCCTCTCAGTCACCTTGGTCAACGATGCTATATGAGAACATAGCTCTCAAAACATTCTTACAGCACAACTGAAGAGCTGCTTGGTGCTGACTTGTGAAAATTATAATTCATTCAGCTGAATAAGCCATGTGTTCCATTTTTTTATTTACAGGCCTGTATGCTCTCAATGCTGTAAAAAGGTAAGTTTAGAAACCTATAAATCCATTCCCTTCTATAAAGTTGTGGTGTAATTTCATGCATATGACTGCTTCGCTGTCGGTCCAAAAGCAACAAAACACAAGAAGAAATTAAATTGAAAATAATTATCCAAAATCTTTTTTTTGTATTGCTTGCTTCATGTACAATTTGTTTACCTTAATTATGCTTGCATTACTGTTTTTGTCTCATTTTCAGCATTGATATAGATATGTCTGTAAAGATTCCCAGTCATCCAGGTGAGTTTATCTGGAAGTTGAGTCATAGCAACTGGACTTCTTTTCTTGAGAGAGAGAAAGTTTTGCTGTTCATCCAAACAGCTTCGCCAGCCTGCCATGACTCAACTTCCAGACATTGATATAGATAGTGATATATAAAATATAAAATACTACTTTTAATAGGATTTCTGCTATAGTCACCATTGGAAATGGATAGAAATGACACAGCTGTTATGTCTGCAATGCATTTACATAGGGTCAGTAGTAGCAGTAAAAGGCTAGAGCTGTGGTGGTGAACCTTCGGCACTCCAGATGTTCTGGACCACAACTCCCAGAATTCCAAGCTTGTATTGCCAATGACAAAGGACTGTGGGAATTGCAGCGCAAAACATCTGGAGTGCCAAAGGTTCGCCACCACTGAGCTAGAGTCGTTGGCTGCAGAAGCTCCTGTGATGTACATACAGTCTTTGGGTAATGATGTGTTCGTTTGTCCTTGTGGCAGATGCGCCTACCTTCAAAGCCCTATTCCACCCTTCCAATCTTTTCTCTGGGACCTTCTGCATTACAAAAAGGAGAGAGTTTTATGAGACAAGATAAACCCTCCACCAGTCATCATCGCTCTCTGAGAGGAATACCAAGGTATATTTATTTATATTTATATTTATAAACCGCCCAATTTTCTCAAAGGAACTCACAGTGGTGAACAGTATTAAATAGGCAATAAGAAAAGAAAGAAACAAAACAGCTTCTGCAATAGAGAGCATATAAAAACATCAGAACCTAATCAGATCAAAATACAAATACCAAATACTAAATACAAAAAATACATGAATGCTAAAATGCAAGAAGGCAGCAGACGTACAGATGGGAAAACAAACAACATCAAGACCTCCTTGATCACCGAAAGCAGCCTTAAAAAGCCAAGTTTTTAACAGCTTCCAGGAGTCCTAATTTCACTAGAAAGGTGGTTCCGAAGTGTTGGGCTTGCCACCAAGAAGGCACAATTCTGAGTAGAGGTCTTACGAGCCTCTCGAGGGGTGAATACCTGGAGTGAAAGGGACTACGATGTCCTGGTAGGCCAGGCCGACATTGACCTTAGGATGATACACTCTGTCTGATATTCTGGTCCCAAGCCATGGAGGATTTTGGAAATCAAAACCAATACCTTGAACCTTATTGATACGATGCTTCTGTTTAACTCTCATTCACTCATGGCGTGACATATTCTGGCTGTCAGTAGGTTGGTCCCATTCAGGGATGGAAGGGCATATTCTCAATAGAAATATGAGATGTGTAGATTTAATTTTTCGCTAGCCCTATCTTTAAATCTTATGCTTATCTCCAATAAGGAGATTCGACTTCTCATAGGGCCAGAAAATACTCATTTAAGATTTTCCCCATTAGGATAAGGATTCAGATCAGTAGGTATTATGTCTCATACATAGCGAAGTGTATTAGTGTGTGAGGCCCTCCCCAGCCCCCTCCCCCATCTCACGACCTGTGGGAAGCATAGACTGTTGACTCATGTGCCGTTTGAAATAATAAACCTTTATTATTTAACATTTTAACTGTCTCATACTTTTCATTCGCAAGCACCACTTCCTCTTCTAACAGAGGCTCTGCTTCAGACCACCTTTCTTCTAAGCGCCCGAGGGAGATATCGGGCTGGACTGTCCCTTTAGCAACCAGGAACAAAGTCTCTGGTCTAACGATAACTCTTCAAACATTTTAACCAGAGGGTTTATTTCACCCAGCCTGGTGTTTGAATGGGTTTCTGACATACCCGAGTGCCCGGAACCAATACTTCCTTCTTCTGACTCTCCCCAGGGGTACCGTAGTACCTCTCCCAGCTGGCTCTCAACTCACGCTCTGTCTCCCTGTGACGCCCCTGCCACTCGAAGTAGCCGCGAGCCTGCCTCCGTCACTCGTGCCAGGCTGTCTTCCCCCTTCCTCGCCTTTTTCTCCCTCCACTCCCCCTCTGCCACCTCTCGTGGGACCTGGAAGGTGACCCATCCCCCTGCCCAGGGGTCTTCTTTTACCACTTCTACCAACTCTTCCTCTCCCAGGCTTTCTTTGGCATCAATCCAACCTCCCAAGACCAGTTCACTTCTTGTTTCCCCGTTTCCTCTCTCTCCTTCCTCCTTCCTTCCTGACCCTCTTATTTCTCTCTCTCTCCCATTCCTTATTCCTCCCTCATCTCCCCTTGCCAGTGGGACGATGGACTCTCCCTGTTAGTGTGGGCTGGTGTTGCGTGGAGGTTCTTAAGAAGAGGGGGGCGCACTCTCCTCCTCACATAGTGGCACACAGTCCAAGCACTCAATGCCCCAACAGTGATAGTATTAATGCTTTATAAAACAGGCCTACCAAAGTTGCCTGGTTTATGTATTTTTGGTAGCAGGTAGAAGATGGCAAATTGAGGTTCTTTGGGTGTGTCAACTTGGTCATGTATATTTCCAGAGAAGTCTTTCACAATGTTTTGTAAATCCTTTTGATATCTCGCAGACAGGTCTGTGATTAGGAGCTGGTAAAATTTAGAGTTGGACAATTGTCTTTCAACTTTCTGTGTATAGCTTACCAACAGTAGCTCTGTCCTTATCTGCTTCTTTGATGAATATCTTGGGATTGTTTTTAAGCCTGTGTATGGCATCATCTTCTGGCCACAAGATACTTTTGTGGCCTAAAGGACCCAGAGAACGACTGGAAATAATTTTATTGCATTGGGATAAGCACAGCTTTCTTCTTTGGTATAATATGAAAAGTAAGGAATACTAGTAGTTTGCACTAAGGGAGCGGTATAAATATATAAACAAACAAACAGATTTGCTTTTTTTTTCCCCAGGTTGTCCTCAAAGGCCAAGTCTGTAGATAGATCTGATGAAGAAGCACTTTTCCCAAAAGAATTAATGGAGGATTGGAGCACTATGGAGGTGTGTGTGGACTGCAAGAAGTTCATTTCAGAAATCATTAGTTCAAGCCGCCGTAGCCTCTCTCTGGCTAACAAGCGAGCCCGATTAAAAAGGAAAACCCAATCATTCTACATGTCATCTCCAGGCACCTCTGAGTACTGTCCTTCTGAGAGGACTATCAATGAGATCTGAGCCTTGTGCCTTTCTCTCTGCTTGGTCATCATGAGGTCCTGAGAGAACTCAATGAAACCAGAATGTGTCTCCCCCCTCCCTTTTGTTCTGTTTGACAGCTGACATGTGAGTTAAGCCTTTGGTTTCACCACTCCTAAGAAACAGGACAAAATAAATTGGCCTGTGCAGCAGGTTAGCCAATAAAGTTGTTTGCACTGGAAGAAATCAACAGTTAGGCTGTTGCCTTTTTGTATGTGCGCACTATACAAAGTAAGTCTTTTACTACTATTTTCCCCGTTACTCATTTCTTGATACGTTTGAAGAATGTCAAAATAGGTACTTAAAAGACAGTATTAACACTAATTAGCATTAAACCACAATTGGCACTGACTAGGAACTAACATTATTGTATTTAATTTTTAAGGTACACATATCCATGTTGTACAGAAAATAGGTGAAGAAGCTGGCTGTTAATGCCTTACAGCAGGGGGGTGGGCATCTTTCCAGTGTTGGAAAGCCACATTAGATCTGCCTCACACCCAGTGACATGTGTGCACCTTTGCTGAAATTAGTAAGCTGCTGGCAAGGTTTCTGCTGCCACCATCACTGCTTTGATGGTGCAGGAGGATGCCAGTGTCCACCTAAACCATAAAGCTCTGCCCACTGGGAAGACAGTGTCTCATTCCCTTTTCGAAGACAAAAATAAAGAGGTAAAGGCCTTTTTGCAGCAACACATGTACTGTTCAGCAGTGCATTTCTGTGGGTAGTGGAGGCAAATGGGAGTGGCAGGAGCCACAAAAAAGCTGGTTATTTATCTCTGTTTCAGCTTGTATACTGTCCACCCCCACTTTATAATATAGCACAAAATTTAGAAGGATTTGCTGATGTGCTCAGAATGGTTGATCCAAGCTACTGATATACTTGTCTGGGTTGTAGTACAAAATATTTAATAAGCTGGAAGTCTCTGTGGGTAAAATTTTCCTTCAGCTGCTGCTGTTCCAGTGTAACAATTAATGTGTTCTTAGTAATCATAATGTCTTCTCTTTCTTGAATGTATTATGAATATGTGATGTAGTAGTAATTGCTAGTCATAGTTTTTAGAAATAAGCAAATTCATACTGCTTATGGGAAGGATGTAAGTACCATTTTTTAATATTAGTGTATTTTGTAAAATAAAGAATGTTCTCTGGGTGACAATCCTGAGAAAATAGGTAATAATGTGTATATTTGTACTACAGTGGGATACTGAAGTACTTCTATAACTAAATGTCTAGGAACATATCCATATAAACCCCCCTTTTTATAGGGGTTTATATGTTGGCTGTAAAGAAATTTTATACCCTGCAAAATTTGAGACATCAGTGTTTCAGATTGAGAGGTTTTGTTCTGGGTTTTTGTTTTGTTTTTTTGGGTTTTTTTTAAAAGTCAGGAGAAAACCTGTCTAGGTTTTTTGAAGTTCCAGTAATACCAAACATCACATTTTTGCACTCTTTTGTATTCAGATTTTTAAAGTAAGACAGAACTGGAGCTTAGAATAGTGTATGGAGTTGGATTATTTTTGTATTTATAACAGCCCAGTTATAAATATTTGCAAAGCATTCTGGTGGAGAGGAGAATAACCCTTCCACAATTTTTAATGGCTCGGTCCATATTTTACTAGCATCATATAAAATGTATTAATAAAAGACAAGATCTTTTTACCTTTCATTTTCATATCATAGTTTGATGAGTAACATCACAGGTCACTTCAAAATAGGCAGAATCTGCTTAACTATAATCTCTAATTAGACACTTTTATTTAATGAAAATATTGTTGAGAAATGAAGCTGTATCTTTTAAACAAACCAAATGAGACTATGGATAACTACTGGAAAACTAGTAGTTAAGTCCCACAAGTTGCTGCTTTAACATGTACATGTTTAAACAGATCTACTTGCACAGATGCTTGAAAGCTTAGGATTCTGTACTCTGGTAACTGTTTAGCAGTTCAGCCCAGATAGTGACTTGTATGTCACTGGAGATTTTTCTGCACTACTAATCTAACATTAAGACTCTGTTATGTCTTCTAAACTTAGTGAAATTGCTCATAGAAAAATTCCCAACATCCAAATAAGATTATACACTCATAGGGAAAGCCAGAAGATAGTCAATTTAAAAGTTGCAGATTGTTGCTGCTTTTAAACATGTGACTCGTTTTAATGGAACCAGTTATGGTTTAAACAACATTGCCTCTTCTAACTAAACTGACACTGAAAAATTAATAGTCAACAATCACAACACTAGTAATAAGGTACAATTTTTCCTGAGTTTGCTTGATGTGGCCAAATGATCAAATTTGTCTGCTACATAGTTTGTACAATTGTTCTTCTCATTCAGAACAAACTTGAGTTTCAAAGAATTTGCCATGACGTGGTGAACATCATGTGGAGCTGATTAATAAAATTACCATGCATTAACTTTAACATATCAAGAAGTATAGTAAACACTAGCTTTTAGTCTCCTTTTATCATGAATCAATTTGAAGAAAGGGACTGATGGCTCCTTTTTCACTAAAATGGTTTTGCGCATTACTTAAATTCTGACCAGAATTATTATAGAAAGCCAAGGCCCTTATACCTCACACAGTCATCAGCAGTACCTCTTACTTTCCTGCAATGGGGTGAGTCAGGGGCCTCTTCCTCAGTAGGTTTTGTGTTGCCTGCTCTCCTTCCATTCCACTCGCATTTTCTAGGCTCAGTTCTTTATAATCAGATTTCCATCTGAAATATAACTGGGGATTAGACAATTTTTATAGAAACAGTCAATCTATACAGGGACTGACTGTCTCCCATGTTACTCAGGCTATTTTATGATACTGTGGGCATTTCTTATATTCACAGGAAGATAACAAAATAAGATGGAAGGGAGAAAAGTAGATTTTCTCTCTCGCAATGAGGCACTTTTTTGTGGTGGCTGGGAAGTTGTAATTGGGATAGTTACAAACTTTCCTGACTGCTAGAGATTATATGGTCTTGCAAATAGGATGTCCCATGTCCCTAGTTACTTCCAGGGGTACTGTCCATCCAAGTACCCAGTCCATTGACTTCTGCTATGACCCACCACTAACAGCCACATAAAGTCCGGCAGCAAATTTAAGTGGAAAAAATTGTGCTATTCAGTCACCTGTTTTTAATGCTTGTTCTATGTGCTCTTCTCTTTTATTACCGCCTATCCTTTGTTTTTCTTGGGGAGAAAAAAAGGAACTCATTTTTTCATTAAGAAAAGAAAGCTAAGTAACTCAGCAGACGTTAGTTTGACAAACAACAACAACAATTGGTCAACTCTGCAACTTGGCTGCTTTTCTTCATTTTGAAGCCTGCGAGGAAGCTAGGGTGTTGTGTTGTGACATCATGTTCCTATCACTTTGCCATTAATATTCTACGTACAGTATTTAAGAATGTGCCCTTTGTTTCTGCATACCTCAGAAATCTGTCCTTGGTATGAAGCCTTTTGGTGCCCTACATGTTGATATATCAGTCTTAAGAATATGTGTAATATAAAGTTTGGAAAGTGCAAATTGCTGCTCCTTTGAAGAGTAGAAAGTATAACCCACAAAACGAGACCAACCATATCATCAGTTATAATAGTTCAAATATATGGAAGTACATACTCACAATTCATTCAGGTTTAATTAGCCAAAATCCTACAGTGAAATAACCTGTGTGTAATGCAAATGGTGTGAATGGTTTTCATAATTTTCTGGTTTCTGTTACATGTCCAGGCATGAAATAAAGTATGTGACCTGGATATATCAGCTGAGCAACAGACAACAATCACACACACTACTTATAGAATTATAGGTTTATGCCGTGCAAATAAAACAGGATTCTGGCTGCGGCGTTTTAAACAGACAGTCTAGCCAAGTAAACCCATCACTAAAAATATGAAAGCCTTTATTTTTCTAATAAAGATTTGATAAATCTTGAGGTGTCCAGTATGTGCTGTAGAATATCTGCATCCTGTGCAATTATTGTGGTTTTTTTGTACATGAAATCTTCTATGGTTAAATCCAAGGCAATTCAACTCCACTCTCATCATGGCTTGATGTGGAGAAAATTTGATTTCTTATACATCCTAGTCAATAGTGTTATTTTATTTTTGTTAGAATACTTTTATTTTAACAAAAAATACCTAGGGAAAATAAAATGCCTTTCTATTACAGTTTTTTTGGTCTGTTAACTTCTAACCTCCACAAAAGTTTAATAAATAGGTTTTTTTCTAATGATCAAATTGTTTGCTTATAGCTTGCTAGAGAAACTGAATGAATTCGTCTTTTAAGACATAGGCTACATGAAAGGAGAAATATATCAACATAAAATAGTTTGTTTACTAGCAATAAAATAGCTTTCCTGGCTTATTGAAGTAAATGCTGGATAACAGCACGTAGGCAAAGAATTTCCATTTGAAGTACAAAATGTATTATTGGAGTACAGAATGTTAGTTTACAAAAAAAAAGTTTCCATACCTCAAGGAGAAATTAATATATCGTTTAATGTTTTTCCTGTATTGCATCTTTACTGGAGGGGTGTACAACCTGTGGCCCTCCAGATACAGCTCTTTTATCTATCTGTTTTGGCTATACTGATTGGCAGTGGTGACAGATGTAGTCTAACAACACCTCAAAAACTATACATTGCCCATCTATCTACTTATCATTTCAGTATTAAGTACTTGATACCTCCATTACTTGTATAAATGCTGTCAGAATTCATGGAATCCAAAGGAGCTTCCTCCTATGAGAAAATGGCTATCAGAGAAGAAAATGCCAGTGCCAACACCACCACCCCAGCCTAACTTCTTTTCTGTCTGTCGATCTATAATTTATAAGAAATTCTTCCCTTATGGATGCTTACCATGCATGCAGTATGATTCATAGCCAGCTCCAGTTGGATGTCTTATGATCTCTGTGTCATACATAAGCTAGTTCAGTGCCTGTGGTTAGGAAGTCTTCATCTGTGACTGAAATCTGTTTGTGGAATAGTGACCGCACACCAGGGTTAGCCCAGACATGGTACAAAATATGTGAATTCTAATTGCTCCAGTATCAAAATTGTAGGCAGCTCTTCTCTCCCTGCTTCCAATGTTAACATAAGGGGTTTGCTTTTTTTGTAAGAAAAGGACGTGGCCCTCTCTCTCTGTGTTAAAGATGCTGTATATCAGGAAACAATCCCAAGGTTTCTGGCAAACTAGATCACAACCTACCAACTAAATTCCTCCCTATAGAAAAGCAGTTACTACTCCAGCTTTGTTGGATGTTGTGTCATTACAGTTGTGACCGACTGTGACCCCATGTCCATGGAGCTTACATGGAAATTAAAAACACTAAAAATGCTAGGTGTGCAGCATAGTCTTGTGCATGTTTACTTACCAGGTTGTACTGTGTTGACTCTCTCATAACTGTTTTTAGAACTGCAGCCTTAATATTTGGTTTATGAGAATGAGTGAGGAATACTGTCATATGTAATTTGTTTTCAACATTTTTAATACTTTTGTATTTTGAAGGTCATACATTCATAGAAAATTAGTTCAGCTCACACATTCAAACTGTTAACCATGTACTTATATACTTAATAAAGCATCTACAGGACCCAAATTGGTTTGTTTACACTGTATAGATTTTCTTAGCAGGACATTCATTTTGGCTCAAAGTATAAAATGTGAAGAATACAATTATGATATACTTTGGATTCCTAAATAACAGATCATTGATGCTTTGTGTGTTATGCAGTGTTTTCACCCTTCATCCACCTGTGTTTTCACACACATCTATTCCTGTAAAACTAATTATGTGTGCATGAGAACAGATGTGGCTTTTAACCAGCCACACTATCATAGAATCATAGAGTTGGAAGAGACCAACTCTATCCAGTCCAGCCCCCTGCTATGCAGGAACCCTATCACAGTATTTCCGGCATATGGCCATCCAGCCTTTGCTTAAAAACCTCCAAAGGAGGAGACTCCACCACCCTCCGTGGCAGCATATTCCACTGCCGAACAGCTCTGTCATGAAGTTCTTCCTAAAGTTCAAATGGAATCTCTTTTCCTGTAGTTTGAAACCATTGCCCCGAACCCTAGTCTCTGAAGCCATGGAAAACAAACCTGTTCCCTCTTCAATATGACATCCTTTCAAATACTTAAACATAGTTATCATATCCCCTCTCAGCCTTCTTTTTGAAAGGCTAAACATTCCCAGTTCCCTAAGCCGTACCTCATAAGACATTTCTTCAACCATCCTGGTCGCCCTCCTCTGCAACCGCTCAAGGTTGTCAACATCCTTTTTAAATTGAGGCGCACAGAACTGGACACAGTACTCCAGGTGGGGTCTGACCAGAGCAGAATACAGTGGTACTATCCTTTCCTTGACACTATGGTTCTGTTGATGCAACCAAGAATTGCATTGGCTTTCAGGGCACCGTGTCACAGTGCTGACTCATGTTCAATTTGTGGTCCACCAAGACTCCCAGATCCCTTTCACAGGTACTATTTTCCAGCCAGGTGTCTCCCATCCTATATCTGTGCAATTCATTCTTTTTACCTAGATGCAGCACTCTATATTTTCCTCTGTTGAAACCCATTCCATTAGCTTTTCCCAGCACTCTAATCTGTCTAGGTCATTTTGGATTTTCATCCTATCCTCTAGGGAATTAGCAACCCCACCCAATTTGGTATCATCTGCAGATTTGATCTGCCTACTCTATATTCCTTCCTCCAAGTCATTAATAAAGATATTGAACAGCACTGGACCCAGAACAGAACCCTGGGGCACCCCACTGGTCACATCTCTCCAAGCTGAAGAGAGGCCATTTATGGTTACCCTTTGGGTGTGATCAGTCAACCAATTACAAATCCACCTAACAGTAGCACTATCTATACCACTTTCTACTAACTTCTTAGCGAGAATATCATGAGGAACCTTATTGAAGTCCTTACTGAAGACCAGATAAACAATATCGACAGCATTTCCCTGGTCCACCAGGCCTGTAGTTTTATCAAAGAAAGATTAGTCCGGCATGACTTGTTTTTAAGAAACCCGTGTTGACTTCCTGTAATGACAGCATTGTTTCTTAAATAATTACAGACTGCCTGTTTAATAATCTGCTCTAGGATCTTTCCAGGAATTGAAGTCAAGCTGACTGGGCGGTAATTATTTGGGTCCTCTTTTTCCCCCCTTTTTGAAGATGGGGACAACATGAGCCCTCCTCCAATCAATGGGGACTTCCCCTGTTCTCCAGGACTTCTCAAAGATTACTGCCAAAGGTTCTGAAAATAGTTTTGCCAGTTCTTTTAATATCCGTGGGCGTAATTCATCTGGCCCAGGAGACTTAAAATTCATTTAATGTTGCCAGGTGTTTCTCTACTACCTCTCTACCTATTCTATGTTGCAATTCCCATCCAACCTCATCTACTCTTTCTCAGCGGATCTCTTTCTTCCTTTTTGGAGAAAACTGAGGCAAATCAGGTGTTGAGTAGTTCTGCCTTTTTCTTGTCTCCTATAGATCACATAGCAAAGTACCGTATATTTTTACTTGACCAGACTGTAACACAAAGCAGCAGATGATGTGATTCAATATCGCTCAAGGGAAACTGTACCAATAGTTGAGGTAAAATATTCTAGTTGTGTACAAAATGTGTAATTTCTAATAACCAAATAATCCCTAGATTTGTCTGCAACCTGTCAAACTGCACTATTTTCTTAAAGCAGCATTTATCAGTATGACATAGAAAATATACAGAGATGGCAACACAATCTTATGATAGAATATATGAGACGCTTTTTAGGGTACAGGTTTTATTATTTATTACATTTCTATCCCACCCATCTCGCCATACGGCCACTCTGGACAGTTTCTGTACTGTGTAACAAACACTTCAAACATGTTTAGTGCAAACATAGAATGCATGCTGGACTTTTCCCTAGTTCAGATACTGACATATTCAATAAGTTTGAACTTCAGCTCCTAGCAATGTCTCAATTGACGAGGTAGGGCCAGCATGGAGGCATGGCCACTGTACACAGCCCTGTATAATTTGTACATTTAAGGCTGCAATTCTGACACTCACTTATCTGAGAGTAAGCCCACTGAAGACAGTGCAAATTATAACTGAGTAGACATGCAAGACTGCAGTGTAATATTTTTGTTAAAGAATTAGAGGAGTAATGGGTTGAACCTTAGAATTTTTTGAATCTAATTTTGTGTATTTTAAGAGGAACTATCAAAACTGACAAATTTCACATGCGGGGGTAGGGGGTGCCAATTTTTCCTGTATTCCCTCTCCCATACCCCCCAGAATATCTGATATGGAAAGTTAGCAGAGCAGCCAAGATAGTGTAGTAGTGAGGGATAAGGGAGACAAGAATAAGCAAAGAAAAAACTAATTATGGTATTCTGTCCTTTTTAACAATGTGGCATTTTTGTCGGGTCCCAGTTTTTCTACCAGCATATACAGAGGAGACTTTGGGTCCAATCCTAGGGGGGCATACTAATTATGCAGGTAGCAGAGTCATTCCACACAATTTAAAAAATAGTTGTATATTTGTGTCTCCCTTTAGGTCTTAAACCTATTCTTTGTTAAGTCACTTAAACTAAAAATGAAGTTCATAAACTAAATTCTAATCATTTACATACACCATTTTACACCAGATCTTATGTATGGTGAAGATTCAGGAATGTTTTATCTTATAAAAAAACTGGGCTATGAAATCTTTTCTCCTATGTGATGTCACTGTGCATGTCTTTTGTATGGCTTCTGTTGCACCAGGGTAGCCACCTGTAAATGAAAAGGCAATAGAATTTTAATGCTTGTTTTCCTGTTACATACAGTAATAATGATATGCAGTTTATCCATTGCTAATAAAAAGATCTTCTAAAGGTTGCATTGATGTCTGTTTCTTCATCAGACTAACAAAATTAATTTTCTGCTATTGAACTAAGGTTAGCGTGTTCCATGTGGCAGCAGAATCTCCAAACATGCTTGATTTTATTTTTAATTATCAGGCAATATTTTTCAACTGTTAGCATTAAATTCAAAGACTCACTTCACCACATTATGTAACAATGTAACTCAATAATTAAAGGATTGTTATTTATCCTTTGTCCTTTTGTTTTTCCTTCCATTCATCTGTATCTTCAAGGGCAAAGTTGATCTACAGCTTTGATATCGTTTTTCCTTCAAATTCATAGTGCGATCCGATACATGTCTGCTCAGTTATTTGGGAGCATTGGCTTAGAAATGACTCAGATGCTTTCTGCACCCCACTGCGATAATTCCAATGCTTTAAATGAATAGCTTAACCATTAGTAACAAGTGCATGGATGCTCCTTAATTTCTAAATTTTAAGGATAGGTTAGTTCCAGAATTGTATCTTTTAACTTCATGATATTATTTTCTTATATTCATGATTCTGTTTTATATGGCATGATCATAATCTGTAACAACACAAAACAAGCTTTTAACGATAAAGAAGGTCAGGACATTGTTTTCTGTGTTCAGTCAGGTCATGTTATTTAGTATTAGACAGGCATGGAATTTAGCATTTGAAATAAAAAGACCCTCTGCTCTGAAAAGCGTACAGTCTAAACAAAGTTAGATGAAGGAAAGCAATCAAGCAATTTAACAATTTCCCATGCA
This sequence comes from Phrynocephalus guinanensis, assembly GCA_037367245.1. NCBI lineage: Eukaryota > Metazoa > Chordata > Lepidosauria > Squamata > Agamidae > Phrynocephalus > Phrynocephalus guinanensis. The sequence continues at coordinate 66,994,469 of CM074739.1, read as the reverse complement.
CTAGAACATTTTGAGACTAATTTCTTCCCTCCCAGCAATCATCTTTTTATATTAATAAAACTTGAATGGAGGTAAGGCTAACTGGGTTGTACCACTGCTGTTTCCAAGACAAAATGAACCTCTAGTTTTTCAAATCTATTTTGTAGTTGACATTACAATCAAGACGTCTTAATCCCAGGAAGTTTCAAGAGATAACAAGACAGTCCTCTTACATTTTCATGTTGTTTAAATCGTGCAGTTTTTAAGTAGAATTCTCTGTGCATGCATCACAAGGCTAACCAGCAACAACTCCTTTGGCTACATGATTGTAAAAGAAGGATAAGTAAAGCTTTCCCCTAGTAGATGATGTTGGGCTGCAACTGCCAGCACAAGCCACAATGAGGACTGCTGGGAGGTGCAATCCAACAAAACTGACCAATACACTTTGTCCATCCCTGGTCCAAAGAAAACATTGTTTTCATTTCACAGAACTACCAAACGAAGATAGAATAGGCAGAATGGAGTGTGACTGTAGAAAGTACAGTCAAGGACGCTGTGCTAGAAGCAGAGAAAGTCTAATGAATGGTAATGCTTAACGATTTCCACCAATAGAGTTATCTTCAAAAAGATAATGACAACTGAAGCTTTGAATGGCAAGATCATAATTTGTATACTGTACAAAACGTGCATATAAAACTTGGGCACCTAGTAAAATCCCAGAGGTATAGCAGAACCTTAGAGGAATGTGCTGAAGACTGCCCCTCTTTCTTCAGTACTCAAGAAGCAAGAGGCTTTTCAGAAACAGCACAAGGTATACCTGCCAATTTTCTGCAGCTTCGAGGACAGGAAACAAAAAATTAAGCACATTCTTTTCACAGCCATATGCAGAAAAATGGAATTGGTTTTTGTTACAGTAAAGTGATGATCTGATGTTCCTGACTTCTTAACCCTTCATCCAGGTCTCAGAGTCAAAAGGTACATAACAAATTACAGTATTCAATATCATATTTAGTTCATTTTTTTGAAATTTCATGGTGTGGTTCTTGGAAGTGTTTACAGAACACTGTAATTTCCTTGTATGCCCCCCCCTCCACTGCTTCAGTCGGCTGCTCATCACATCACTTAGGATCCAGGTACAGGATAATTATTTGTGAGGATGAATCTCAAATTTAAGAAGGGCAAGTACCATGCTCCAATAACAAAGAACCACCATACTAAACATCTACGGTATAGGAGAATGAGAACTCTGTCCTCTGCATAATGACTTCATCTAGTGACACCAATAATATAAGTAATTTTCCAACTACTGATGCTGCTTCCCTCTCCATTTGAGATTTTATAGTGGTAAAAAGTAAATAAGGAATGTAGGGGAAAATGATTAAAGGTGGGATGTGCAATGCCATAGCATACAGGTGAAACTAAAAAAAATTAGAATATTGTGCAGATGTTCATTTATTTCAGTAAGTCATAAGAAGAACAGACTTGCTGGAAGAGGCCACAGCCCATCCAGTCCAGCATTCTGTCTCAAACAGTGGCTCACCATTTGCTTCAGGGTATTCCCACGCAGATGTCTTCACCTGCTTACGATTCCCTGCAAATGGCATTGAGAGATATCCAGACTCTCTCTCCAACCAGGAGGTTTTCCTTAGGCATCCATGATAGCCATTGATACCCTTGTTCTCCATAAACTTCTCTAATCCTTTCTTAAAGCTGTCAAGGCTGACAGTTGTCACCACTTCTTGCAACTCAAAAGGTGAAACTAATATAGTGGACCCTCATATAACAAGCAGTTTAACAGAAAATCTGCTTAAAGGAAAAAATATCCAGAGATAGGGAAAAATCGCTTAACAAAATTGCCTATGGGGCGAATCCGTACAAAAGAAAAATGGTTGTGATTAGGGATTAAGCCATTTTCAATGCACTCCTATGGGAAATTTGTACAAAGGAAAATTTGCTTAACAGAATTTCATCTGGAACGAATTAATTCCTTTGTACAAGGCACCACTGTATATGAGATAGACTCATTAAATGCAAAGCAAGATATATCAAGCCTTACTTTGGTATAATTGTGATTATTATGGCATACAGCTTATGAAACCCCCAAATTGACAAATTCAGAAAAATTGGATTACATGACATCAATAATACAAGGATTGGAAAGATAACACTATTGGGCCTCTGAAAAGTATAAGCATGCATATGTTCTCAGTACCCAAGTACTGAGTACTTGGAAAATTACTTATATTATTGGTGTCACTAGATGAAGTCATTATACTTTTCAGAGGTCCGATAATTACTGCCTCAATGCGGCGTCGCATGGGTACTATCAGCCTGTGGCACTGCTGAGGTGTTTTGGAAGACCAGGATGCTTCAATTGCGGACTTAATGAAGCACAATGGACCAACACCAACATATGACATGGCTCCCAAAATCAACACAGACTGGAAATTTCACACTGGACTTCAAGCATGTGTTCAAGCACACAACTTTCTATTGGATGTACTTTGATACGGCATTTTGGGAACACCCAACTTCTTTTGCAATCTGTACCTGTTGGGGCTTTACCTCCTTATAGAGGGCATCAGTGATGGTTTTCTGAACACCTGTCAGGTCAGCAGCAGTCTTTCCCATGATTGTGATTCCTACTGAACCAGCCTGAGAGACCATTTAAAGCAGAGCTGCCCAAACTTCAGCCCTCCAGATGTTTTGGACCACAACTCCCAGAATTCCAAACCTGTATTGTCAGAATTCCAAACCTGTATTGTCAATGACAAAGGACTGTGGGAGTTGTGGTCCAAAACATCTGGAGGGCCAGAGTTTGGACACCACTCATTTAAAGGCTCAGGAACCCTTTGCAAATGTTATGGATTCATTAGAGTGGGACACTTTGAACCTAGAATATTGAACCTTTTCACACTATTCTAATTTTATGAGATTGTGAATTTGGGGTTTTCATAAGCTGTACACCAGAATCATCACAATTATACCAAAGTAAGGCTTGACATATCTCGCTGTGTATGAAATGAGTTTATCTCCTATATTAGTTTCACCTTTGGAGTTGACATACTGAAACAAATGAACATTTGAACGACATTCTAATTTTTCAAGTTTTACCTGTTTTAGCTTTCAATATAGAATTCCTGCAGTAAGGGTTTGAATGTGTAAAAGGAATGTGGATTTCCCAATACAGTACTGTACAGGGAAAAGCACTATTCCATTTACTTTTGTGTAGAAACACAGAATGTCAAAGTCATCAGAGACAAAGGCAAAATGTGGAGTGTTTTTACTCACATTATATGATGAAATGAGTGTGACAGAAAGCACGCAGTTCTGCTTAGGGGTAAACATGCAACAGATTTCTCTGACTACCTAGTACCTGCAACAGCTATTTAAATAGATGACTACTCAGTACATAGTGTAGTTAAATACCACAAAATCCAAGTTAAAAAATACATTTTGGAACACAGCAACTAAGCAAGATTTCCCTTCACCTTTCTCATATGCAAGATAGTAATGAGGGCTCTGGAGAACAAAAAAGTGCCTGGAGCTTAACGAACAAGACACAAACTGATGATTGGTGGAAATGCCATCCTACTGGATGTTCATTAGCAACTACCAATATGGACCCAACAGCTTCTAGTATAAGGAGATAAGAAACATACATAATAAAAAAGAAAATATTATCAGGTGTGACACAAAAAAAGGAAACACCTATAAGAAGACGACATCTCATTGACAACTAATGTCTGGGGAGATTCTCAGTCATCCAGGTGAGGTTATCTGGGAGTTGACCTAATTGACAACTGATGTACTTTCTGTGAAGCACATACTGAGCTTCCGATATGACACCTTTCATGGCTATTTCCAACCCAAAATGACATTATTAAATTTTCATATTTTCCTCTAAGTAAGATATATGCAAAGTCAGGGCTCAGAAATCTCCTAAGGTTGATCTACCAAGAAAGGGTAGATGAAGGGAAGGTATTCATCAAGATTCAATGCACACAGAAACCACAGACCATATACTGTAGTTTATAGCATGTTGTATCATACATTGTTATGATTACAAATGAGTTGTAGGGTAATACTCTTGAGCAGAACTCATTCTTATGTCACAGTTCTTCTCCAAAGCAGAAAAAGGATTTCAATTTGTTCTCTCACACATAAACACACTTTTTTCTTGCACAAAAAGCTTCCAAATGAAGCACAAAGTTTGAAGAGAAACAGCAAACCAGTTTTCTCTTCTCAGATATAAGCAGAGAACTGAGTTACTCTGCCTATATCTTCCCCTGCAGACCAACTCCCACCACAACTGCAGCTTCCTTGTTTTTCCCTCAGTTCTGAGCGATATCATGATGAAAATGTTCCGTATGAAATGTTACCTAGTTCCTACTCTAATAGATAATCAGAGCCCAAACTTTCTCATATTTCCATCATGAATTAACAAAACAAATCCAAATAAAGCGAAATGCAGTACCATTAACTACTAAGTTACATGAATCTAATTAGCTTCCAAAATGATACAAAATGAAACCACACAATTCCATTAGATGTTGAAATGGGTGAAACATCAGGGGCTACTTAAATAAATGCAGTCTTGATTTGTTCTTATCAATGTCAAAAACAACACATCTAATGTGTTACTTGGCAGCAAAATCCACTGAAAAGAGAAGTCAGCTGGATTTGGAAATGTTTGAGTGAAGGCTTTCAGCTTCACAAAATCTATAATCAGCTCCACACCACCATACTCTTTACAAAAATGTGCCTTTATAGAACAGGGCAGTAGCATTACAGGACTGGGGTATGAAATTGTGTTTAGGACATAAATCCCCTGAGTCCTATAATCCATTAAATGAATAAAGATGTAACCAAGTTACGCCAAATGTTTTCAAGTTCTTCTTAGTATGTAGATATAATATTTGACACTGAGGTATCAGTTGCCTTCACACAACAGATTAGAAAGAATGCATACATATGAAAAATCACTACCTACTGAATCAAGATGGCCAACTGTGATTCAGCCATTTTGCACCAGAAAAATTAGCAATTAACATTTTTATGCTCTTATCAGTAGTTTAGGTATAAATAAAAAGAAGTACAATAGTGGTATGCCTTGTTCAGACTCTTCATTTAAGCAGTGCAAAATAACCTAGTACCTATGATACCGGAGTTCAGGAGGTCTCCAACTGAGTGTGATCTACAAGGGAACATGGCTGCACAACCAGCCATTATTTCAGTGAGACTTGCCTAGATCTCCCATGAAGGTTCCACAAACCATCTGGACTGTGCCATAACACAAGTATTTGGTGCAGCGGGACTAAGCAATCTGGAGGTCACCAGATACTTGGGAGTACAACTCCCTTAATCCCGGACTTCTAGCCATGCTGACTGTGAGTGATGGAAGCTGTATCCAAGTGTTTGTAAGACCTTGGATTGCCTATCCCTGAAGACGACTCTGTGAACAAGCCTTAACCAATGCCCTGTGCCATGTCCCCTTGCCCACAAACTTAACTAACCATTAAATACTGGCAAAGTTTCCAGTGCTTTTTTATACCACATCCTTTGCTTTAAAAACTGCAGCCAGACTAAAAAGAAAATAAATATTAAGTATCAACCACAAAATCTAGAATATAAAACAAATATTCCCTTAATTCTTTTATCAAGGCACAGCTTGGTACTCAGGTAGACTCAAATTCCTCAACCAACTCCCAACAGCTTGAAATCCATGTAATTTCTGCAGGGCTTGAGGTCACCATCCTCTGGAGAATCAGCAGTTCAAGTTGAAAATATGGAAAATCTAAACCTAGTCATGTCAATCTGAAGTGCAGACAAACAGGAGGTCCCACAGAAGCTTCAGTACTTCTTGAAATAATGTAGCTTTTGTCCCTTTCACTTTTACATATAAACAAATAGAATTATATTAAAAATCTATGGAGTATCCAATTTGGCAAGAAAAATATCTGATGGAAAATTATGCTCTTCACTTCAGCAATCTTCCACTGAAGCTGCTGCTATTGCCGTCTTCATGTTGTCTCGTGTCAAAGTTAGTTCATTGATGACCCATTCTAAGGCTTCTCGACCCTGTTAAAGAAAGCACAAGAGCTGAGTTAATTTATAGGATGCAGTGTGAAAGTTCTAAATCTTTCCTCTGTCAGACACTAGAAAAATTTCAAGTCCAATGCTTTTTTGTCTTTTACATTATGAACACATTTCTTAATAGTTGTGTACCAGGATGATTCTATTATAGTACTAGTATACTCTCCCTCTCACAAGGACAATCCTGAAATTTTAAGAATATCTGCACAGATAACTAGTTTTACTTTCTTCAGGAAAACTACAGGACCATAAGCACGTTTTACCGCAGAGTACAGCTGTTAAATTATTTTAGGAATACAGAATAGCAAGGGACCACTGCAATTTTATGATTACTGGAGATAAATATGGTTAACTGCTATATCCACAGCAAACAGCATCATTTGTTTCACTTTCCAAAACATGGGCTTGTATAAATCGAAGTTTTTCTTTATGCCACATTTCTGATCTAAACTGTTGCTGCTTCTAAAACTACATTAAGACAAGAGATGGGCATGAATGAACCAGTTCATCCCAGTTTCATGCCTGTTCATAGAGGTGGCAGCACAGGTGCTTCTGCTCCCAGCCCCCACTTCCTCAGCTGATCAGCCACTCACCAGGCCCAGCTTGCTTCCTTTTTCCACTCCTCAACTAATCTCCCTGTCATGAGCAAGAGCACAGACTTCTCCGCCCCACCCTTTTGTCTGTGTGGGGGAATCAGCCAAGAGGGGCGGGGAGAGAAGCCTGAGTTGTTGCTGGGACTGGAGGATCAGTTGAGGAGGTGCAGGAACCTAGCTCGCTGGGTCTGCCAAGTGGCCAACAGAGCCAGAGGAGGTAAGGGAAGAGAGCAACAGCACCCGTGCTGCCACTATTATAAACTGGGACAAACTGGTTTGTTCCCATCTCTAATTAAGATAGCAAGAGGGAACATGTAAGATATAGTACTACACCTTATCCCATCCAGTGGTTATGGGGAGCCAGGAGTCATAGTGATAAAACCCTGAGACTTCCTGAAAACCCAGGATTTTAACACCATCTGCAACCGCAACTTTTCCTTGTTCCCTGCTTCCATTAGGTTTAGCTGCAACTCTCAGAGCAGCTTGGGGGGGGGGATATCTTGCAAAACACCATATTGTTGACATGTCACTCTGTTATAATGCAAAGGATCTGAAGGTGGTTTGGCCTTGAATGGGCAAATTAGAATCATTACATTTCTGTTCTTTTCCTAAATTTAACCACTGATCCATCAGCCTGCATGTCTGGACTCACTTTATGGGCCACGGAGACTATAGGAACTGACAAAAGGAGCACTTGCATTGACAACTCTTCCACCAGATCACAGGTCTCAATTGAAACATTTCCCATTTGATATTTTTAATTCTTTGACAAACTCATTTTTCTTTTTTACTAGTCCTATTTTGAGATGGGCAGGAATTGCCCTTTTGGCAGTTTGTCCTTTACAAAACAGGTGCTTGGCGCTTCCCAGCCTGCCTCCTCTGATAGGCACTCAGAATTTACTCCAGTTTACAGATAGAGCCTTGTAAACAGCATGTTATATCAGCTTACAAAGGGGCAAAGAAAGTACTATCCTCTTCTGCTTTTAGGCCTCCATTAACAGTAGTACAATCCTATAAATATGTACTCAGAGGTAAGCTACAAAACATTATTTTCCATTCTGTGCTCCACTGTAATGGATTTAACGTACACAGTATTAAGTTTGGGGTGTTGGTTTCGCTATTGTAGAATACATCATTAGAGCCAACTACGTTAAAATGATAGGAGAAAAACAAATATGGTACCCATTTTAATTCTTTCAAGCCATACTTATAGTATAATTTTTTTTCTGTCCCATTTGCATTTGTTCTTAGTGAACTGTCAAAATGCTGCCCCGCCAAAAGCCTGGTTTTGCAAAGAAGGAAGGGTGCACTGAAGAAACAGTGTGGATCAAACACCCTGTTAGCCTTCAAGTTTATCTAGATTACAATCCTTTATTGGACTTACAATGAATCATTTAACTGTCACGGTTTTCTACAAAGAATCCTAATAGCTGTAACTGTGTAACAGCACACTTTCTCTCTTAAAACTACAACATCCAGTGTTTTATGCAGAGAACCCCTCCTCTGTGTGTGTACACTCAGCTTGATGCTACACACTCACCCAAAACATTAAAGGCATTTCCTCTATGCTACATATATTTTTCGTTTTTTATACTTTTGAAAAATCTGTTGAGCTTTACCTTGGACTTAAGCCCAAATTCGCCAGCTTCAACCCCACTCTGCAAAGCAGGCAATATTTTGATCTGCAGGAACTCTGCAGTTGGATTTACAATCCAAACAGTCAAGAAGCCACTTGAAAGGACTTGAAAACATAGCAACAAATCAGCTGGGGGTAGGGGGGGATCAGGATTGTTGTGGAGAGGGGGAACTGTTATATCTGCCGAGTGCCAGATGCTTGAGATCATTGATAAACTGTACATTTCAAAGGGAATTTTCACCAGTTTGAAGCATTAATTTAAATTTGACAGCCATGGTCAACCTCCAGATCTGGGCCTTGAAGCATAGCAAGTGAAAGTCTAGCTACATTCTAAAAGTGAAATGGCCATTTTATTTGTGTAGATTTCAAAGCATACCAAAAATCATATATTAGTTACTACTTTCTGAATAGGTTTTATCTGTGCATGACCATTCCTTAATTTTATGCAGTAACTGAAGGAATCGCTTGATTTTGACCTACTTTAAATGATCCTAGTATGCAGGGAACTAGTAAAAACAATCTGACAGAGGACTGGTTTAAGGAGTTTGTGATATAGTCTTATAACATATTAGTATACGATGTTAAGCAAGCATATTAAAATTAAACATGCACCTATATAGTACAGTCATGTATATGGCACTAGTATCTTGAGCATTACAGCATGTGAGTTAGAAATTGGTAACAATTTTAGTAATTACTACTTTAAAAACGACTGTGTGTGTGAAGTCTGAAGTACAGTATAGATGTTTCACAGGTTAAATGGTACAGCTGGATGCATACAATGCACATTTATCTATTTCCATAATATATACACACACTCCAAGGTTGAGAGTATTTAAGAATAACACTAAGACATGTAGATAAAAAGTTAGATGCTGCAAATGGAAATGAAGGGTTTAAGCTCAGGACAGACAGTCAGACTGGTGCATTCAAATTCAAGTGGTAGGAAAAATCTTCTACTGGAAAGATCAAGGAACTTGGAAAAGGTAGCCCTTGCATTTTTTGTAAAAAGAGCAGCATATTGGACATTAAAGATGCTTCTGAAGAACAAAAAAGTATTTAATTACAGCAATGCTGATTAATACAAACTTCGACAAGGGTCTGATTCATATGTAAGAAGCCATAAATGGTTTGATTTTTCTAGCACAAGATACACTGAGGCTCACATACATTCTCTTCCCCTCCCTACCAGTAATCAAGAGAAGAAAATTAAGAAACATTCATTTCAGATTAGCAACAAATGGAACTTTGTCATATTGTAATGAAACAAGCTATGGCCTGTTTAAACTAGTGTTTCTCAACATGGAAATTGCTACTCCCAAGGGGGAACACAAACGGTTTTCTGGGGGGTGCGGGTGGGTAACCTTATACAAGTTGCAGCTTTTGTTTAATAATAAAGTTAGTGTGTATGTATGAGAAACCAGGTCTTTAGGGGAGAAAGAAGTCTCTACTTGCTGAGAAGAGATCAATTATCCCATTAAAAAAGCCTTTTAATGCAAATGTGGCCGGGGGAGGTTGTGACATGTTACCTGGCTGTTATAAAAGGGAGTTGCAACTTGAAATAATGGGAACCACTGGTTTAAACCATCACTTCTGCCAGGCCAAGGCTGGATCAAAAGATTAGAGCACCATATGTTGCAATGTGAAGCTTCCAACTTACCGTCGAAGAGGGAAAAGGCATGTGCAAGCTTGAAGCATACTGCAGCTCATGCATAAAACTACAGTTTACTAATATATCTTAATGCAATCAGAATGTTTCACATGTTTATTCCTGCCTAAAGTTTAAAACATCTAGAAAGCAAAAGGCAACAAAGACAAATTAAAAAGAAGAGGTATTGATAGCACAGTTGCTACCCCAACACAGTAATGCCTTCTATTAACTCTGGAAAGATAAATGTATGTGATGTCCTATCACTAATTAGAATAATCTTTTCAATAGTAGACATCAGTCTCCTGAGATGGTCCAATGTAACCAGATACAAATCTGGTACAGTATTTTTTTACGTAGTGTGTCTTTTAAATTATAAGGTGAGAACATGTGAGCTCAAATACTGGCTGGGCTGCACAGGCAAACCCAATCTCAATATTTTTTTTCTGCAAAGCAATGCAAGCCAGAGATCAAACTGCCTCAATAAGCAGCAACATCACCTACTCCGAAAAGCTCTTCTACAGAAAGAAGCTGGCAGAAAAAGCTACCAAGAAAAAGGACAGGCCATCATTTCTGTCTCCATCTCCATCCAACATCAGCATGCAGCTGCAAAGCGGTAGCTCTGAGGGACTGTGGCCCTGCATGGAGGAGCTCCTACTTATGTTCTAACATCACCCCATTCATTCAAAAGGGAAAACACATGAAAAGAAAGTGGGGACAATGAATGGACCACATTTAGTTTAAGAAGTTCTTGACCAGAGTGAAAGTATTTAGACAGCATGGATGTCCTGATTCCAGCATTAAAGAATAAGGATGCTGGTCCAGTTTATGCAATGTGTGTATATATAATGCATGCATGATTTTTGAGTAACATCACAACATGCAGATTTTGCTAGAAGCGGAAATGCTATACCAAGGTAACAAATGCTGGTATTACCACTAGTTAGTACAAAATGCAGCTGTAGAGAGAGGCTGCTAGCTTAGAACACTTTCAGAATGTTGAATTGTCCACTCAATAGCATCCCACCCCTGGAGTAACACAGAAAAGATTTACAACTTACAGCACAAAGTTATTCCATCATCAATCCTGCAAGCTCAAGAGCCCGCAGAAAAATTAAGCATTTTTAACTGACTGCATAAACATGACAAACAATTAAACCAGGAAAGATTTTACTGTGCAGCACAGCAGGATTTTGACAACACACATTCATGCAAGGCTGGCTCAGCCAAGTTAGGGTCAGATTAACATAGGTGCTTCTGTCATTTCAACCCTGATTTGGGACCCTTTCAACACCAGGTCCTATACAGAGACTTCCACCTAGAAATGCGGAACTGCACAAGTACAAATTGGCCAACGATAAGGAAATCAAAACAGAGCAAAAATGATGTTCTTTGATAAAGAAACTTAGTTAAACAAGCTGGTTTTTGGGGGGATTAACAAAGAAAAAGAGAACATGCAGAACAAAACCAGCATTAGATCAATGGTTCCTTTCTAAAGACACAAAAGAATGCATAAGCCCAGGGGTTTCTCAACAGCAATGGAACAGCAATATCAATTCATATTCTTAGGAATACACTGTGTGAAACAGACACCCAGCTGCACCCTTTATGGACCTGACTGGCTTCCAATTTACAGGCTAAGACTGTTCATAGAATACACTTGCCTACAACAGATACACACCTGATTATGGTATTAGTCCCCACCCCCCTCAAAAAAAAAAAAAAAACCTGACCAGGGACACGTCACTCTTATGACTCTTATCTCCTATCATTTGCTAATTATCCAGGATTTGGGGTTGTGGTGTCACCAGTATGCAGATGGCACCCAACTCTACCTCTCCTTGCCACCTGAATCCAAGGAAGCTGCTTTGGCTTTAGTTCAGTATTTGGTATCAGCAAAGGACTAGATAAGGATGAACAAATTGAAACTTAATCAAGACAAAACATAGGCAGGCTTCTGGTAAAATGAAAAGGAGATCAAGGAATAGAGATGAAGCCCGTACTTGACGAGATTACCCTCACATTGAAAAAGGAAGCGTTCAGCTTGGGGGTGCTTCTGGGCTCATCCATGAGCCTAGATGCTCAGGTCTCAGCAGTGGCCAGAAGTACATTTGCAACAACTAAAGCTTGTGTGCCAGCTATGTCAACTTCTTAAGATGAATCGTTATTCATTACTGCTTAGACTGAATTTGTAGTACTAATTGTTATTCCTTTTTTAGTTTTACTTCTCTCGAAGTGGCATTTTCCTTTTATTTATTTGCTTATTGTTCTTAGCTTTGATATGGCCTTTTTAATGCCTCTTACAATCATTTTTCTCAGCCTTGAATATTGTCTTTAATATTTTTGATAACTGTTGTACATTCATTGTCCCCAACTTTGTATATTGTCCTTCAATGCTACAAGCTGCCTTGGGTCCTTTCCAAGTGGAAAGGCATGGTAAAAATATTTTAAATAAATAAATAATACATGGGATTCTTGCAGAGACGGGCACTTGCCACAATTTATCAACACAGATGTTGAGCAGGGGCCCCAGATTCCATGCAAGGAAAATATTTTATTTTCTGGGCTACATCTTAATTTTAACAAAACAACTGCGAAAATTTCTCTGTTGTTTGCTTTGTTGCCTCCCCCAAACTATATTATTGGACTCCACCTCCTATAATTCCAAATCTGCCTGGTCAATAACCATGCTGGCTTGGAACTGTGGACACTGGAGTTAAAAACATATAAAGACTGCTAGTTCGGGGGAACACTGTTCTATACTAGCACACTTGAACATCATCATTCGATTTCCAGGAACTTGCAAATTAATAACATAACATCTTGAGCTCTGCCTCTGTCAAAGGCAAATAAATCAGTTAACCACATGGGCATAATGCATTCCCATCAGCTCTGAAGACTTATTCAATTTTAGATCCTTAGATCCCGAACACCTAGCAACAACAATCCAGTCTAACGATATCATATACCTACCTTTCTGGCATTAGAGGATATCGTGCTTGCCATCAAACTTTCCAAGTAACTACTGAGACTAACACCTTTTACTGTAATAATTGCTTCTTGAGTTAGCAAAGTTCTGGAAATAAAGGAGAAATCATCAGCACAGGTCTCTCATTTTCATATTTTAACTGATAGACAAAAAAAACATTGGCACTCACTTTTCAGGGTTGTCAGGATGGGGCGTATACACCAATCGTTCGTCAACTGATACAATATTCGTAAGTGTTATCTTAAAAAGGGAAGGAGAGGTATTAGTTTCTCCTATTGCCAGTTCCACCTTGTACCTTTCCATAGCTCTGACTCAAATACCACTGCTGGCATTAAAAAAAAAACAAAATAATATTTGGTCATTTTCTTAAAATAACTTTGAACAGCCAGTGTTCTCTCCATGTATTATTGCCCATGGCCACTGGCCCGATCAATGGGGCATGTTTGCATTCCAATAGCCAACAGGTTGAATGAGTCTGCCTTAAAATAGCCGCTTTTAAAGAGCAAAGCTGCAATTCTGAATACACGTTGGAGGAATAAGGCTGCCAACCCCAAAACACTTTCTGGGATTAAGGGCCTCTATCATTGATTTCCTGAAATAACTCCTCTATAACCACTGATTCAAATGGGCCTACTCTAGTGCAACTTACTACAGTACTGCCCCCCTGTATCTACAGGTGATCCATTCCGTGATACCTGAACGCACAGAAACAAGGGTATTTATTAAAGAGAATGTTGTTATTAAAGAGAATGGGTGAGAGGAGGGAGACAATAAGTCCATATGCAGATCAGTTTGTACATCACAATACAGTAACACCCCTGTATCTGCCGATTCACCATCCGTGGTTGGCGGTCAGCAGGGGTGGTGGGGTATCAGGGGTGAAAGCTTTGCCGCACTGCTTCGGCGGCACTTTTGCCCCCGGCACCCCACCACTCCTGCTGGGCAAGTCTGCAGACTAGGTGATGGGAGAGTGCACTCCACCCATTCTGCTGACCTGCTGCACCTTTGGGTGGACCAGGTAGCGGGACAGAGTGTCTTTGTGCTGCCCGAATTGGGCGACGGGAAAGAGCGCCTTCACTCCACCTGGTCCACCGCACTGCTGCATTTTCAGGAGGACCGGGTGGCATGAAGGTGCTCCCACTGCCCAGTCTGCCAACCTGCCCAGTGGAAGTGGTTTAGTGCTGGGGTCAAAAGCCACACTGGCACCTCATCACTCCTGCTGGGCAGGTCAGCAGCCCTTAGTACTGTCCAGCATTTGGGGAGGTGTCAGGGCAAAAACTTCCACCACCACCCCAGCACCTCACTAACCCTGTTGCTATTGTCACCCCCAGATAAGAGTGTTCACTCTTATATGCAGATTTTCGTAGCCATGGAGTGGCCTGGAACTGATTCCCTGCAGATGTGGGGGTCCTACTATAAGTCACAGGCCTTTTAGGTCAGTTGCTCCCACCACCACAATAATATGAGAATTAACTACAGACAAGCCAGAAATAAACCTTGCACTAAGTCATGGATTCTCTCTTTGTTGCTGGGGAAGAAACAAGCCAGAGGATTGGCTTGTGCCAGGTTTGGCACATAAAACTGAGAAAGAAGCAAAGGTTAATGGGGCCTTTTGTTCTAAGTAGAAACAACTAGGCATCAGGAGCCAGAACGCAGGTCGTTCTAAATAAGTTACAGCTCCAGTAGCATGTTGGCTTATTGGGACATCTATACATGCCATTTCAGGCAAAAATCAAAGAAAAACAAAACAAAACAGAAGACACAAAACATGTGGCAACTCTCTGAAACTTCTACTATACATGCCATGCATGTCATAAAAACAGGTAGTAACTTTCATCTTCTCAGAAAATACAATATAGTGTAATTCACTACTTACATTTGTAGAACTCAGTACCATTTTCTTTTCAACTGGATCAACCACAGAATGTTCCTTAATGTATGTAACAGTTCTATTTGTTCCCAGGATCTTAAAAAAGGGGGAAAGAGAAGAAGGTCAAATGCTAACACAGGAATTAGACATTACAAACAAAACCAGAACACACACAAAACCAGATAGGATTTAGACATTCATTTTGAATGGTTTCAATGTCCTGTAAAGATTCTGTTCATATTCTGTCCAGCTGTCCCCATCCAATGTATAGCTTACCGCTTTCACAATACTTGGTAAACCCCATTCAGTGCTAAGTAGCCGGTGACTGTGCAGCCTTCCTTGATTATCAAGTTTTCGATCCAAGACATCAACTCCAACTACTGATGGGTTCATAGGATTGGGGTATTTTCTCATAGCAGCTTTTATTACAGTATCCCATGGATGTCTAAGGGAAATAGAACATAACATTTTCTAAACATGAATGCAGCAAGATTGGTAACCACCAAGGGCCATTAACTCTTTCTGAGAGTACAGTGGCCCACTATGTTGCAGTTGCTCTTTCTTCTACCAGTAGCACATAGAGTATTAACTACCTGCTTCGATACATAGAAGCACCACTGCTGCCAACAGGATAATCTCTGGCTTTGAAACTGCAAACCAGAGCACAAACATTTTGCATTCGCAATTAGGATTCTGCCCTGTGTGGCAGATCAGAGTTGCATATTAGACTTAATGATTCTGAACATTTCAGACAGAAGCTGAACACATTCCATGCAAGCCACATGATATGTTATGAAGCTATAATCTGATTATGATTTAGAGTAAAGTCTCTTGTATTGGTCAACCAAGTTCACATATTCTTAATTTTGAACAGGCTTGCCAGAAACGCACATCAATATTCCAACATTGGGTTAGTAACATGTACAACAAGTCCATGCTGTTATGGAACTAGTGCAAGTATTACCCAGTTGTAAAAACCAACATGTGATTTTTCTCAGTATCATCTTCCTAGCCAGTAATGGGCCACTGTACCTGGAAGAAAATCTATCATATCACAAGTTTAATGCTGCATTTAACTTGTTCTTTATCAGATTTTCCTGAGGTAAGTAAAAATATTTCAATCTTCTTAAATAACTTAAAGCAGAAGTTACAGCTGTTAGCCACTGCCAATTTAAGAACAATGTCATTAAGCTGTAAGCAGCTTTTAACTTCGGCACCGTTCTATTCCTAGCCACTGTTTTGCCTACATCTTGCTAGAAACTCAACTGGCTCAGACTTTCAGCAGAATCATGTTTCCTACAGCCTTAAAGCTTCCTATTGCTAGGCAGCTGCCATCTTGATTGATCACACAGTCGTCTTTTCTTGTGATCACAATGGCTAGACTGTCTCCAGAAGCACATACTGTATGCACACAGATTGGATGTGCATGATCCAATCTGCTTACAAGCAGAAACATCAGTGATTCAGCAGCAAGTGATCTGACTAATTGCGGTTGCCAGGTAGCTATGGGTATAAACCCATAACACACCTAACAATCCTACAGATAACTGAAAATGGTTAGCATGCATCATATATAGAAGACTTTTACTGTGCAAATTGGAGCTTTTTATTGAAGGGGAATGAAGTGCAGAATTTGAAAGAAATACTGCACACTTTTTTTAGATTGTTTCTATCACATGAACTCTCCTACTATCCCTGCTCCAATTAGTGGACATTCAAATGAAACAACCTATTTGTGTGTTCCCTATGCTCCTTACTTGGCTGGATAACAGACTCAAAACAGCACTCCAACTGAGAAATTAAACAGAAGGACTTAATCTGGGACAACACTAAGCCCACAGTGCTCCCATTTCTGAAGTCGACTCAAAACATCAAATAAGGAGTCAGTTTTGTATGGTTGTTACACAACTATATGTCCCCACAGCCAAAACTCCACACAACTGATAGTTCTAGTAGAGTCTTGTTCAATGCTACTCAGACCTTGAAAGATGTATTGTTCTCACGTTCTACATGTTAAGGGCAGCTGAAAGGCTCCTATAGGCAATTATGCACACATCACAGTCTTCCCTTTGGGTACTCTCGCATGCCCTCTTTAAACATTCTTGCATGCAATGAAGCAAGCTCAACCTTTTCGAAAAATATAAAACAAACAGCAACTGCTCTGATGTAGCTGTATAAAGCACCCATTGTGTACAAGCCCTTCCAACATCACAGCCCTGAAAATGGTAATGCAAACTATGAAAACCTTGTATATCACACCCTTAAAATGTTAATCAAAACCACTAAATTTAAGAACACAGTGAGAAAAATCCTGCTGATAAAAACCCACTGTACAATTACATCTGAGTAAATGTGCCCAGTGTTACACCTGGCAACAAGGAATTGCATAATTCAACTGTGCAATCATCAGTCACATGTCCCCAGCATGACTGACTCACTGTGCAATGTGCCAGCAGAAATGCTTTGTGGACAGCACTTCCACTTCAGCACTGTCATAGATACCCTCTCAGCAATGTTCCCTCCAAGCTGTGTGGGTTGGCAGGTGCACGGTGTTGCATCAACGTTGTGAGCTCACAGATAGTATTGCCGCCCATTTGGTTCCAGTTAGGGTTAGAACCCAAAGAGCATGGGATAAAAGATCCATCCAGTACTGGCAGAAAATTAGAGGGAACATTGTCCATGGACATAATATCAAGATACCACTGCGTACAACAAGATTTTGCTCAGTGAAAGTTAAGCTTTGATTAAATGGGGAAATCATTGCCTTAAACTTTTACTTATCTAATACAGTACAAGCTGTCCTCTAGACACTGACTTATCTAATACAGTACAAGCTGTCCTCTAGACACTGACTTATCTAATACAGTACAAGCTGTCCTCTAGACATTATGGACATTCATATGCAAAAGAATTATGAACATTACTACTAGTGCCATATTTAGTAGGGGAAGAACTCTAATTCCTTTTAAGACAACAACTGAAATTGTATGTCACAAGGTTACATCACATTTTTGCCCGAGTTATATAAGTGACCTGAAGTACTTATATAATAAGATCTTTACTTGTGTCTCTGTGGGATTAATATACTTTCTTTCTGGAAATGAAAAACCAAAATTCTTCTGCACATCATAATTTACTCCTTTATATAATTTACTCACTGAAACAAGATTTTACAAGTAGTGTCAAAGCCCCTCTCACTGCAAAATTCCAGAAAAACACAGTCCTGAAATCACTTCCTACAAATCTGTACAAAGGTAAGGAGCAATGAAAATTGTTCTCATCTACAATTAAAAACCCATACCTGTAGTACTAAATACAATTCCCTAAGTTGCTAGGCAGGGCAATTCCAGTACTGCCCTCATGCCCCTCAACTGTAAATTCGCTACTGACCTCATATCCTTCAACAGTAAATATTAATTACTCTTTACGGCTTGCTATGTCATCCCAGACCTTTTCCTATAATTTCTTTGGGGAAAATTAAACAAACCTGTTTTGACACTCCGGTTCTGCTCATTACAGCTTCTGTTCCAGTACTATTAGAAAGGATGACAGAAGAAACCTCAAGTGGAAAATCAAGGATTCATACACCACAACTGACCAAGTTCCAGAGAGATTCCACCTCACTTCTTGCTCCAAGCTAAGAGGAAAGCCAGGATTTCACACTCTGATGGGCACAAATAATATTTCAAGTACCTCTGCAGATCACCACAAAAAGTCTGAGCCTTTTTCTCTGGCTCTAGAAGGCAACCCTGAAAACAATCATTTTAACTCTTAGGGACAAAACCATTCCAAGTGGCTTAATCCCTACTGCTAAGACTTAAAAGACCACATTTATGCTGATCTTCTAATCTAAAGAATCCTCTGAAATTCAGTATTAGTGTGGGAATGCCCCTAGCCCTTTCTGCTGCAAGAAAACAGGGACTATCTAGGTATCAGCAGACATCATGCATTCCGGGGGAGGGGGGGTGTCAAAAGCACCTCTTGTATTCTCAAAATAATGTTGAAAGTGCTTTTAAAATTAGGGCTCAAAATCTCCTAGTTAGTATCTGCTGGGAGTGAAGGGGGGCAATTTTGCCACATTTTGAGGGGCTCTGAGCTCCCTACATCAAGGTGGATAAAAGTCAACTTTTTAATTTAAATCGGGTTTTTTATTTAAATCATTTTTTATTTAAATCATTTTTTTTAAAAAAATTAAATGCTTTTTGAGGAAAAATCTCTCTAAAATCATGTGCTAGTTAAGATACATTATAGTCCAAAGGTTATTCATCATGAAATTAGTTGAAAATAAAGAATTAACATCTGAAGGACACTTCATCTGAAGAATGACATAGCAGCTTTGACCTTTGAAATAAGTACTCACACAGCAAGCCTTGTCAGGTAGTTACCAATAATATTTTCATGGTTACCTGTGCCCCAAAGCTTACAGAGGCTTATTACTGGGACACAACCTTTGAAAAGGAAGTTGTGCCCTTTACCCCTGATATCTGTATCTACTGCATGAAAGAAAAAGCAAACTAGGGCAGCTCACTTGATGGAAGATCTCTATTACTAAAAAAGAGATTTCAAACACTTACTACTAAATACGAATGAAATGATGATGAAAGATATGTTTGGAAACTATCACACAAAAGTCCTATCTAGCATGGCATACCACGGTGTTCAACTAGTAACCAATGGGAAATAAATCTGCAGGACATAAGCACGTGCCACCACCTTCTAGTCATGCTCCCAGCAAGGAGAAATGAAAGACATATTGACTCTACTAAATAGACTCTGTCCTTACCATGGCTAGGAGCTACCGACAACTGCGCAATCCAGAACTTGGATCATTCCCCATTTAAAGTCATCACATCTTGCAGCTCAAAACTGAGAAACATGTATCGTATTTTGTCATGTTCAGACTTGGGATTTTCCCAACATGCTGAGATTGAAGAGCAAACCCCAGAGAAAAAGATTTTTCATAAGAGAACCCCCACTTCCTCCGATCACTCGAATCGAGCATAGGGAAACCCTGGGCTGCTTCCTATGGCTCCCAAAGGCTTTCGCCTACCAGGAACCCATTCCCAAAGCCGCAGAGAAGGAATGAAATGAAACGGCGGTGGAATCACAGATACAGTGGTACCCTGTATAAAGGATTTAATTTGTTCCAAATGAAATTATGTTAAGCAAATTTTCCTTTATCCAAATTTCCCATAGGGATGCATTGAAAACAGAGTAATCCCTAATCGCAACCATTTTTATGTTGTACAAATTTGCCCCATAGGCAATTATGTTAATCAGATTTCCCCTATCTCCGGAATTTTTTATGTTGTACAGATTTTATGTTATACAAACCGTTTGTTATACCAGGGTCCACTGTACTTGGAAGGGAAGACAACCCAAGACGCCGGCCAGGATGGCCAGGATCTTCGTGAAGGTGACCTCTCTCTCCTTCCCTCGCGGCCACCCGAGAAACCTTTCGAGAGCCAAATCGCCTCGAGGCAGCCAGGCGGGCAGCTTTCCAAAAGCCGCCTTTCTCATCTACCTGCTTTTATTTTTTATTTTTTAAGTCCTTCGCTGCGGTCGCTTCGCCGTTTCTGTTGGAAGAGCCGGGGGGGGGAGGGAGGGGGTCGCCCGAAAGGCCAAGACGGAAGGCGTCTCGTCTCGTACCATTAATCGGTGGACCAACGAGGACGGGTCAGCGGGGAGCGCAAAGCCTCCGGCACAACAAGGGAGGCCAGACACCGCCTGGCGCTGCTCCGGGGCAAGGTCGGGGGGCGGCGGCGGCGGCGGCGGGGAAACGCCCCGCAGGAGGAGAGAGGAGCCCGAGCCCCAAAATCCTCAAGAGGACAACGGGGGGGGGTGTTGAGGAGGGCGGAGGAAGCAACCGGCGGCCGCGTCAGGCAACCGCGCGGTCCCTTCTCAACTCCCTAGATGGCCACCGAATTCAAAAGTAGAACAGGGGATATACCTTGAGGCTGCTAGAAAAATAACAAAAAAAGAAGAAGAACCCAACGAATTAAAATGTCTAAAATTTATTCAATTCAATTAAGGACTAAATTGCAGCGACTCCAAACAGCCCAGGGCCAGGAAGGGAAGCCCTCCATGACAAGCGTCCCTTACCCAAACTCGTGTTCGGAGCTCCAGATCTTCATCCTGGAGAGGAACCCGGCAGCAGAAGCACCCAAGGAAGATGGCGACCCAGCGGAGGAAACCGGCTCCACGGCGCAATAGGAAACGCAAGCCGTTGCGTCAAGGAAGACGTTCGTCACCCTCTGGGCGGGGCGTCCGCTTGCGTCATCGGCCGTAGCTCCGGCGGCCGAGAAGGGACAAAACATCCCAGTTTCGTTCCAACGCTCCCTTTGAAGCCACGCAGGGTGGGAAGGGCAAAGGCGTAGCGGACGCATGCGCAAAAAGCAAGCTATTTACCCCTGAACCCGAGGGGGGAGGGTGACATACCTCGTAAACGCGTGCTTGCGTCTTTGCCCGCCCTTTGCCCGATGGCACGTGATTCATTACTCATAGAGTGGCATTTGTCGGCGCGGCGGTACCGGCTGTCACTAATGTCAAAAGTGGGAGTGGCGGTCTTTTAAAACCCCAACCACTTTTGCTCTGAATAGGAAACATGTAATGCCTTTGCATCTTGGCGCGCTCTCTCTCTCTTTAGATTACGCTGCGGTTGGATGTCTGTTTCCGTTTTATAAGACTTTGCTGTTAATCTGATTCTCGGTCTCCTTTTCGGAGCCAAATAAAATCGATGTGCGTATTTTACAAAAGGAAAGCGGGGAGCCCTGAGGTTCCCAAGCGTGCTTTGTTTTCAAGGCGGAATCCTCATTAGCTTCTGGTTATTTATTTAGTCTATATATGGCAGGACATCTAAAGTGGGTTAAGTATCTAGCTGCAGAATTAGAAGCTAGGAGTTAGATTTTCCACGTGCCTGTCAGGAAAAAAGTGCCAGCCTGTGTAGCCTTGGGAAAGCTGCACAGTCCCAGGGCAACCCCACAAGAAGGGAGTGGTAAACCAATTCTGAAACTCTATAACTAGGAAGCTCTGAAAAGAGTTACATTAAATTAGAATGAATTTCGCAAAATTATTATATTAAAGCCTTATAGAAAGATCATAAAAAGCATGGACCATTCTAAAACAAATGTGTGTGCCATAACTTTTGATTGGCAGATAGTCTTTTGTGGACAAAGGGCTAAAGTTAGAACAACAGAAGAAGAATAGTTTTTGATTGGCAGAAGTGTGAAGTGTGAATTTTATCTTTCTATCCATTCAGTTGATACAGAGAACATATAATACAAAAGTCTGGATTAAATCAAGCAAAAAGAGTAATAATTGCTGACAGAAATATAAATTTAATATACACACATGACCCCATATTACTAGCAGAAAATAAGAATCCCATGAAGCACTCTCTGATGAAGAATGAAAAATACAAAACAGGAATTCTTATTTTATTAAGGAAACAAATAATGTCTACAGTAGAATTAGTGTAATGCTGACAATGAAGAAACTGAAATTGTTCAAAGTTTTCTATATCTTGGTTTAACCATTAATTAAACCAAACAGAGATTGTAGTAAAAAAAATCCGGAGCAGATTAATACTTCTGATTTCTGAAGGCCAACTGCGAAGGAACGAGAGAAGATCCTTTAGTGTGAGGACGCGTTGTTGGAGGTCACAGCCAAGATCATTCGTGCTCTCGTGTTCACAAACAATAGTTGCGCAGTGAAGAAAGCTGAGGCGGAGGGAATGTTAATTGGTTGTGCAACGCTGGAGAAAAGATTTACAGATGCCACAGAGTGCCAGAAAAACAAACAAGTGGGTTCTCGATAAAAATCAAACCTGAACTTTCACTTGAAGGCTAAAATCACTAAACGGAGTCTATCATATTTTGGACGTCTGCTGAGAACACAAGATTCCCTGAAAAAGTTAATAATAAGCAAGAGAGTGGAGGGCAGATAACAGCAGCCCAAGACAGAGCTTCCGACTTTCCGCCTATCTAAATTGGGGGGGGGGGGGTTGTTTCCCAAGGACGGCAACCAAACAGGAACGGGAGGTAGGGGGAAAAAAACTGGGGCGGGAGTGCGCATGCGTCGTATCGACGGAAGTGTCACGGGGAGGCCGACGCGATGGCGTCACCCGCGGCGCCAGGGGCGTGGTCCAGCCCACCCCTCCTTCTGTGTGTGTGTGTGTGAGAGAGAGAGAAGGAGAGCGAGGGAGTGTGTGCTAGAGCGGCGCACTTGCGGGGAAGAGGCGGGAGGAGGCCCAGGGCCTGGCCGAAGGGTGATGGCTCACCGCTGCCTCTTGTTGTCGAGGGGCTGCTGCCGGCGTCCCCTCCTCTGCCCGCCGGGCGCTCAGCAGCTCCTTTGGGGCCGAGGCCTGGGCGACCCCTCCCGATGCCTGAGACGGGTGAGTGACACGTGTGCCGGGAAGGCCAGGGCAGCCGAGGCGGAGGGACACCCACCCACCCACCCACCCACCTCCACTTCCACCCTCCAGCCCCCAGCCCGCTTCGCCTCGCCCGCTAAGCTCCCTCCGGAGCCCGGTCTGGGCGAGCAGCAGCGGCCGCTCTCAGGGGGGAAGCCCGCTTCCCTTGGTCCCTTTACCTAAGGATCGCCTTAAGGCCGCGTGTCTACTCGTATTAAAAATGCTGAGCCGCTCGCTTTAGAGCAGGGCCGCAATGCTCGCCTATCTAGACCGGCGTTTAGCTCTGATGCCTGGCAGATCGCCAGAGTTTCAGTAACGAGGGCCTTGTGGTTGTTCCTTGGCTGTGTTGAATGCTCGCTTTTCTTTCCTGGCGTCCGCGGGTGCGTACGTGACGCTCCTCAGGATAGGCGGGTGAAAAGGGAGGCTGGTTGGGAGCGAGCGGCCCAAGGTCACCGCGTAAATTTGGGGTGTGTGTGGATTTAGTGGAATCGGGGATTTGTCTGCCTGTGATGGTTTCAGTCCAAAGGCCAATAGCCCTTATATTGGCTGGTATGACACTTGTTGTCACTATCGAGGCACCTCAGGCATAAGTCTTGGGATCTTTTCCCACAAAAGACTTTGCCAGACTCTGGAACTCGCTCCCACTAGAAGCCAGGACTGTCCCATCTCTGCTGACTTTCCGAAAACAAAGACCTTTCTCTTACAGGCAAGCTTTCCCTGAATGATGGACTATCTATTAAGTGTCTTTTATATGAATCTACACAGACTTTGTGTTTATAACCACTTATAACTTTGTGTTTATATCTCCCTTTGTGTGATTGCATCGACACTATGCTATGAATTGTTTCCATCCCTCATAACTAGAGATGGGCACGACTTAGCGGTATTCCCGTTTCCGTTTCCGTTACTCGTATCCGTTACTCTACGGGAAACGGTAACGGGAATTACTCCGCCAGAATTTGAGCTCGAACCGACGAACGAACAATTTGGTCTGATTTGTCGTGCTCGTTACTTGCATCGCGGCGATCGCGCAATGCCAAGCGGCACAGAAAAAAGTTTTTAAAAGTTAAAAAAAAAACCCGATTCCCGGCCCTAAAAGTAGGCGAAAACTGTCTGAGGGCACCTACCAGGCCAGAAGGGTGTTTTATTTGGGGGGGGGGTTCCCCGCCCCCCTCTCCTTGGCTATTGCTACTGCTGCGCTGCTGGTACCAGGCTGGGAGGGCGCATCCATTTGCCATGCAGTGCAGGGGATCCAAAATGGCGACCGCAATATTTTTTTTGAAATCGTTGCCCAAAACCCCACCAAAGCACCACAGAAACATGCGAAAATTAGCTATTTTAAATGCTTGAATTTTTACAGTAGCAGCAGTGGGTTT
The DNA here is from genome assembly GCA_037367245.1 of Phrynocephalus guinanensis. NCBI lineage: Eukaryota > Metazoa > Chordata > Lepidosauria > Squamata > Agamidae > Phrynocephalus > Phrynocephalus guinanensis. The sequence continues at coordinate 66,969,872 of CM074739.1, read as the reverse complement.
TTCTTGCAAAAAAAAAGTCTCCGTTGATTTTATTTTATTTTATTTTTTTACACCTGCACATTCGCAATGATGGGAGGGGACCATGCAAATTTTCCACCAATCGCATGGCCACTTGGCCAGGTTGACCACAGAGACTTCTGGGATGTGCCAATCGGGCATAAACAGCCCACCACTAATCATAGCCCAAACCCGAACCCTAACCCTAAGCCTAACCCATACGCCAGTACACTGTCCTTCTAAGTGGGTCAGAGAGGCACCCAGAGGTGCACCCCAATACTCACCCTAACCTCACCCGTAACTAGCCTAACCCTAGCCCTTGCGCTAACCCGTCTTAACCCTAAGCCAGATCTACTTGCATTGCACTACATGCAAGTACGTGAGACACAGCGGGTGCAAAGAGTCTGCCAGTCTGTCACTTGTGGCTCTGGCTGACTCCTGCAGCTCCCTCCAGGAGCCCGCTACCCCCCCCAAACCAGTACTAACGACAACGAAAAAACGAACCGACTAATTTTTGCGAAATTTTGCGAAAAACGGAAACGAGCCAAAATGGACTGCCTCCGACACACGACAACTCGAAAACGTCATTTTCCCTAGTCGTGCCCATCTCTACTCATAACTTTTGGATGGTCTACTGTGCATGATTACGTGGAATTTTTTACTCTGTCTTTAACTGCTGGCATTCTCTTGTAGCTTTAATGTTGTCTTTTAATACTGTACGATGTCCCTCAATTCCCTGTTCTCAAACTTGAATGTGTCTTAATTGTACTGGACTGTATATTGTCCCTTGTTACTGTAAGTTGCCTTGGGTCCTTTTCCAAGGAAAAGGGGAGGGTAATTAATTAATTAACAACAACAGACAAACAAACAAAAGCCTGAGGTCCATCACTGAGCTACACTTCTTTGTGCTCTGCCCAGTCACCTATGTAGAGGTATTGACTGTTCAGGGTGCTTTATTGACATCATTTTCTTTTGATCCCCCACCTTGACTGTTTCCTCAGGCAGATCAAGAAAGCATTATTCACCTTTGCCTATTAAAATTAGAAGGTTTCAGAGAGTGCGGTATATTTCTGGTCACCTACTTGGGCTGTACACCTGCTGGTGATGTAGGATTTAAACTGGGGACTTGTATAACTTGTAAACAATTAATGTTATCAAGCTCTTAAAAAGCTCATCACTCTGCATTTTCATGTTCAGGGGTCAAGGAACCACTATGGAAATATAGACTGCTGGCACTTGATGTTTATGAAAAAAAGTGGATGGGAGGATTATGTAACCCCCTCATTCTATATACATACACATCTGATTATTGATACTAGCTGTGGAATAACACTTTCCCTTTCTCTGTAGTTAGGAAGGAAACCAATGGTAAGTGATGAATAGCAGGAACTATGCTCTTGTTAACATACTTACCTGTGTAGTGATCTGAATGTTTGTAATGGCTAGGTGAATTGTTCGGTACAATGCTGCCCTGCATTCCTAATGCCATGGGAGTGCTTGAAGGAATTCAGAAGATGTCAAGCAACATGTTTGTGTTAAACATTATAGGATGGCTACTTTGAAAGCCTTCATTGAAAGCCTTCAATGAGACTTACTCCCAGATGAGTGGGTAAATAGGACTGCACTGTAAAATAACAAAATTATACACATTTACTGTCCTGAATTATCGAAATCATTACCATTCTTTTCCAACAGGGTATGCATAGAATTGTGATGAAAAATGTGGAGAAAATTGTACCTTTACAGTCATTATTTTTAATTTTTCAGCTTCATGACCATGTGGCCACTCAGGTTCCTACAAACAGAAGTAATGTTCTTGTAAGTGTAATTGCTGCTTACAGAAGGCTATTCTCCCAGCCACCAAAAGGTAATTATTGTTATGTGATGGTTGTTTAGTACAGGATCCAGCATGCTGGACACTTTTATTTGGAATTGAGGCTCCTTTTGCCATTATGCCTTAATATGAACTAATTATGTAGTGATAGAAAGAATGTAAAGCAGTCTTCATGTTCGTATTTAGACTTATGTTTTATATATGCACTTGACTGAAAAATCATGCCTTTATTTTAACTGTTATAAGTGCAGTATTTTTAGGGGGAAATGGGTTTAGAAATTTGCCCCCAAAGAAGAAACGAATTACTGTGTTTCCTCATTTTAGTCTTCCGAATGTTTGATGTTTGTAATGTGTAGAGTTAGACTAGGTGAAAGCTACTAGTCTGATTAAACTGATAATTAAGCTAATAGTCTGATTAAACTGATAATTAAGCTACTAGTCTGATTAAATTTATAGTGCATACTGTTCAGCCACCTATGTGGACATGCTTGTGTGGGTTCCACAGTTTAAAAAGTTGGCATGTCTGTTTAGACTAATCTTTTGATTGTAATACCACAGAACTACTCCTGTCACACAGTTGTTTGGGATATTTTCTTGGACCATGTTTTGATTGGCTACATATTTCCAACATTTCTGTCTTATTCATGCACTTAAGCCATTGTTTCTAAAGAAACCAGGAACTTGGAACATAGATCTTAATTATTGGGGTGGGGGGAATCTCCAAGTCATAGAACAAAAACTTCTTTGACTTGTTTAATATGCATTTGAAGTTTTCTTTTTTCAGGACTAGAGCATTTCTAAAGAGTGTTCAAAGGAAAGTATTTTTAAGTGTGTACAGAACAGATTTGCCATATGATTGAACAGTTTAAGTACATTGCCATTTCTGGTAATGTACAATTTAAGTACATTACCATTTCTGAATAATGGATGAGTATAAGGCAGTGATGGCAAACCTTTTAGAGACTGAGTGCCCAAACTGCAAATCAAAGCCCACATATTTTTTGCAAAGTGCCAATACGGCATTTTAACCTGAATACAGTAGTAACCCGGGCTACAAATGCTTTGGGTGCTACCCTTTGGGAAAGTGAGGATCGAAGAGCAGGCTTTTGAATTTCCCGCGACCACAGCACCCTCAGTGCAGCCGTAGAAAAGTCAAAAACCTGGTCTTCGATCCTCGCTTTCCCAAAGAGTAGCACCCCATATACCTCTCTGCCCAGGGCAGTGAAGTGGGTGGGGTGCTACACCATTGAGAACACCAGGAGGAGTGGCAGCAGCTTGTGGGCTCATTCATAACCCCAGTTTACTCTCCAGCCGCTCTGGACATCACAAAAGCAGCATGACCGGAGAGTAAACTGGGGCTACAAAGGAGCCCACAAGCCACTGTCCTCCCCTTCACCCGGCTCTCTGCACGGAGCCCAGTGGCATGCTCCGAGCAGAGGGGGAAATGCCGTGGCTATGAGGGGACGATGTTGTGTGCCCACAGAAAGGGCTCTGCATGCCACCTTTGGCACCGTGCCATAGATTCGCCAACACTTTGGAGAAGTATGGTTCCCTACTGCCGTTTGCCTCATTGTCAAATGTGCATATTCTCCTTTCTTTGTCCCTGCCCTTTATTATTTTTATGCCTCAGCTATATTTGTGTCAGGCTTCATCCAACCTCCATCCTGTTTCACTCTCTTCTTTTTATCACCAGCAATGTTTTTACAAAATAAAGAATTCCAATGAAATAAAGGGTTACATACCTTATGTTATCAGTCAGAACTGTTGAGGGTCTCTCATCATTGGTTCTTTTTTTTACTTCTAGATGATTGGATTGTTTATTACTATATAAGGTTTCTGTTCCCTAAGCACAATGCAGTGTGAATGGGTTATTAGTGACACATCTTTCTTTTAATAGGGTTTGAAAAATATTTTCCAAATGGGAAGAAACCTACTGAAACAAAAGCCGCAAATGGAGAAACCAAAGGTACCAAGCAGCTCTTTCATTTCAACCTTGCATGTAGGATAAACAATTATTTGATAGCTATATACTTTGACTACTGATGAATAGAAACTGACTTACACACTGGCTCATGAATCCTAACTCAGTTCTCGAACAAAAAAAAATGATGATGACAAATTAATTATTCATCTCCTAGAGATTGTTTCTGTCTTGTGACTATTCTTGGTGTACTTTCTAATTGCCCACTTTGTATACTTATTTCTCAGATATTTGAGAACATATCTTGGGCATTTTAATAAAAGGTCTACATTGACTGGCCCCGTTCACATCCCCACTTTTGTGCACCTGTGAAAGTCCTAGTAGGTCCATAGACGGTTCCGCGGATGAAACAGAATTAAGAGGCGTTGTTGTTATCAAAATCAAATAAACTTTTATTTATAACATTCAACATAGTCTTCTCAGTATCTTTTCTTGTCCAACCATCAGTGAACGGCAACAGAACAGGGGGTTCCAAACTTGGATTAATTGGGGGATGACAAACAACACATTCTTGCCTAAACGGATTATGTGCATTTATTTGTGGTGTGCTGCAGGGGGGTACTGATCCGGCCCCAATGTATGGGGGTCCACATCTTCGGGGATCGTTCTCAAAGCCCAAACTCCACCCCCATCCGGGGAACCATCTCGGGGGATTAGGATCCAAACCTCTCCCTCTGGACTCACGTTTCCCTCGGGTTTGATCCAAACTAATTACAGGGAACCCCGGTGGAGTCGGTAGGGGTAAACCCACGTAACCAGGAGGTGTTGGCAGAGGCAGCCCAATATCTACTCTCTTAACCTCCTCCTTCCCCGTCTGAGTCCCCTTTTCCGTTAGGAGCGTTATTTCCCTTCGAGTCTGGGTCGCACGATCACTCACTACTCCCCTCCTCCCTCGCGCATCCCTGACCCTGTCAATCACCACCCTTTCTGTCTGCGTCTCTGAATCTCTAAATAGCTTCTGATGGTAACTAGTAGCCACTTGTATTCCCACATCTCTCTTGATCTTCTGATCTAATTTGACCTGAACACCCACATGCCAGGATCTGCCTACAATATACTTCTTTTTCTCTCTTTCCACCTGAATCCCAATATCCCACATCACTTTCTTAGATATGATTTCTACCTGCACTGATGCATTCCTCCCTCTCACTTTCCATTCTTCTACTTGGATCCCTCTTTCTGCTAACATCCCCTGATACTCTGTTTGTGATGCCACATGTTTCCCTCCTACTTTCCATTCTGTCACCTGTACCTCTTTATCCTGTTTCTCTCTTTTAATTCGTCTCATATAAGCTCTCCAATTCATAGCTTCTTGGGCCACTGCATATAGGACTTTCCACATTCTTTGCAACATCACTTTCAATCTGTTTCTTTACTCTTTCTTCCATCACATCTGGATCCATCTCTCTCTGTTCATCATTCCCTCTTATTTTGGATCTCATAACTTTCTGACTGTCCATCTCTTTCTCATTCTGTTTCAATAAACAATTGCCCTGGTTCTTCTTCTTGTCTATTATCTTCATTCTTAAAGCTACCAGCGGATGCACCCACACACTCTCTCTCTCTCTATCTCACAGCACCTTTTAAGGTTTGTTACCTTAAAGGTTCTGGGTGCTAAAGTATTATCAGAACCAGTGAAGAACAGGTTCTTCTGCATCCGATTTTAAAAAGAGGTGGTACCGTGACAAATAAGACCACAAGCAAAGAGCTTGCCTGTGGAAGCTGTAATCCTCTTGATTTCTGTGCAGTGGCATGTTACTGACATATTAGTGCACAGACCTAATTAATACTGTTTAACACCTGGATATAAATGGAAGACTTAAGCACAGGATGTTTTCCTAAAAAAATAAAATTACATTTGCCTCATATACTCAGCTATAACTAGTTTACATTGAATTACTTTTCTCAAAGTCATATATCACTTGCAGAGTCTTGTGTGGCCCTTATTTCCCCCTTATCTAAGCACTTACATATCAGCACTGCACATATAAGGAACCTTAACCTTGGTAGAGTACTTTCCCCCCACACTGAAGGAACTTAATGTTCATTTTTGCCAGTAATCATGGTACCCACTCCACAAAGCAGACCAGGGTTAGATTATTAAAGCAAAAGCTGCACATAATGGAATATGTTGCTTCTGTACTGGCTGCCATCCTCTTTGTTGCATCACATGGAAATTACCTCTCATTTTGTTAACTCAGCACTCTTTCATTTCTTTGCAGCTTGGGGATATTATGATTCTCTGCAGTGTAGATCTTTGTTTTCCTTGCAGTTTGCCATCAGTAGGTCAGTGATGTGAGATGAAGACATGTTTTGGTCTGATGGCAGCAGGGAAGTTCGGATAGATGTTATTTTGAGAGGTGGGATAGCCAAGGTTATTCTCACAGAGAATAATATGCTTCTTTTAGTGTGTAGTTTAACAGTCACAGTAGTTAGTGTTATTTAGACATATAATATCTTGAACTGACAAAAGAATTTCAAATCTTTGTGGAAACGCATGTATGTACTTTTTCTGTAGATATAAAGCAACCTAATTCTCAGCGACCTTCTAGGACAGGCAGTGGAGGAGGTCCTGGCGGAGGGAAAAAAGGTGGCAGGAAAGAAGATCATCACTGGTGGTCCAGATTACAAAAGGTCTATCTTCAGTTACTAGAGTGTTATTTGGTCTTGTCTTGGTTTCCTGTGGTCCAAATAAGGACTTTATTAACTCATATATCATTAAATGATGGACTCTAGAGAACAGGATTCAAACCCTTGCTTAGCCATTGAAACTCACTGGGGTGGTGGCCTTGGCGAAGCCACTCCTTAAATATCACACGTACCTTGAAAGCTCTATTAGGGTCATTATAAGTTGGTGCCAACTTGACAGCACATAACAACAAACAACATTTTGTTTTGTACAGTACTGTTACTGAAATGAAAAGACAGTCAATTTGAAAGAATGTACATATGAGTATATTTTACTACAGTGATGCCTTGAATTACGAATGCCTTAACCAATGAAAAAGTTGAATTACAGAAAAGGAAATCCACCAGTATAGGCAAATTTCCAGTTAGGAAAAAAAGGTTGGGGTTTTTGTAACTACAAAAAAATAATCAATAGTTATTCAAGGCATTCATAAAGTGCAAGAAAGGCTTAATAACCAGCCACCCCCTCTTGCTCCCCACCAAACTTTAAGGGCAACCAGTTGAAAGCAGGAGAGCAGAGCAGTTTTTTTAATTTTGTGCTGCAGCAGCACCCTCACCGCTGCAGTGCGAAATTGAAAAACCTGCTCCGTTTTCCCATTCTGAGCTCGCCCTCACTTGGCTGAGAACCTGGTCTTGCTGAACTGTCCAAATCAGCTGTGTGGCAGGGGCGCGGCAACACTTCACTCCTGTCCTCTGGTCTGGCTTCAGTCAAATGACTGAAGCGAGACCGGGTGACAGGAGTATAGCTGCTGGTTGCTGCTCACCACCACCACACAGCTGATGTTGACAGTTCGTTGAGGGGGCTTCCCGGCAACCCAGCAAAGCAGGGGAAACTCTTCCCCTGCTTTCCTCACTTGTGACAGGCTTCCCATAGGAATGCATTGAAACCCTTCAGAATGGTTTAATCGGTTTTCAGTGCATTCCTATGTGAAACAGCATTTTGAACTATGAAAATTTTGAATTTCGAAAGATCTGTTGGAATGGATTAATTTCATAATTCAAGGCATCACAGTACTTTGCTGAGCTCATAGTAGCCAAGATCCAGAGTCCAGGATATTATCTTGTGTGCATGGGTGGCACACAAGAGCTGGCTCCCCGCTCCAGTTCAGTAGATGTGGCTGAGCATATGTGTCTCTTTGCAGTTTTAAAATTTCTTCTTTCCATTGATACTGATGGGTAAAGGTATGCCTGTGCTGTCATAAGTCTAAAGATGAAAAAACACTGAACTTGACATACATGATGGTTTATGGTTTCAATATCTCTTTTCCTTTTAGGGTGACATTCCCTGGGATGACAAAGACTTCCGTTTTTATTTAATGAGTAGTTCTTTTTTCTGGGGTACTCTTGCATACTACATTTTCTTCTGGACTCCTGGGAGAGAAATCACATGGAAAGACTTTGTCAACAACTACCTTTCCCAGGGAGTGGTAAGTAGGATGTAGGAACTTCACTGAATAACCTGAAGCACTTCATTATGCTTAAACGCAAGCTGAGGTAGGCTAACCTAGAGAAAATGAGAAAACTTGGGAGTATGGGTTTGCATTTACGGAGGAAAATTAAATATATTGCATGCAATCAGAATGTGTATTCCATGAACAAAAGTAGTGCTCCCAAGAAGACCAAGAGAAAAATGCCTTTAAGTACAAAAGAACACGGCCTACCTCTTGGAAAGTGGCTCAAGCCAGTTTGTTGTAGTTTATTTGAACCAGGTATATTTCTGCTGGAAGTTCGCGATATCTGACCATTTGAGGTTTAAAAAAAATGAAATGGGGAAATCTTAGATTTTGAAATCAAGCAAAGAGATTGAAATCCATAGACGGGACCAGTTAAGACCTACCCCAGTTAAATAAAGTTAAAGGAATGAGTGGTGTGGAAGCTGGATCAGAATGGATCTCCTCTGTTTTGCAAAAACAGTGCTCCTTATGAACGGTCCCACTATGCTTAAAACACTCTCTGAACAGTTTACAGGTATGCAGGCTACACTTTGCAAAAGCGACATCACCCTCTTGCATTCATTCAGAGAGCACCATTTGGTGTAGAAACCCAGTTTAAAACAGGTGCAGATTGCAGAGAAAGTTGACAGTCTGACCCCCTGGTAACACTGTTCTGCCAGTATTGTGTATAAAACCAGGGGTTGCCTTATACATGGGCTGGGGCTTATAGATGGAAAAATACAGGTATATGTCTATAGACTCTGGGGTGATCTTAAATATAAAATGGGGTAAGTTGCTGTAGCATTCACCCTTTTACTGTATATGTGACTGTACAGTAGGGGGAATGAAGGGTTAATGTTTATGCCCAAATATGGAATGTGGAGGCGGGCTTTAATGCTTAAATAGCTCCACCTGAGGTAGATAATGAAATATAGGGCTAAGATAGGAAAACTGACAGGCACTGAAGAAGAGACAGGGCAATTAGGAAACTGTCAAGTTTGAGTGAGGGAATTAGATCAGTATTTGAGTGAACTGCTTTGAGAAACTAAGTACAGTAACCCCCTGCCTATCGCGGGGGTTAGGGACCCACCTGACCCACGATGCCTGAAAATCCACGCTATGCAGAAATGGGCAGGGGGGCAATCAGATCCCCCTGCTGCCGCCGGCGCGCGCCGGTCTGAGAAGTCTTTGGGCGGCACGCACTGGCAGCGACAGGGGGATCTGACCTCCCGCCGCGCCGCCCTGAGACTTCTCGTCCGGGGCCATCTCAGTTGAAATGCATTGGCTCAATGCATTTCAATGGAGAAAATTTTCCCCATTGGAAAACATTGGCTCAATGCATTCTAATGGGGAAAATTAAATATATTGCATGCAATCAGAATGTGTATTCCGTGAAAAAAAGTACTGCTCGAATCTCCAAGAAGACCAAGAGAAAAAATGCCTTTAAGTACAAAAGATCACTGCCATCGGACCCCCACATGGCTTGAGGCTTCTCGGAGGGGCGTGGGGCGGCAGCGCGGGGCGATGCGATCGCACCCCTGAGGCTTCTCGGAGGAGTGGGGGTGCAGCCCCGAGGCATCTCGGAGGAGTCAGGGGGCGGCGCAGGGCGATGCGATCGCCCCCCCCACCGCCCTCCCAAGTGGCTCCGAGGCTTCTTGCATCGCCCCCCGCCGCCCCCTGCGTGACTCGAGGCTTCTCAGAGGGGCGCGGGGCGGCGGCACGGGGCGATGCGATCGCCCCCCTGGTGCGGCCCAAGGCGCAGGTACTGCGATCCCGCGATATAGTGGGACCGCAGTACCTGAACCGCAAAATGGCTGGGGGTGACTGTAACTGAACAGAAGTGATCTGTATTCAACATCTTATTGTATTCAATAAAATTTCATTTTATTTTTCCACATTAAATCTTGTCTGGGAGTCAGTGATTGAACTGGGATACCCTGAGTGGTGGCAGTGAAACCTGAGAGTAAATTGGTACAGGTCAGTGGTCTGTGAGTCCACTGGGGGCCTGTGCTGGAGTGAGGTGGTGCCTTTTACTACTCTGTGGCCAGAGTCACTTAGGGAGAGGGTAGCTCTTGGGATAGGTGGAAGGTCAATCCTTAGAGAAATTGAGGTTAAACTTACTGAACATCAAAGGTTTTTTTTAAGAACTTGGAAAAGAAAATAATATTTTCTAGTTGGAAAGGAAGTGAAAACAGTTTCAGTTAAAAACTGTCATTGAGTGTTACCAGGCTATTGAGATTCTGGGAAGACAGCCAACAGTGCCTGAAACAAATGTAGCTATACTCAAGCAAGAGGAGGGGGGGGGAGAAGAAACCCTAGCCCTAGGCTTGTTTTTTTTAAAACAACATGCAGTATTTTTCTTTCTAGTCAAAGCCCTGTCTCTATAAAATAATCCATTCCAAAGCTGCTGAAGAAAGTGAAAAATCCTGTTATGGCCATGCCAGTAGAGAGCCCTGAACAAGAGGGAATTGGAATTACCCAAGAAGGGCAAAGTTTGGAGGGAAATCCCTAGACAGTTACCTCAGAAGAGGAGGTGAACCCACTAAGCAGTCTAGCTTTTGGAAAGGAAATAGGAAAAAAGATTCCACGGGAAAATAACTCTAGATCTGACAAACCACAACCACACACACCACTTCCGCTGAGAGAAAAGTGAATAATCCTGATTTTAGCGGGTCAAAAGATTTGAAATGCTGGAATTGTGGTGGAGGCAATCATCTGAGCTTTCAATGTGAGAAAAGGAAAGTTAAAAACACCATTCCGAGCCCTCAGAAAAAGACTTACTGCATTTGTAAAGTAGAGGATGAAGAAGCTAGGAAGGTTGCCATGACAACTAGATCTGTAGGTGAACAAGAGTCTGAAGGAATCCCTGGAATCCCAGTAGTACACTGTTTTCTGATTAAGCGAGACCAGTTCCTACTAACAAATGCTGGTGAAAACATTTGGGTAAATGGAAAGCAATACTTAGGTTTAAAAGATACAGGCTCACAGGTCACAATCATCCACCCAGATTTAATTTCAAAAGTGGGACTGAAGCCAGATAGAACCATGAAATGGCAGGGAATTTCCAAAGAAGCTCTGACACTGCCAGTAGCTGAAGTTGACCTGGAATTTCATGGCTGGTCAGGGAAATGGCCAGTAGCCATATCTGAGAAGATATCAGCAGCAGTATTAAGTGGATGGGATCTCTGGGAGCATGTTAAGAGTGCATTTGTAGTGACACGCTCAAAAGGGGGCCAAGACTTGATAAGCACAGAGAACGATGTAATAATGTCTAACCAGAATAGGCCTGGAGATTCCCAAGCAGAAAATTCCAGTCACAAAGGAACCGAAGCTATCATACCCTATAGAACCACCCAGAAAGCTAGTTTTGAACAGGAACAGAAAGAGGATGATGGGTTGCAGGGTTGTTTTGAGGCAGCTGAAACAGCTCCGTTAACACTAGAAAATGCAGAGAGGTTTTGCGTAGAAAACTGATTTCTATACAGGGAAACCCATGCCATCCTTTATAGGAAAGGAGGGGGATCCCAGAAAGAACTAGTGATACCTAGCAAATACAGAGGGAAGATTTTGTAACAAGCCCATAGTGGTGTTTTTGGCACACACCTAGGAATAACACACACTAAGAGAAGGGTAGCACAAGACGACTTCTGGCCAGGCATAGGAAAACAAATCAAAATGTTTTGTCAATCCTGTGATACATGTCAAGGAAGAGTTACAGAACAGGACAAGGAAGGAGCTGAACTATGTCCTTTGCCTGTAAACTCTACTCCATGCCAGAGGTTAGGGCTCAACATAGCCAAAGCCTTATTTAGAGACGCACACAATCAATATTCTTTACATGTTATGAGTTTCATTGGAGAGATGCCTGTATTGAAAGGGACTGCAGGTTACTGTCACCTATCTCCAGATAACCAAATGTCTGGATTCCAAAATGAAAATAAAGGAAGCCAGTACACATACCTGAAAGCCATTAAGTTAGAGAACCCTGATAATTCCTCTTTGCAACCAGCTGTTGTGTGTGTTGTGTCATTGGAGTCGTGACCAACCCTTTGTGACTCCATGTCCATGGAGTTTTCTTGGCAGGAATACTGGAGTGGTTTGCCAGTTCCTACTCCAGGTGCCTACAGCACCTGGTATTCCCTGGTGGTCGCCCATCCAAGTACTAACCAGGGCTGACCCTGCTTAGCTTCCGAAATCAGGTGAGATCAGAGGTGCTTAGGGCATCTAGGCAGCTAGAGTGCCGCAAGTAATAAAGAGTCAGCTCGCAACAAGAAGTGATGCTGGAAACCTCGTTGTTACCAGTGAGACAGAGGCACTACAGCCGAAAGGGAATGTAGATGGAAAGATGTCCTAAATTAGCAGAGCATCCAACCTGTTTTATGCAGACTAGCTTCTTGTCAATGATGACCCATCACAAAATCTTATAGTCCAGAGTCACTCAGGAACAGGCAAAACTGATGCTTTTCTTAGGATTATGCTAAGCAGCGCAGATCCAAACTGCCAATTGTCACAGTGCTTTTGCCTAACTTCCACCTTTGAATTGGTTATGGAGAAATTGTGTGTCAACATACAAGTTACATATGCTGCTCGAGTGAACAGATTGCCTAGAGCAGGGGTCCTCAACCTAAGGCCCCGGGGCCGGATGCAACCCCCCAAGGTCCTGAATCCGGCCCCTGGGACCAATTGCAAACCCCCCCACCTACCCCCTGTTTTGTGAGTAAGCAAGCCTCCGCAGCTGCTTTTGGACTGTGATCCAGCCCCCAGTGGTGTCTGGGTGGTGGTGGACCGGCCCACTGTTTGAAAACTTTGAGGACCCCTGGCCTAGAGGGACCCTGGTCGAAGAACTGCTTGTAATTGGAACTCCAGGAACCTTGATTAATTGGTGTTGCAAGCTACAACTTCTAGATTGGGGAAAAGTCAAAGTATTCATGCTGAAGAAAGCAGATGACCTGATCGAAACCCAAAAGTACTCAGACCAGAGTGTCCGTGTTCAGAGAGCTTTATCTCCAGATTGCCAGATAAAATTCTTCTCAGCCAAGTTTGACGATCATGTGCTACAGTTCACACCACGCATTGTGCCTGACCCCAACAGTGTAAAGCTGACCTGAGGGAAGAAGCTTGAGATGGTTGAGTGGACTGCAGTGTGCCGGGATCCTGTGATGACTGGAGGAAAGCCTTGACGACCAGTCCAGCCCTGAGAACATCGTACACCAGACCCGGAGCCAAGATGTGCCAGCCTGGAGAGGAGAACATCCTGCATCCGGTAAAGTCTGTGAACAAGAGACTTTTACCTGGGGAGAAGCACCTCTCCACATTTGGGAAGAAGTGCCTTGACATCATTTGGGCGATACAGAGACTTAAAGCTTACATCCAGGGCCGAACATTTGAATTGTGGACTAATCTCTCAGGAAGACCTGCTGGGGGAGATGGACTTTGCAACCTGGAAGGGACAAACAAATCAGACTGGACTGGATCAAAACACCATGCAGTCAACACCGAGGTGTAATTAAATTTACCATGAAATGTCAAACTTAACAGTTGTAAAAGTAATTATTGCAACTATGGTAGATGTTCTTGTTAATGCACCTGGTATAGTAAATGCAATTGTTTCTGCAACTGGAAACGTTAGTTATAACTTGGTAAGTAATGATTTGGTAATTTAGAGCTGTGTAGCTTAAGTAGATAACATGTAATGTGTATAATGCATAAGGAAAGGTTTTATAAAGTATTATGTAAGATAAATGTTATGGTATTGCATAATGTATTGCATTTTGATCAGGAGAGGAACTTTGTTTAGTTGCCTCCCCTGAATTAAACTTCTGTAAGAGGGGAGGAGTTGTAGCATTCACCCTTTTACTGTATATGTGACTGTATAGTAGGGGGAATGAAGGGTTTATGTTTATGCCCAAATATGGAATGTGGCGGCAGAGCCTTGGTGCTTAAATAGCTCCACCTGAGGTAGTTAGTGAAAGATAGGGCTAAGATAGGAAAACTGACAGGCACTGAAGAAGAGACAGGGCAATTAGGGAACTGTCAGGTTTGAGTGAGGGAATTAGATCAGTATTTGAGAGAACTGCTTTGAGAAACTTTGAGTAACTGAACACAAGTGAACGGTAAAACAATAACGGTAAAGGTTCCCCTCGCACATATGTGCCAGTTGTGTCCAACTCTAGGGGCAGTGCTCATCTCCGTATTCAAGCTGAAGAGCCAATGTTGTATAAGTCTGTGGCCATGTGGCCAGTATGGCTGCAAGGAAACACTGTTGAACTGTATTCAACATGTTATTATATTCAATAAACTTTCACTTTATCTTTCCACTTTAAATGTTGTCTGGGACTCAATGATTGAACTGGGATACTCTGACTGGTGGCAGTGAAACCCGAGAGTAAATTGGTACAGGTTAGAGTTCCGGGGGTCTGTGCTAGAGTGAGGTTGTGCTTTTTACTACTCTGTAGTGACGGGAGTGTGGTAACCCGGGCACACTTGAAAGGCTGACCTCCACAGTTGCCATTTACTGCGTTCCTAAAAACTTTTGCAGCGTGCTTAATCAGCAGTTGATGATAAGTGTGGTTTGTGTGAACAATTTAGAACCACATTTTAAAACTTTGTACCTGGGAGAAAATGGTCCTAACATGAATGTGTTTCTATCGTTATGCAGACTATAGTAGTAAATCACACTGAATGATCAGAAATATAAAGAAACAGTAGTGTACATTTTCTTTTATGTTTTTACAGGTGGACAAGCTAGAAGTGGTGAACAAGCGCTATGTTAGAGTGATCTTTACCCCAGGGAAAACTCCCAATGAAGGGGTGAGTTGATTTTTCCTTGCCCAATTGTATTGAGAGGAGTGTACCCTTTGTCTCTGTGAGCATGTCTTCAAGTCAAACAGATCTTTTAAGATTGGAATCTTTGTCTTTGTAAGTAAATGGCAAAATTATTTTTCAATCTGGTTGTCCGCAAGCTAGACACTTAAAATCCCATGAGAGGAATATAGCTTCTCTAGTTGAAGCTAAATTTGTAATCAGCTTGAAATAAACCTCTGCTTGTTTGCATATTCAAATTAAAACTGGGTAATGGGAGATTCTGCAGATCGCACTAGGCAATAGTCAGTTTTGCTAATCTGAAGTCATCGCTACCATGGTCAGTGTAATAAAATATGAAGTACTTTCTGCCAGGTGCTACCTGAAAAGACAGCTGTGTAAAATCTGTTGAAATACTAGTGTTAGTAATTTTTGTCTCTTTTATCTGTGAACATAAAACATTAGGTAGTAAACATACACTGGCACTTCAGTAAAAAACATCCACCAAGAATCTTTCCTTCTAGTCTAGACTTTCACAAGAAAAACTGAGATCACAACAATCGTTCTAGCGGTAGAGCTTATTTTGTGTCCATTTTTAAGCTTTGCCTTTTAATCATACACTATGATTTCTCATTTCAATAGTGGTAACATACAGGGATACTTGATGCTAATTATAGTAAAAAAGAGGCTTGGAGCCATTAAAACAAAAACAAAACTAGACGATGGGTGATACCTTCATAGGCTGCTAGAGGAAAAATATTTAAAAAGTTGCTGAGATTTTGGTAGCAAGCTCTCTTCTTCAAAGCAGGTATAGAAGTGCAAACATAGCAAGGGATGTAATTTGCCAAGACAGGGTTCTTGAAAGTTCACTTGGCAAAATGGACACCAGACTTCTTCTTGGAAGGTACAGGGCAGCATGATCCGATGGAGCTGGACTTGACAGGCCAGTTCAGACAAACAGCGCCATGGTATGGGCACCTCCCTTTTAAATTAAAGGTTAATAAACATGAAAGCTGGAAGAGGAATGAAAGCATCCAAGGTTTATGTTACCTGTGGTTTTTTAACAGTAGAAGGCATTCATTTATATTGAGTCATTTGGCCATTTAAACATTCACAGATATGCCTGTTGTACCCAGTCGTGTTTCTTTGGCCTATAAATAGAAGAATATACAGTAATTAAAACCATTTCTGTCAAAAATTATAATTCTGGCTGTTGTGTGGCCAGCTAACTCACTGGACACTTAAGCAAGTCTCCTATTTCTCCAAAATTAGGTTTTATTCTGCGTCTGATCAAGATTAATTTAAGATACTGAAATTGGGGGGGAAATACATTACCGTACTTTTGTTTTGACAGCAGTATGTATGGTTTAATATTGGAAGTGTGGACACATTTGAGCGGAACTTGGAAACTGCACAGCTTGAGATGGGTATTGAAGGAGAGAATAAGCTGCCGGTAGTGTACACAGCAGAGAGTGATGGGTAAGCATTTGAATCATGGAAATTATAATTGCATTATAGATCATCATGGAAACCATTAAGTGATAATATTGATAAAAATGCCTTTTTAATTGTATCTTTTGAGAGCTAAGTCTTTTGAATTAAACTATAAATAAAGGTTCACCCTTGCTGTGTTGAATACTCTTGAGTAACCACATTAATAGGCCCCATGTAATCAATTTCCCTATCATAACCAAAAGGAAAGGTAGACAACAGCTAAATCTCTCTGGGTGATTCAGCTGTTTACTGTAGTTGTTCATGAAGATGTTTCCACAGCAGTGCATGCTGTAATAATCACTCTGTGAGGTACCGTATAACCTTTTGAGTTCCCCAGAATTCCTGTTTCTGGTATTCAAATCTGATTAAGAGCAAGATAATTGTTTAAATTCACATTAATTCCAAAGTAGTCGGTATGAGGTCCAATGGCTGCATGTGCCCATCCTGTTGCTCTAATGTTCCCCTGTATACTCACACCTCCCTAACATTTAACTTTAAAAAACACTGTGGAGATAAAATTACAATTCAGAGATTATGTTGTCATGGTCACCATTTTCCTGCCATTGATAGTGGTGGAGAAACAGTTGTTTAAAGGAGATTGCTGGAAAATGTGAGAGGCTAATAGTGGCAGAGAAACTGTAATTTTATGTGGGGAATAGGAATTAGTTTCACCTCCAGTACACTCTAGTTCTCCCTCTATTTCAGAGTATGAGGGAGATTTAAGTCTCCCCATCTCTGTGCACTAAGATATGAAGATATACACACATATAGTTGTGATCAAAATTATTCAATTCCAAATCAAGTTAATGCCAAAATTGACAGACTTCCAGCTGTTTGTAGCGAACAAGTCAAGCAAAAGTGATTGAAATAGCTCACCACTTATTCCAAGTGTAAGTTAAACTTTGTATTGCATAAGTTATAAGTCAGAAAGGTTTTCTGAAGCATTCATTTGTCTTCGCGTGTCTGTTTTGTGTGAGGGTGTGTTTAGAACAACTAATTAACCTCTATCTTTTCCCCCTTAATTTTAGTTCATTTCTTCTGAATATGTTGCCAACTGCCCTTATAGTTGGCTTTTTACTGTATTCATTAAGAAGAGGATCTGCAGGAATGGGCCGGGCAGGACGTGGCATGGGTGGACTCTTCAGTGTAGGTGAAACAACAGCCAAAGTCCTAAAAGATGAAATAGATGTGAAGTTCAAAGATGTAGCTGGTTGTGAGGAAGCCAAATTAGAGATAATGGAGTTTGTGAATTTTTTGAAAAATCCAAAACAATACCAGGAACTTGGAGCAAAGATCCCAAAGGTAAGTGTTCTCAAATTGGAATTTATGGTACTTAACATATCTCAGAGAAACGAGATCGTAAGGCTGTCCCAGCTGTCTACAACCCTTAGGGTGCCCAGAAGTACAGCTGTAAGAAAGGGAGAAAGAACATCACCCCATACCTGATGGATTCCACTGTTCCCCCAGCAAAAGTCCAGCATTGGATCGTGTCCTTTTTTCCAATTCCCATTTGAAATGTATTGCTTAAACTTGAAACTGCATTGCAGTGAATATGCATATTTAAAAATAAATCCTTTTTTTTATACCTTGGGTTTTCTGGGCCCAGATGTCACAATTTTCTAAAATATGCCTCTGAACACATTGGCCTAAATCTCATTAATGGCCTAAATCTAATAAGAAAACTTCTGCTATTATTGTTGAGCAGTGTTTGTACTTTGTCTTCCCTCCTTTCTAGGGAGCTATTCTGACAGGACCTCCAGGCACCGGGAAAACTCTTCTAGCAAAAGCAACAGCCGGAGAGGCCAATGTCCCTTTCATTACTGTCAATGGGTCTGAATTCTTGGAGATGTTTGTTGGTGTTGGTCCTGCTAGAGTAAGTCAATGACCTTGCCCTGTTGTTGCCGCGTCAGTTCTTCAAAGGACACTGTCAATAACAAAAATACAATAAACTTCATTGATAACGAGATTCTAGTTCATTTTCAATACAGTGGTACCTTGTATAAAGGAATTAATTCGTTCCAAATGAAATTATGTTAAGCAAATATTCCTTTATACAAATTTCCCATAGGAATGCACTGAAAACAGTGATCCCATTTTTATGTTGTACAGATTCGCCCCGTAGGCGATTATGTTAAGCAAATTTCCCCTATCTCTGGAATTTTTTATGTTGTACAAATTTTATGTTATACAAACCGTTTGTTATGCAAGGGTCCACTGTAGGTGGCTTCAGGTTCTCTTAATTAAGAATGGTAGCTGATGTTCTGATCAACTGCTGGCATACTGTGGTGCCTTGAGATACGCAAAACCTTAGAGAGGAAGGAAAATCCGTGGGAATGGGGATGCTTCAAGATGCAAAAATGTAAACGTTTTTTTCCAGGATATGAAAAAAAATATGAAAAAAGTTCCCTCCAGGATGCATTGCACCTGGGAGGTTTTTAAGTTCAGCCCCCAATTGAGAGAGATTTGGAGCCATTTTGGAAGGCGTGTGCAGCACATTTTGGTCATTTTGGAGAGTTTTCCATGCATTTCTCAAGCGGTGGAAAGGTAGGGCACAGATCTTTGCCATTTCCCTGCTTTTTCCTGAGTGTTTGCCTTGCATTTCATTTGATTGTGGAGTTGGGGGAGCGTGTCTTTGGCATTGCGGGGGGGGGGAGTTCCTGCTCTGCATGCCTTTCAAGTGCACTTTATAAAGAGGTTTGAACAAAAAAAGTCTTTAAGTGCCTTTTTCCAGACCTTCAAAATGGATTATTTCATTTTCAATGCATTCCTATGGGAAACTACATTTCCAGATACGAAAATTTCGAGATAAGAACACTCCCGTAGAATGGATTAATTTTGTATCTCAAGGCACCACTGTATCTTGCTGTTATGACCTATGGTCTTACTCTATTTGAGGCTCCTCTCACCTTTACTATCCTGAGGACAGCACAAACATAAATTTTAATCCTGATCCAGGTCTATTTTACGTAAATTACATGATCTCCTAACAGAATATGATTTGAAATATTATAGAGATATGCAATCTTTGCCCCTTTACTTTCTAGAGTTGCTTTTTGTAGCTTTTAAATACCCATTTTCCATTGTTTCATAACCAGTGTTGGCTAAAATTTAATCCAGCAGTAATATCCATTTTAATAGTATAAATATAATGATACAGTATATTCAGTACTGTTGAGGAGAGAACAATTTGTGTGGCATTATATGATTGAAACTTTTGTTCTCTTACAAAGGTCCGTGATTTATTTGTCCTGGCTCGTAAAAATGCCCCTTGCATTCTCTTCATTGATGAAATAGACGCCGTGGGAAGAAAGAGAGGACGGGGTAACTTTGGAGGGCAAAGTGAACAAGAAAACACACTCAATCAGCTGCTAGTAGAAATGGATGGTAATTATTCTAATTTCTTAAATTCCTTTGTACATCCTCCCACCTCTGGATATGAATGTAACACTCCAGTCTTAAACGAATTATCTGGAAGTGGTGCAGCTTGTTCTGAGAACACAGCCAGATTGTCATGAAAGAAGGGATTGTTAAGACACAAGGTAAAGCAGTATTGGAACCTTGACAGTCAGTCATCTAAGCGGTTAGTACTATTTAATCAACCATTTTCCTTGACTGTATTTTTAGAAAAAGAAATGCTTATTCCAAATATCTTGAAATTCTTCAAAGCCTCAAAACTATTTTTCTTGTGCTATCAGTGAGGTACTATCTTAAAATTTTCAAATTTCTATGAACTAATTGAGGAACCTTGTTAGCAGTGTCTTAACTCTTAAAAAAGACTTGGAATCAAAAATGCCTGCTTTCTGCTAAGAAACAGAACAGGGTGTTTGTTTGGATATACAGGTCAAAATCCTTCCCATGTAAGTCTATGTTGTGTCCAGGGTGAGGTTACTGGGGCTCTCAGGTGGTACTAAATGGGTGTTATGAAAGTTAGCATACAAATTTTTTAAAGAGTGAAGTGCAATGTCATATAGAATCATAGAATCATAGAATAATAGAGTTGGAAGAGACCTCAAGGGCCATCTAGTCCAACCCCCTGCCATGCAGGAACCCCTTCACAATAT
The DNA here is from genome assembly GCA_037367245.1 of Phrynocephalus guinanensis. NCBI lineage: Eukaryota > Metazoa > Chordata > Lepidosauria > Squamata > Agamidae > Phrynocephalus > Phrynocephalus guinanensis. The sequence continues at coordinate 66,949,583 of CM074739.1, read as the reverse complement.
TTCCGACAGATGGCCATCCAGCCTCTGCTTAAAAACCACCAAAGAAGGAGACTCCACCACCCTCCGTGGCAGCATATGACAGCAGGTCTTTTCCCTCTCCTAACCCCTTGCTTAGCACACCTTTACCCTTAAATTGGCATGACACACCTCCTGCAGTTCACCCAAAGGTCTCCCAGTCCTCTACAGCAGCTTTGCAGAGCTTGCAAAGATCTGAACATGGAGAAAGAATCACACCTTCTTTGATAGTCTGCTCAGAGCCTTTCATATGGTGTGGTGCTAATTTTCCACAGTAATTTCAGTAGGGCCCCCATATCCACAGATTCAGTTATCCACGGTTGGCAGAGGAAAAAATTAAATAATTCAGTAGCCACAAAGCAAGCTGTAAAGCAAGCTATTGTCACAAACAGCAGCTGTAAAGCAAGCTATTGTCACAAGTAGCAGCTGTAAAGCAAGCTGCTGTCACAAACAGCAGCCACAAAGCAAGCTACTGTCAGGAAACAGCAGTTTGGGGGTGGGTGGGCAGGCGTTCTCTCTTATCCATGGTTTTCATTATCCACGGGAAGGCCTGGAACCAATCCCCAGTGGATACCGGGGTCCTGCTGTATTTAAAAGGCAGTTAAGTAGGAGCAGTCATGTTCTATGTGAACTTCCTTTAAAACATAGGTAGATGAGAGCCATGTTGTTACAGTACTTAAATTGGTGTCACTGCAGTGGTATAAATCAGGCCTGCACAATGCGTTGGCTGCAGGCAACCAGTAGCCCATGGGTGCCGCCACAAGGCACCCACCAGGTCCCCACCAGCCTCCCAACTTGCCGCCAACAGTGGCATGTTTGGGGGGGGTGTAATTTTTTTTGCCCTCCCACTCTCCTGGACGCTTTGCCCGGATTTCTACCCTTCCTTTCCCTTCTGCCGCCATGCCACACCCCCTCACTCACCTCCTTCGTAGTCTACTCCGTAGTCTTCTAAAAGTAGATCACGGGGATGTGCGGCACTTCCAAAACTGGACTGCGGGGACATGCAGCGGCTGAAGGTAGACCACAGGCTGTTCAAAGTTGAACAGCTCTGGTATAAATCATGGTAACCACTAGTTCATGATTTGCCACTTGCATCCGTTGTAGTGCACCAAGTCACCTGCCAGACCGATTATGAGAGATACTAGCAGCAACTTCTTAACTATGCCAATTCACTGTGATCAATGATGCCATTTAACTTAAACCAGCAAAACGAATCAGAAGGTTTCTGGCCAGTGTAATTTCCTGTTGTAAATATTCCTACATTTTGAAAGTAATTGTAGTCTATGAATTGGTGAAAATGTAGAGTTACTGTTGTGTAGTGGATAGAGTGTCAAACTAGGATTCAAGCAACCTGGGTTCAAATTCCTACTTCCCCATGAAAACTCATTGGTTATGGCAATAGTAAAACACTTGCTGATTATCTCACATATGTTGAAAACCTTGTTAGCATTGCTACAAGTCAGAAGTGACAGTAACAAGGTATAAAGTACTGTGCAGTTCTATTCTAGATAGAAATAAAAAGCAACCCTTGATATAGATGTAGGTGTTATAGGATTTCTAGCACATCCTCTTGGCACAGAAATATCTTGCCAGCATTAGCAATTTTGTTTTTGGATTTTGAAATTGTATGATTGTTCAAATGCATGTACACTGCAAATGCTTGTATTCCATAGCGATTATTGTAACATTTTCCAACCTCTTCTTCATTCTCTGACGCAGGCTGTTTTATTTAGTCATTGAACTGAGAGTGTTTCACCCAAGTGTTTTCAGTGTGTACACAAAGCAAACTGAACTCACTCTGGAATATTTTGCCATAAATTGAGGTAAAAAGAAAATAACTAATACTCCCATTATTAGAACATGTACCTTGTACCATGCATACAGTTCGTAGGGACTGTTTTGAAAATAATGCATTTGCTGATTAATTTTGAATACTTATCTTCTGATTGACGTTCTGTACACAGGTTTTAACACCACATCAAACGTTGTTATTCTTGCCGGCACCAACAGACCAGATATTCTAGATCCTGCACTTATGAGACCAGGGCGTTTTGATAGACAGATTTTTATTGGTAAGCTCACTTTTTCTTGATAGACAAGTTTGACCTCATGGTGATGTCAAGTCAGAAGTATTAGAACATATTAACTATGCAAAAAGAAAAAAGAAATGAAATAGATCACATACCGGCAGCATATTAGACAAACAAGGTGGAGTCCTGTTGTGAAAGAATTCTTGCATTAAGCTATTTTTGTGCATGGGAAGCACGCGTGTTGGAGAAAAACTGTAACAGCATTCACCAGGACTGGTCTAATCAAAAGTCTTTGGAACAAACAGCTCGAATTAAAATTGTTTGCTTTTTCTTTTCTCCAAGGGCCACCAGATATAAAGGGCAGAGCGTCTATATTTAAAGTTCATCTCAGGCCCCTCAAGTTGGATGCTAGCTTAAATAGAGATAATTTAGCGCGAAAGCTTGCATCGCTTACTCCTGGGTTTTCAGGTAGGTGAGCATGTAAAACAGTGGTCATATGCATGCTATGCTGTGTAAGAACTGTTACTTTCCAGTGCCCTAATCCCTGTTTGGAAATTGTTTACGTTAGTAGGGTAAACATGGGAGGAGGCTGTGTGCACACTAGGCCAGCCTCATTCCATTGCCATTGGGCTGTACCCTTGAATGCCAGTGCTCTGAAAGAAAGGACCTCTTCTATTCATCAGGACTCAACACATTATTTGAAAGCCTAAAATGGAAGAGATTCTTTCTTTTGGAAAGTCATCCTGCACACACAGGGTAGGGGAGCACATTCATCCTTATGCCCATCTCCACATTTGATCCACTCATCCAAATGAAACACACCTGTGGAAAAATCTGCTAGCAGCGATCTGTTAACGCCTGAATTTTTACACAAGAAGACAACAATATACAAAGTTACACACAAAAAGGAGATTAGTGCCAGCCCGTCCATCAGGTCACCGAGGAGTGTATCCGCATTTCTGACTCAAATACTACATGAGTCGACCATGTTGAGGACCACAGATTGTCTGCATGGCAAGAGTTCACTTTTGATGTACTGTGCAAATAAGTATTGAACTGGGAGGCCTAGAAGAGATTTGGACACAAGGGAATGTTCTGTTCAACTCCTTTATAGTATGTCATAGTAGTGGAAGTCTTTTGTTCAAAACAGTAAAAACAAAGCACAGGTTCTGCCTCAAGTAGGTCTCTAAGTTTTGGACAATTGTTTCTCATTAAATTAACAATTTTATTGATGTTAGAAAAATTATATTGACTGGAAATGTTTTTGTCCATAATTTAACCAGATTTGTTTTTCTTAGTAAAAAAAATTTTAAATTGTGACTGCACCAAAATTAAACAATTATTAGCCAGTATTGCATGGCTAATAATTGTATTTTGCTCTACTGGAGTTTCAGTTGCTTTACATGAAATAACATGTCCTCATTGTTGAAAGGTGATAACAAATATGTTTGGAAATAGCTCAGATCATGATCCCCCCCTTTTTAAAATTTCAGGTGCAGATATTGCTAATGTATGCAATGAAGCTGCCTTAATTGCTGCCAGACATCTTTCAGATGCCATAAATGAAAAGCACTTTGAGCAAGCCATTGAACGAGTGATAGGAGGTGAGAAAAGAAGCTACCGGGATGATGTTGCCAGTAATATTGTCAATCAGTTCTTTTATCCATTTGATAAGGCCATTTCTTTTATAAGTGATTTGATTATTGCTATCCAACAATCGAGTTCCCTTCTGCTTTAACCTCCCAAGGTGTGATGAAGTGCAGAGGGTAATATTTAGCAGTTAATTCTCCTCCATTCTGCCTATAACTATCATTTTCCCTTTCACATGATTTATGTCTTCTTTGTGTGGCCTACGTGTGGTGGGGAGAGAACGGGGGAATAGTAGCCTTTCTGCCCTTTCATATTGTAGATCCCGCCTGGGCTCTGCAACTAAAAAGCTCATGGCTCAACAGTAAAGGTTTTTATTGTTGTTTTTAATTAAAGGGTTGGAAAAGAAAACACAGGTGTTACAACCAGAGGAGAAAAGGACCGTGGCATATCATGAAGCTGGCCATGCAGTTGCTGGCTGGTTTCTAGAACATGCTGATCCACTTTTGAAGGTATGACTTGGTGTATGATGTTCATATCTGGTGGTTGTTCCTTGGCATGCTAATAAGTTGAGTGATTCTTAAACCCTTTTGACCATGAATGTCCCGTTTGCTCCCCGCTTTGTGGCACAGGCAATCAAACTATGAATTCTCTTAATAACTGTAGTCCTATGTTGTCTCAACTGGTGAATCACTGTTAGCTTCAGAACAAGCCAAGACCTAAATACAGTGGAGGGCCAGTATTGCAGCACCTGCACAACAAAACGTCCTTCCTTGCCCTTCCTTTGCAGCCCTTGTCGTTGCCCAAAAATTAGCTTCAGAGGATGTCTGCAGTATGTTTTTGGTGTGTACAGGAGAGACAATCCACTTCTGCTCCCTCTGTTCCTCCCATGGAAGTCAGAGCATCCCTCCAAAATTAAAATAATTTCAAGTTGAACTGTCAACTGTATTCTAACAATGTAAGACATGGTTGCTATACTTCCTTCCCTAATGGAATCAAGGTGGTGGCAGCCATTAGAGGTATCCTGTTTGCATGGGTCCTAGCAAAAAATAAAGCACAGGCTGTTAGTACAATTGATTGATTGTCTACCAAGTGGATTTTGGCGACCCCTGTCAGGGTTTTCTAGGTATCAAGAACGCAAGAGTGATTTTCCACTGCTTGCTTCTTGGGGCACTCGGAGACCCCATGGCTTGCTTGGGAACGCTGAGGATGGCGCTTTTCCTGGGAGGCAAAGTGAAGAATTGAACCCGGACCTCTCATTTCACAGCCCAGTAGCCGTCTCGCTAAGCTATCCAGACAGCTCTACATGTCATCCAATATCTTCCTTTCTTCTCTGGCCAAAGGTATCCATTATTCCTCGTGGCAAAGGCCTGGGTTATGCTCAGTACCTGCCAAAAGAGCAGTATCTGTACACCAAGGAACAGCTGCTTGACAGAATGTGCATGACTCTGGGAGGACGAGTGTCAGAACAAATCTTCTTTGGAAGAATTACAACCGGGGCCCAAGATGATCTGAGGAAGGTTACTCAGAGCGCATATGCCCAGGTATTTGTTTCCTCAAAATATTTGTATTTCAAAAAACAGAAAATGTCATAAAAGGTTCTATTTCGTTACCTATTGTGTACTTCCAGCATGTTTTATCCTGTTCTTTATATATTTGAATATGCACACATACATTATACAAAGCAGCAACTGCGTGCATATCCTATATTGTACAGGGTGTTTTAAAGTTCTTTATTAACCATCTAATATTAATGGATGCTTTAAGAAAAGGATTGCTGATGCAGTAGATTTATTTATTTGAATTTCAGCTCCCAGAATTCTCCAAGTATTCCCTAGGGCTAGGCAGAATAAATGTATTTCACTCACCCGGTACTGGCCCTATGTTCCAGTTGTCTGAGGCCTGCTTCCGATACAAAAAGGAAAATGCACCAGTGTTTCCTGGGCTGTCTAGGTCTTTGTGAGAGGTGTAGTTGTCTGAGGGTGCTCCATGTAGAGCCTAATGAACAATAAGACTACACCTCCCATATTGGTTAAGGATGTCTTTAATGTGTATGGTTCTTGACTAAAGTGCTTCTGAGGATGGACCACATGATGAATTGTGTCATTCAATCTTCAGATTGTTCAGTTTGGGATGAATGAGAAAGTTGGGCAAATCTCCTTTGATCTTCCTCGGCAAGGAGACATGGTGTTAGAAAAACCATACAGTGAGGCAACTGCGAGATTAATAGATGAAGAGGTGCGAATACTTATTAACACAGCTTATGAACGGACATTGGCTCTCCTAACTGAAAAGAAAGCAGAAGTGGAAAAGGTATGTATCCATTTGCTTACTCTGATAGAAGTAGGTAAATCAATGAGAATCTCCTCCTGCCCACCCACCACTGGTCTTATCCAATTTGCAGGCTGGTCTCTGACCCCATATATGTATCATTGATGCATTAGAGATCTACACATTTTGGTGTGCTCCTCTTTCATCTTCATCAGATGTGTGCAGAATTAATAACCAGTCCATATTCATGAGCTCTGATGCCTGCATTTTTCTCTACCTAAGGCAGGTTTTTCTAATTCATGTATGGACCATTTTCTAATTCTAAAGTAATGAATAGTGTTAAATTCTGCTTACAAAGAGCAAGATGTAAAGAATTAATTTCCTAGGAAGCTTTAAAGAATGAACATAAGAACATAAGAACATAAGAAGAGCCATGCTGGATCAGGCCAAAGGCCCATCTAGTCCAGCTTCCTGTATTTCACAGCGGCCCCACCAGATGCGTTTGGGAGCGCATGAGACTAGAGTGCTATTACTTTCTTGCTGTGTGTAGATTCCATAAGAAGCTTCTTAATACTTGGGGCTCAAACCATATTTGGCTACTCCAATGGAGTAGGGAGTAGCAAGGCACTCCAGCATTCCTGCCAAGAAAACTCCATAGACATGGGGTCATGAAGAGTTGGTCACGACTATAACACAACAACAACATAACATTTAAAAATGTTTTTAAAGCCCACCCAGTAGCTATTGGTAGCAGACTGCTCTTGATTCTGCTTTTTCCCCAGGCTGTACTACTGAAAAACAGGCTACCATTTTCCTGTCATGTTTAAAAATTAAATATTTTCCATTTCCAGTGCCTATGTTATGTGAAGTGCATATATTTTTTCAGGTTGCTTTACTACTACTAGAGAAGGAGGTTTTGGATAAAAGTGATATGATTGAAATGCTTGGCCCCAGGCCATTTGCTGAAAAATCTACGTATGAAGAATTTGTCGAAGGCACGGGCAGCTTAGATGAAGACACATCACTTCCAGAAGGCCTTAAAGACTGGAACAAAGACCGTGAGGAGAAAGAGGACACAACCGACGAGCAGATTGCCAGACAGATTGCGGGAGACATGCCCTTTTAGTTTGTAAAATATGGTCAAATGTGATCTTGTATATAAGCTGGCAGTGTGTTTGTGTTGCACAACAAAAAATTGGGAAGACCTCAAAGATCTGGGTCAAAGAAAGTTCTGCTCTACAGAAATAAGGAAACCTGCAACAGTAGTAGAGTCAAGAAAGAGGTGTGTTCTCTATTTTACAGAGAAGTATTCAGATTCCATTGGATGCTGGTTCCTAAAACTGACAGGAGAAAGACAATAACGAGATCCTACAGTTACTGGTTCTACACTCAGTCCCCTTCTTGCTTTGTAACTCTTCAGAAATTAATATCTGATTTGTGCAACTCCCGCCTGTTAAGAAATACATTTAAGCCTGCATAGAATATTAATTTACCAGGAATAACTTGGAAAAATCATCTGCTGTGTTAAGTTGCCTTCATCAGGTTGTTACCATGCAGGGGCTACATTGCTGTGACATAGCAGGAGTTCAAATAATTGATGACACTCCTGTTCTGTGGAAACATTCAGTTTTCATCAACCCATTGAAATGTATCATTTTGCCTTGCCATTTGTCAAGGAACAGACCTGTAGGGTTCTCAGTTATGGACCTGGAAACTTATTAAAAAGCTTTTCTTTTGGAGTCGTGAGTCAGTGGCTGCAATCAAGTGTAAACTCTAAATTATTGCAATTTTAATAATAAAGTTTTTTTACAGGCAGTTAGCAGATAGTGAACATACAAGTGCATTGTGTTTTGTAAATACACTTTGGAAACATTCAATAAAATCAGCTCACTGGGTTATGCAAGCTAAGAAATTCTCTCATATCCTTTACCCACTTTGAAAAAGTTGCAGAGAAATGTATTTGATTTGTAGTTACTTTGGAAATGGCTGTATGATGCCTTTTCAGAGGGGGGAGATCCCCTCCACCATCCTTGATGAAATGATGGCTATCCATCTTGCCGGTAGCTTAATAATGGTTGCCAAAGCAAACACTCTTCAGTGGCTTAAAATGTTTCTACATTAAATAGACAAATAGAGTTTAGAGTATACAAAACAACCAGGGAGAATGTGGTTCCAGATAGTCTGGTCTCCATATCATAGCATCTGCCATTCATAAGAAGATGAATGATGGATCATTCCTCACCTTTGGCTGTGTTAGGGGGTGACAGCCTGGCAATATCTGGAGAGTAACACTGCCCAACCCTCCTATAAGCTGTAAAACTGAAGTTACAGTCTGCATACCTTTGAACTGCTTGCACTGGAAATGTTAAGGTTTCATTCTTGGGAATAAAAAATAATTTTAAATAGGAAAAACATGAACAAGCTCAACAAATATGAAGGGATTTTTTTCAGTTAAACTAGCAGAGAGGAAATGTATTAAGGAAAGAAACCTAAGAGAAGGGAACATCCACCCATTCTATTAGGTGAGGCTGTTTGAACATTGAATGCATTTTATTCAGTATGTAACTAAAGATCTCCGAGGATAGGTTCTCAAACTGTGGTCGTAAAGCAGCATTCAGTCTGTAAAAAAAATTACCATATTTTCCTATCATGAAGGATGGTATTCCATTCTTTTTGTGCAGCACAATAGTTCTGGGGGCAGGCTGCTCCAATAGAGCCCTGTTGATCTCCAGGTTGCATTCACACAAGCCATGGGTTGTCTCGTTGCTTTAATCTGGAGTTTCTGCTTGCACAAGAGGTTACTGGATTTTCCCTTGTCTGAATAGTGGCCAGGATGGAACTGTAGATAGAGCTGACTGTTCTGCAGTTCATTTCTTGGCAGTAGTATGCTAGCCAAGACCAGTTTGGAGAAAAGTTGAACCTGACCTTAGGCCACATCTGACAGCTTAGTCTCAGTACAGGTAGCACTATGGCCAGTTGTAGTTTTAAAAAAGGGTCTTTCCCAGTCTCAGTGCTGGAGGATGGGCTGGTGTGAAAACAGGATCCCATGCAGATATCATCAGTGATTAAGCTTAGCAACAACCTAACTAAGGTATTTTTGGAGAAGAGTGGGTCTCCTGCCGTAAACAACGCTGTTTAATAGATTTCCACCCTGTATGACTGCAATCCACAAAACAGTTGCTACAGCAAAGGACTGTAGAAAGAAAACTGTTATTTATGTTACATTTATACTCCACCTTTCCATCTGTGAGGATAGGCCCAGGACGGCAGAGGACAGAAGGAGTGAGCCTTCCCCTCCCTCAGTGAAAGGAGAGGAGGCGGACCAGATACCCACCTTGTTATTGGCAGTGAAGGGAGTGAGCCTATGGAGTGGTGGGGGGGGGTTGAAGGTGGAGAGGAGGGATACAATTGCAGGAGGCTTCCTGGTGACAGAAGAGGGGGGGGGAGGAGGAGAGAGAAGAGGCTGGGCTAAAAAGGGAAGCAGGACTGAAGCGGAGCTGAGCAAAGTGGACCTGAGGGAATGCATGGTCTTCATCCATGGGAAAGGGAGACATTCAGGAAGGATGGGCAAACACACCAGTGGAGCAGAGGATGGCCAGGACGAAGGAACGGGAGCCAGAGCGGGCCAGGCATCTTTGCTGCGGGACCATAGGTACTGGCCGGACCAATCCCCTAAGCCGGAAACCTACAGACAAGGAATGATTCTGCCTGCATCTGTTCTGAGGAGGACAGTTGACACTCCTGAGTTAGCTAATAACTGGAGTCAGGGTTTAAATAAAGAGTCTAGTGCGTAGTCGGATGTTAAGTTTAACGAAGTGGCCAAGTTGTTAAAAAAAAGTTTCTTGTTACACCTTCAATTCCTGTCAAGGGGCCAAGCTGGGAATAGCCACCTAAGTTAAAACCTGGACCCTGTATCATCATCTATAAGCTCAAGGTGGTGTGCATGGCTCTCCTCACGCATTTGTTCTTCTATGCCGGCATCATTATAAAAAGAATTAAAAATATAACTGCTTGATAGTACTTGTATACCCAATTTAAGATTATGACTACCCTTGGACTACTAAGCACAACTGAAGTTCCCGCACCTCAGAAGAGCTGCAGGAAAAGGATCAAAAGAGCTGAATGGGTAAGGAAATTGACAACCGTGATGATAAAAAGGGCTACAGCAACTGCCTCTTTCTCCAAAGATTTGATAACTTAGAACTCATGATAAGGTTGTAGAGAGGGACACAGTTTTGGAGGACCTTAAAAATTAGATGAATTAATGTAGGTCAAGGATATAGAGACCAGGTAGACATAATGACTAGTATTAGCTCAGCTATTGGAGGTCAGCTGCCATCAAACAGCTTGTAGAAACACTGTTGTCCCACACATGTCTTGTAGACTTCCTGTAGGCATCTCCATGACTACAGTACTGTACTTGGGGAAACAATGCAGTATTGTACTACAGGGGCCTTGGACCTGACCCAGCATTGTGTCATCTTAGGTGCTATGCTGGCAATTGTTGGACATTATTTTCATACACAGTTTTAAATTCTTACTTTCATAGCACTTTTCTGTATGCACTCAGCAGCTGTTTCAAAGTTTTGTAAACCAAAGGAATTAAAAACAAGCTGCACTTTCCCCCATAAATGTTCAATACCAGTCCACATCAAAAGGTATAAAAGCACTATTTTAATATTCAATAGTTTGGACTCGGATGGGGCAAGTCAGGGATGTCAGCAAAAGATTTCAAATATCAATATGCATTTCTCCATAATTATTCAAAATATAGGAGTCATTAGTTTATTTGAATACACAACTCCCAAGGGCATTCCCCATAGAATGTAAAAGATTATGGAATGCAGTTGCAAGGTATACTGTATATGAAATCTTTTATGCAAAGGAATCTTGTAGATACGGGAAAAAAAACTACGAGCATAATTGAGGTGGGTTATCACTATGCCATGAGATGGTTTTATATGTATCAAGATAGTGTACTCTTAAAGTGTGAAAATTTGAGTGGAAAGAAGAAAATTGTTGCATTTATTCCAGATCATTGGTGAAGAAACCCACTGTAGAAAGAACAATCCTGATACACAAAACAATGTGCATTTGATAAATGATCTTTCAGTCCCTATGAAAGACTCTAATTGCCACACAGTGTCTAGTGTGATGTTTCAATTTCCTCAGTGTACACACTAATTAGACACTAGCTTTTATTTTTCCCTTTAGTTTAGATGCTTAGTTAGAATGTACGTGAACATTAATTTGTAAACAGATAGTATATGAAAAAAAATTATATTTTTCCATTTTTATTTTGACCCCAGCAACTGAAAATTGCATACTCAATACAGAATAGCACTCAAAAGGACTCATTCAAACTTCAAATTGAAAACACATTTACTTGAATGCAAGTTCCATTGGTAATACCACTTACTTTCAAGTATCTGGGCATAAGACTAAAATCCAACTTTGGGGTTTTTTTAAACATCCTGTTTCACAGTTTGAAGAAAAACAATGGCCATATTCCTATCACCAGCATAACACTGTGGAACATTGCAGCAAGAAGCTACTGTAGTAATTTGGAGTTGTGCCCAAGCCACACAATGTGTGTACAACAGCAAATTCCTGTTTTGACATCTTGATCTGCAGTTTGCTGTCGAAATTTACATTGTGTTGCACTAGCATAAAAACATACATGTAATAGGATCCTGGTTGCTAAATCCCTCTTTTAAAAACACAAACAAAATTATTTATTTATTTGAATATTTCAATAGTACTGAGAACAAATAACTGTCTACCAGATGTGGAGTATACACCACCTGTTCCAAAGTCAGTAGTTGCTAAGAAAACCCAGCCCCTAAAAAGAAGCTATAGATATCTTTTCCTATTGTGTGGGGAAATTAGAGGATATGCTAGCTATTCAGACTTGAGCATTTTTGTAATAGCAGTAATGGACCTTATTCATTAATTTCTTCTTCGTCCTCTTCAAATGCCTCCTCACCATCATTTGCTGTCGCTTCTTGGTATTGCTGGTACTCTGACACAAGGTCATTCATGTTGCTTTCTGCTTCCGTGAATTCCATCTCATCCATTCCTTCTCCTGTAAACCAGTGAAGAAATGCTTTTCTTCTGAACATGGCAGAGAACTGCTCCGATATTCTCTTGAATAGCTCTTGAATTGCTGTGCTGTTGCCAATGAAAGTGGAGGCCATCTTGAGACCACGGGGTGCAATATCACACACGGCCACTTTGACATTATTTGGGATCCATTCCACAAAGTAGCTGCTGTTCTTATTTTGGATGGCCAGCATCTGCTCATCAACTTCTTTCATGGACATGGGACCACGGAAGACTGTGGCGACCGTCAGATACCGTCCATGTCTTGGGTCACAAGCTGCCATCATGTTTTTGGCATCAAACATCTGTTGAGTCAGCTCTGGGACTGTGAGGGCTCGGTATTGCTGACTTCCTCGAGCCGTCAGTGGAGCAAATCCTGGCATAAAGAAGTGTAAACGTGGGAATGGGACCATATTTACTGCCAACTTGCGTAGGTCTGCATTGAGTTGGCCTGGGAAACGCAGTGATGTAGTTACTCCGCTCATTGTAGCAGACACTAAATGGTTCAGATCCCCATATGTTGGAGTGGTGAGCTTCAGAGTGCGGAAGCAAATATCATACAAGGCCTCATTATCGATACAGTAGGTTTCATCTGTATTTTCAACCAGCTGGTGAACTGAAAGCGTGGCATTGTAGGGCTCCACCACAGTGTCAGAGACTTTAGGAGATGGCATGACACTGAAGGTATTCATTATTCTGTCAGGATACTCCTCCCGGATTTTGCTGATGAGGAGCGTTCCCATCCCAGAGCCTGTCCCTCCTCCTAAAGAATGGGTGAGTTGAAATCCCTGCAGGCAATCACAGTGTTCACATTCTTTCCTTACTATATCAAGTACTGAATCTACAAGCTCGGCTCCTTCTGTATAGTGTCCTTTGGCCCAGTTATTTCCAGCACCAGTTTGTCCTGAGAAGGGACCACAAAAGAGAAGAGAAGAATGAGCTCACAAAAGAATCAGATTAACACCAGTAGCAAGGTTCCTCATCACTTAACATCTCTAACTCTGTGAGAAAACATACAGAAAACATTGGGCCTTTATACATGACCCCTAAACTCCGCAGGAAATGGCTGCAAGGTCCGGACCTTACAAGTGTTTTCCCACCAGCTCCGGACTTTGCAGACAATTAAGTGCGACCCCGCCCACCTAAGTGCGACCCAGCTGCACTTTCTTGTACCTGCTTGAGGTGGGTGAAAATCCCCAGGTCCGGATTTAATCTGGTCAGTGCAGGGCTCTCCTGGCTTCTGCTTGTGTTTTTTTTTGCCTCCTGCCCCTTTAAGAGAAGAGGTGGGAGGGAAAAAAAGCAAGCAGAAGAGAAACGAAACGGAGCTCCAGGAAGCTCCTCCAGGTGAGCTGCATTTTCCCCCTCTTTCTCTGGTGGGGAGGAAGGAAGAGCAACGAACCCCTAAGATCTTTGGTCTGAATTTAAGGGACCAGCGGATCTTAGGGGTCGTGTGAAAAGGTAATACACTGAGAGGTAAGTTCACTACCAAATAGTATCTCAAATACTTAGGAAGAGTGCCACATGTAATTTTATGCCAGTGGTTTGATGGCACTGCAGACACAACATAGCACATTGGGTGAGAACCACCTATCACCCCCATGTTGCACTGATAGTACATTGAAGATAGCATGAAGAAAACTGACTTATGTGCACAATTCACCTTTGTTGAAAGGGCTGATAGCTAGGGCTTATTAAGAATCTTATACTTGAAATACTTGGGGAGGGGGGTTACAGAACTAAATGTAGCTAATGTTTCATGTTTTCATAGAAACGGGGGATCTGCCTTGTTTAAAAAAAACCCCACTGTTTCTGCACTTTTCCAGAGACAGCAATTAAATGGATGCTTATTTTGAGTAAGTAGTTCAATGATTTAAACTGAAGGAATCTGCTTGCAAATAAAGCATGCTCTCCATGTTTGTTTCTGCCTAGAATTCAGATACAGAATTCAATTTCAGTCTTTTTTGTCAATCTAGAAATCTGCAATGTCATGGCAGGGAATGGGGCTTCCCAGCCCATGGAGGCTTCTTGGGCTACTTCCCCAAACAAGTCAGATATCCAAGAAGCCGCTTCTTTGAGAAAGAAAAGAAAAAACTCCCTGAACTACCAGATGTGTAAGTAGGCTAATACACTGCAACAACTTCCACAAATTGTCTTGTAGTAAATTGTAGCAAAGACCAAACACATCTATTATAGCTTAGCTTTCATGGACTAGAGGCCAAGCAAATAAATTCTGCAATAACCTTGCAAACAACACAGGCACCTAATCTGCTTGTCATTTTGGGGCAGCACTTTGCCATTTCCTCTGTTTATTAAACCTACCCGACAATTAAGATCTAGCCAGATTACGGAATGCCCTACCAAGTGAGACCTGCCTGACAACAACATTGATGACATTTCAACACCAGGTAAAAACCTTCCTGTTCCAGAAGTTTTAAAACTGATTATTGTGGATCCTGATGGCAATTTTAGTGTAGTATTTCAATGTATTGCATTTGTTGTATTTAAATGTTTTTATTGTTTTAATCTTATTGCAATTTTGATGTTTTAATTGTCTGAATTGTTTATTTTGATTGTGAGCTACCCAGAGACCTTTGGGTAGTGGGTGGCATACAAGCAAAAGAAAGAAAGAAAGAAAGAAAGAAAGAAAGAAAGAAAGAAAGAAAGAAAGAAAGAAAGAAAGAAAGAAAGAAAGAAAACAACACTCACTCAAACTTGACAAGATTGATATTTGAGAGAGAAAATGGTTAACATACCAAATATGAAGTTATCAGGCCGAAAGAGCTGTCCAAATGGGCCAGATCGTACACTATCCATGGTTCCAGGTTCCAAGTCCACCAAAATGGCCCTGGGCACATATGTTTGGGCTGTAAGAAGCATACATGAATATTTATTTTCGATTTTGTCTATAGCAATAGGTCTATTTCCATCACATATAAATACACTAATATTTATCATTAGGCTTCAGGCAGCTTAATGTATGTTTGTGGCAATTCATTTCAGATCAGGCTAGTTAATGATGTACTGATGTGCCCACAGTCGTTTAGAAAAATGTTTCTTTGGCATCAACTGGCCCCTACATTTATTATCACCCTTACCCCCATCATGTAACAAGCAACAGAAAAGACATTGACTATTGCTGCCTCACTTCTTCTGCTCACTTTTTCTGGATACCACTGCAGAGAATGGACTGTGCCCACCACAGATAATGCTTACTCTCTCATTTTCTGGTTGGTACAATGTAGAGAACGGCTGACCAATGGATCAAAATGCCTTTGAACAAGCTTGGCCCTGCTTGTTGCTTGACCACTTTGTAGACATAATGCTGGACTACGTCAACATTTGGCCTAATTTAGCAGAGCTCTTATCATGTTCCTTTCATCTAGCATTTTGACATGCTCTGAAGCCCACTTTTGCTTACTGCTTGTAACCACCAAAGGTGAGAAAAGTTATTTTCTGAACTACAATTTCCAGATTTCTAATCAGCATGGCTTGGGCCCATGTTGGCTAATTGATTCTCAAAGTTGTAGTACAGAAAATTAACTTTCCTAAGCCTTGTAGGCCACATAGCAGCAGTAGCTGGATAAAATCTCAAAGAAAGCATTTATTGCAAGCCACCTCTGACAATGGCTGAAATCCTGTTGCTTAGTACAAGTATAGTTCGTTGGATTTGAGTAGGCCTATTGGGTCACTGTGAATTGAGTGAGAATTCTTCTATAAGTTCCATTGATTCCAATGGGCCTACTTGAGTTGTGACTTACTTTAGTGCAATAAGCAACAACTAAAGTAGGCCTATTTCAGTGATGATGAACTTTTTAGAGACCGAGTGCCCAAAATGCAATTCAAAACCCACTACTGTAATTTTTTTTGCAAAGTGCCAATACAACAATTTAACCTGAATACAGGTGGCTGTGAAGGGGCGATGTCGGGTGCCCACAGAAAGAGCTCTGAGTACCACTTTTGGCACCTGTGCCATAGGTTCACCAACACTGGCCTATTTGAATTGATGAGCTGATGAGTTGACTCACTAAACCCCCACTGATTCAGTGAGTCTACTCCAGTGTGGCTTACTATGCTAAGGAACAGAATTTCAGCCAATCTAAGTACTTTTTTCAGTATCTTAATAACAATTATGTGTCATCGAGTCAATTATGACTTATGGCTATACTTTCCACTGTTTTCCAGGTAGAGAATACACAGAATACCATTTCCTTCTTCTGGGGGGCATTTTGGGTTCAGTGCAGCCTTTCCAAGGCCACTCAGGCTGGCTCTAACTATAGGAGGCACACTGAGGAATTGAATTGCCAACCTCTGACTCTGCAACCAGGTACCTAAACTATCCACCCAACTTTCCAGTATCAGATTTCCTTACAAAGGTTCCATATCCATTTGGGCAAACAGGGTCAATTGTTCCAGTGCCACCCTGCCACAAGATGTGGTGATGGCCTCTGGCCTGCATGCCTTCAACTGTGAGATATAGAAGCTGGACTAGATGGGCCTTTGGCCTGATCCAGCATGGCTCTTCTTATGTTCTTATGTTCTTATGAAATAAAAGTTTAAAAGGGAGACTCATGATTATCTTTTTCACCAGGCCCCACTGTGACTAGAATCACTTTTGCCCTTCCTATCTGGTAACAATGCTGAAAACCGCAGTGGGATTAGTTAGAGCAAAATAGATACTGTTACAGTGCATGACCGTGAAGAGGCAAGCTGGAGGGGGGGGGGAGGGAGGCCCCTGCCAGTTGAAAATGTTGGGCGCCGTTAGGAAAGAAGAGAATGAACTTTCCAATTTGGAATTTCTTCCGGCCAAAAGCTTAACTTACTCACATTCATAAAGAATGGCAGGATTTCATGCTATTGGGCTGGGACAATGATTCATAGCATGCAGAGAGCAACTGTTGTTGTTGAACCAGTAGCAGCTACTGCTGAGGTACTGGAAAGCACTGTCATGATGAGCTTCCCATAGCTCTCATTTGGAAGAACTTCCTGACGGTTAGGGTTGTTCGGCAGTGAAATATGCTGCTACAGAGGGTGGTGGAGTCTCCTTCTTTGGGGTTTTTTAAGCAGTGGCTGGATGGCCACCTGTCGGAAATACTGTGATTGGGGTTCCTGCATGGCAGGGGGTTGGACTGGGTGGCCCTTGAGGTCTCTTCTAACTCTATGACTCTATGAACTCAAAAGAAACAGCGCTTGAGACTAATGGGAGGCAACACTCTCTGGGTGCAGGGATGTTAAGTGCACCTCCTTGGACACCTCAGCCCTATTTCAGGAGTTATTGGTATATTCAACACAATTAGATGGGAGTCCCTAGTCAGCCAAAGTATGTATAACCGATAGAGAAACACATACATAGAACTGACCCTGGGATCTTCTGCCTGCAAAACAAATCATGTGCTCTCCTTCCTTAGTGACACCATCTGTGTTCTCCCCACTGCTCTTCCATCTTTTTCAAAGCACATAAATCTCACTCTCCCTTCTCCCACCACCTTCCCCCCACCCTCTGGAAATAACAGAACAATAGTGTAATGTCTGCAGGTGTACTCTTTAATCTTTTTCTAAAGTGGTGTGATTTTGTTTACAATTTATTTATTCCATTTCATTCCTGTCATTCTGGCTGTAAGTCCTAGATGACAAACATGTCTCTCACTTCATGGTTTTAACATGGGTAGTGGGATGTCTGGCAACTAAGCTTAAACCCCTAAATCAAAATGTTGGCATTCCTTTACTTTTAACTTTCTCTAGCGGATGCCACTTGAGCAGCATATTTTTGTTAAAATTTAACTTACATGTGCAGTCTTTCAGGCAATAAAAATATTAATCCACAAACATCCTACTACAGTGTGAACAGGACGTAGCAAAAGGTATACATGCATACAACCACTCCTGGATTGTGAAAACGATCAATTACAGGTATAATGTACAATGACTAGAAGTGTAATGACTAGATAGTGTTAAATAAATGTGCATTATGCTGAGATCACTTTGACCAACAAGTCATATGCTAGATCTCTGGGGCTGAAATTGGATAAAATAATCTCTGGAAAGAAGATGCTCTTTTCTTGGGAGCTTATACTTTGATTCTTATCTTTTAAGAAACTAATAATCAGACCATGGTTTGCCTAAAATATTTGCTGCCTGAGCTATAATGGCAAATGGCATCAATTGCCAATCCACATTAAAGTGAACAATATTCCTCAAAAACAGCTCAGCAAACACCGAATTTCACAATAACACCTCTGATCTCTTGCAGCAATAATAACAAAACTGAATTGTGATTAATTTGCTTCCCTCTCATTACCTCCAAGATCTGGTACCTGAGACAACGTCTTCCCTCTAATCAGGTGTCATTTCCAGCCCTACACTGGTTCCAACTACAAAGAGCAGAGAGCTAAGACCAGATAAGGCACACTGCTCTCCAAAATAGGCATAAGCTTTCCCATGGATATGAAAGGTAGAATCCTGATTCCAACCACGGCAGAAGTCATAGCAATTGGTCAGTCCTCTGTTGCTTTTAGCAAGGCACACCCTGCAAGTGAAGGATGGGCAGATTGGGATTAAAGAGAGGATGGTGCTCCCCATGCTTCCTTGAAGAGGCCTGCCACCAGTGTTGTAGCAAGGTTTTGGGGTGTCTAGGGCCAAACTTCTTTTTTGTGCCCCTCCAGCCCTCCCCAACTCCATCCCATCCACCCAGCAATCCTGTGGGTGTGGGGTGAGTGTGGGGCACGTGGGTGCCTGTGTTTGTGCTTGTGTGTGCGCCTGCCTGCCTGCAGCCAGTCTCAGAGATGGGGGTTGGGGTGGTAGGTGATTTGGCACCCCCTAATTGCTGCACCTGGGGTGCCCCTCCCTCCCTTACCCTTCCCACGCCATGCCCCTGCCTGCTACCTACTTTGGGAAAGAATACAACCATATGCTGGATAAACTCACTGGGACAAAATCAAACTCTAAAGAAATGCGGAGGAAGGTTGTACCAGAATAAACTATGCAGTTTAGGATGTACAGCAATTATACTCTGTATCTAGTGGGGCAGACGAACAAGCAGTACAGGACTCAGAACCCATCTCCTCCAACCCAGCCATGCTGTGCCTCCCAAAGTAGATCAGAAATCAAAACCATAAATATTAGTGTTATAGGATTTAATTTGAATTGAAAGAGACAGTTTGAAGGAAATGGTGTGTAATTCACACACCGCTTTCTCCTTTTCATACAATCTCCTCCCATAAAGCACTCTCTGAGCTCAAAACTGCAATGGCTAGATGTCTGATCCCTAAGAGGAGAAAACAGCACAACTGGCCCCAGAGCTGTAACTGGAAGGGGGCAGCTAAGGCTTTGACCCAAGGCACCCAAACTTGCAAGGTGCAAAACATTGCTACTGGGAAAGCACAAATTACACTTGACCAAGAGGCAAACTCCCTCCCTCTCATTGACTGCTAGAAGGGCACAAACCCATCCACTCTTACCAACAGTGTATACACTACTACTTAGAGCCAGCCCTCCCCAATCAGATGTACCACCAATACAGGTAGCATCAGCACCAGATCAATAACGCTGCCACACACCCATAGCCAGCCATTTTTCCTAGTTCCTCTGCATTCCCTCCACACATGCCAGACTCACATGACACAACAGACCGTCCATATCTATACACATATGAGGACACACAAATGCATAGTCTGACTCTGAACAAGCTTCCAGAGGAAATTATGAGCAACGTAGAGTATTTGCTTTTCCCACCATTCCTTCTTTTGTTGAAGAAATCATCCGATTATTACCACTCTTGGACAATACTGTAGTTTCTGGACTTACATGATGATTCATTGTAGTAGACATTGATCCTCTCCAGCTGCAGTGGTGAGTCACCCACGTAACCTCCAGCTGGGTCAATCCCGTGTTCATCACTGATCACTTCCCAAAACTTTGGCAAAGGAGAAAGAAATGTGAGACAAAAAAAGTTGGTGGAAATAAAACCACACGCACTCATCGGGGCTGTTCCCCTCCCCTCAACTCTTCAACTTGTTTGGTATTTCCCTTTACTCATACAATACATGCACTTTTACTCTCCTCCTCCCCCTCACAACCGCTAATTACAAATCATCCAAACCCACCCATCCTTGGCAGGACAGAGCAGGCCTTCCAGGCATGTGTTAGAGCAACAGCTGCCAAATGCCTAGCATGTCTGAGAGCTGCTCCTCTGAGCCCCTCCCTGCTCCTGGCGTCAATAGCCGAGGAGATACAGGGTGGGGTTAGGAAAAGAGACAAAAAAACCCTCAGCAATTTATACGAGGATTTGAAACCCAAGAGAAAATGGTTAAGGTCCCCAGCCATCTTTCTATTTTGGGTTGCCTCTCTTCTTCCTTTCCTTTCCCTCCCTAATTTTCCCTCTACCGCCTCAGTATTTTTCCTCCCTTTGCTTTCGGTTATTTTTCCAAGGCCTTTTATGGTCAACATGAAAGAGTCAGCTATTTAGTTCCCATTTTGGAGAGTTTCTTGATCTCTAGCCTACAGGGCACAGAAAACACAAAAGGAAAATCTAAAACCTCACTAAAGTTTGCTTCAGCGGGCAACACTTTTGCTTCAACAAAAGCTAAGCTTGTGGAGACAGAATTTGGTTTAACCTTTTCCTCTTTAAAATACTGTACTAGACAATTGAATTTATGTCGTTACACATACCTTCATTTGTAGAAGGAAAAAAAATTAAGAGAAGTGGAACATCTTACAGTGACCATCTCATACGATAAAACAGTATCTATCATATGTACTACTATTACTACCATTCATAAGTATAAGTTACATAAGGTGAAGAACATTTTCCTCATACCTTGGTTCCAATTTGGTTTCCACATTGCCCAGCCTGAATGTGAACTATTTCTCTCATGATGGTGTAAGAGTTCCCAAACTGTCTGCCTCTGCTTTTTTTCCTTCTCGTCCTTGTCGAGTTCAGCTCTGCTCAATGTGCCTGCCTGAATGAACGTTTTATTGACTCCCGGCTATGATTCACCCTCCCTGCTCTTCTGCTCACTCTGCAACTTCACAGAAGGAGGGGAGGGGAGCAGCCACAGGCAGCAACAAGCTCTGCCCCCTGCCAAACCTTCCCTGTGACTAATGTCTCTTCTGTGGGCCTGTCACTCACATCATTATTGCAAAGCACTGTTTTAACATTTGGAGACTAGATGGCTCTGCATTTTTCATTGCCACACTCTCATTCCTGATCCAGCAGTACACCAGTTAAGAAGTCCAGTAGTTAATAACTATGCTGACAATAAATAACTGGACAATAGAGATCACATTAGGCTTGATCTGCATTAATGGATCATGAGAATCCAAACTCAAGAGGAAGGCTTGCATGGTGCAATATGTTTTACAGCCCATAGGTTTTTATGAAGTCCCATCATGTTCTGTATTTCCACTCCTACTTCTAAATAAAAAACCAGATAAGGAATTTAGAGCAAGACGTCATTGATATGCTAATGGCACCTTTTTATCATCCATGTCAGGTGAGTCTGTGAAGCACGTGGACACACACAAAAAAGGTGAGGCTAAATCAGTTACTGGAAACCATAATCAGCAGGATAAGGGGCAGTAAGCCAGGCATGTCCAAACTTAAGCCCTCCAGATGTTTTGGACTACAACTCTCACAGTCCTTTGTCATTGGCAATACAGGCTTGGAATTCTGGGAGTTCTGGTCCAAAACATCAGGTGGGCCAAAGTTTGGACATGCCTGGCTGAAGCCAAATCCTTACAAAATGGAGGCACAGTGAGTTTCTGGGTATAAGGAACTGGTGTCCTGTCTGTTTTTAATAGATTTGCATTGCCCTCCCCCCCAAAACAGGTTCACAGTAGGAGATATTATTGAATCTAGATTTTGTGCTACCACACCATGTGGCCTCCACTGGCGTAACTAGGGAGGGGCGGAAGAGTGCATTTGCCCCAGGGTGCGCAGCAATCTGGGGGCACCTGGAGGGGGAGCAGGAGGAGGAAGCCATGTGCCATCCTGCCAATAGTCCTCCTTTCCCCCCACTAAGGCTTGGCGATCTTTAGTTGGGGGAAAGGAGGAGAGGGAAGGAGGCAGTTTCCCCCCCTCCTTCCTCCCACCCCTGCTAAGGCTTGGGGATCATTAGCCCAGGGAAAGGAGGAAAGGGAAGAGTGTGACAGAGGTGCTGCTTGGGGAAAAATTGCATCACCTGCTTCCCTCTCCTCCTTTCCCCAGGCTAACGATCACCAAACCTTAGCCAGGGGAAAGGAGGAGGGAGAAGCATGCTACGGAGGTGATGCTTGAAAAAAAACCTGCTTAGTGCTATCCACATGCTGTGCGGTTTGCACAGGAGAGCCTTGTCCGGGAGACCCCCAAAGAGGGTGTGAGAAAGAGGGAAGCTTCTCCCCCTCCCCGCTGTTCCCCCAGGATTAGGCACCCCTTGATCAGTGGGTGAGATGCAGTTGGGGGGCAGGAGGGGGCGCAAAAGCTAACTTTGTCCCCGGGCTCTCCAAAACCTAGGTACAACTCTGGTGGCCTCAGAGAGATTAAAAGAAAACTTTCATCAGCAGTGGCAATTTCTCAAAAGCAGCGTCTTGGCTTCTGCGATTGATACTGTTACAATTTACCATTTGATTACTTCAGTATGTCTTATGTGGATCTGTCCTCGAAGAAAACATAGAAACTTCAGTTTGTGCAGAACGTGGCTCCCCAAGTTGTTACTGGTAAAGGCAGGGTTCTGTACATTATGTTTATAAGAAATTAACTCCTGTCTGTTGACCATAAGGTAGCAGCAGTCAACAGTCCGCGTAGCAGATTTGATCTGAACCAGGAATCTGTCATGGGGGTAGTGCTTTAACCCTTTTAATTGCACTAGTTGTCCTGATCTAATCTTGCATTTGTCCCCAAACTAGTCTCACAATTCAGATCAATCCATATCTGACATGCAGACACGGATGCCCTAAATTTGTTCTAAGAAAGTTACTTTGGATAAATTGTGCTTTTAGGGTGGTGGTCCCCTTATCTGTAAAATCCCTTCCCAGGATCAATTCAGCACCCAAGACCTCTGGCCTCATCTCTGCGAAGTGAAGGATGCCAAGACCTGGCCACCATTCTTCATTACACCTCCAATGCTGCCCCCCCCCCCACCACCACCATATCCAGGTACCAACAGGAAACAGCCAACCAGTAAAACCTAAAATGACTCAAATGAAACTATCGTATTTGGGGCACATCCTGAGAAAACGAGACTCCTGGGGAAATACAATAATGCTAGGAAAATTGGAAAACAGAACAAAAAAGAGGAAGGCTTATACAGTATTGAGATGGATTGAATGTACAGCTTTGAGTTTGCAGCCGCTGTGCAGCACTGTTAATGCAGGACTTCTTGCAGACACCCCCCATCCCCCCAAACTGGTAGGTACACAAATTTGGCTTATAGATTTGCCATTACTCACTGTGCCTCACAATCCCCCTCAGGGACTTCATGCTGATGTCTGCTTTCACAACTACAGTATATACAATTCAGGTCTAGCACATGAATAAATGACTGAAAATGTACACTCTTGTGCATCTGTACAGTGCCTCCATCTGACTACTATAATGCCTTTAATAATGATGACATATTTTCAAGTTGATTCTGACTTATGACAACACTTCCCAGTGTTTACTTAATGACAACACTTCCCAGGGTACTCAGAAGTGGTTTACTCTTTCCTTCTTCCAGGGGTGCCCTGCTGGGACTATGCAGTTTGCCCAAGGCCCATAGGCTGGCTGTTTTCCTAGAAGGCAGAGTAGAACATTGGACTTCCAGCTCCTGCTCCAGTTCAGTAAGTTATCCAGCCAACTACTATACTAACTAACCAGCATGGAGGCGAAAGGCAACATTTGCAATTTATTATGAAGGGTTTTTTCCCCAGTTCTGGAGACCTTTGCTTTTCAAGGAGAAAGGATGTTCGTTTGCTAGTAAGAATAAAATGTCTATTTAAAACATGTTCAGATTTCAGTGGAATTAAATTTAAGTACCATACAAATAAAGAGGTTTAAATAGAGAAAAATACAGCCTAATATACATAATAAACAACATTGAATGTATTTTTAACTAAAATTTCTCATTCGGGCAGACCATTTGGGCAAACTATAATTAATCTGAATACTGCAACTAAGTGTTTATATCACTCAGAGCTCATCCGGACATTTATTGTATTATACCTGTTTGAATGTGTACTTGTGATATCACCGTTTTCTCACCATCCAGACAATGAAAAATGTAAATTGGTACAAACTGTGTCAATGAGTGACAGAAATATCTCATTTTTGGGTTTTGTTCTGTTTTGAATAATAAGTACTACCTAAAGATGATTTGTTTTGGGGTTGGTGTTTCACTTTTTTATTGGGGGCAGACCTTTGGATAAGAAGCTTCTCAGATTGGGAGCTTTCTATTTAATGCTAATTTATTAAACAGCAAGCAAGCAAACAAAACCCCATCAGAGAATATCATTTTTCAATGTAGTCCTCAATTTTATTTATTTAGTTAATTAGTTTAAAGAACTGATGTGAAATATACCTGACTTCTATCCTTGATTAGCAGAGGTATGAGCTTGTACTGCCTGTCTGTTTACGTTACTGCTAATTTACTAAAAAGCAGAACAGACAAAAACAACAACATAGAAGATAGTTTCAAAGCATTTCCTCAAGAGTTTTGAAGAATTTCAAACCATTTAAGTAAGCTGATTTCATAAAGGAAAGAGAGGTGAGCTCTCCAGAGTCAGCTTGGACAGCATTTCCTTTAGAGCTCATGGTTGGGCAAGGCTAAGCTCTTAACACTTGGCTGAGTGCCTTTTTCTCCAGCTGAAAGCTGGGTGCTACATGAAGGAAGCATTTCGGCACATAGAGAAATGTAAAAGGAGATCTGTTAGATCAGACCAAAGGCTCATCTCTTCTACAAGCTGGACATAGGCAGGCTGTGAAAGCAGCAGTTCTCTGTGTTGTTCAGAACTGTCAAGTGTCTCGTTTTGGGCAGGAAATGCCGTTTTTTTGTCCCCTGCGTATTAAGAAATCATTGTGGTAGACAAGAGACAGGAAGATGGAACAATTGGCAATCCTGGGTTATTGTCTGCCTGTTTTCTCCTTTTAAGCATAACAACAAAGACTGGTTTCTGGGTTTGTCTTTGTGAGGCAGTCACCTCATTTCCTGAAAAGGTGGCCCTTGAGAAATAGACTGATTTCTCTCCCATGTTCAGCCTGCAATTGCTTATATCTCAAACCATCCAGGAATTAGTGGTGTGTGTTTCCAGTGTTGTAAAATCTTTAAGTCCACCCCTACCCTGTGTTCTTTCCATTACTGGTATTAAAGCTAGACAATGTAAGGAGCTTGCAGAATATCTTGTTTAGCTGAATAACATGAGGCTTTGGTTATGAAGAAATAGTTGCATACATGTCGTTTCTTTTTATTTCACAGACAGGTGGTACTCCATGATTCACAGTGCTATGCAAAACATCCCTTCCTTTATGTTTTACATGGCCAAAGTATGATGGACCCTAAGGCCACTGGACTATTCCAAGCATCTGGAATCTAAGTCATGCCCACCTGCTATGGTAGGGTCTTAAAAACAACTTCTTTGCGAGTATTGTAAAAAGAATCCTAAGCAAATGTTTGGACTTGCCTGACAGAGAGATTATTCAGATTTGGAAGGAGCAGGAGAAAGACTAATGTTGCATTGGTTTCTATGCTTGCTCCTGCATCTCTGAAACATCCATTCGCACTCTGAGAATGCACTTAATCATCTTAGGGTAGGAACATAGGTTATAAATCACCTTTTATTGGAAGAGAAAAATCCTAAAGGGTTGATTGCACATGGGCGTAGGTGAAGATATTTCTCTTTCTTCTGAAGGAAATGTAGCATGTAAGGTAGACAACCCTACCTGCATCTTACATGTGGAAAGAATGTATGGAGAAGGGCCTAGGGATATGTGATCTACTTGAGTCCTCTACTGTAGTGTGATATCTAATCAGGTACTCTAGTGCTGATGCCCATGTGGCAAATTCTTCCCTTCACCACCTGCATGTTGAAATATAGAAGTCAAAAAGTGTTTCTCCTATAGGCATTAGTGGTAGCAGTATGCCATGATACATATCTAATAAATAAATAAATAAATATTGGCTGTGGAAGGAGGTGTTGACTGTATTGCCCAGTGAAGTCTCCTCAGATTCTTTTTAAAATGCAATTTTGTTAACAGTAAATACAAAGCAATTGGAAACAGTATCAGTATCCTATTTGGACCATAGGGGCCATTGTAAATATTTTTCCTCACCTTGCCACCTCCCCAATCGCATGACCAATTATATGCCACTTGCAACAATGATCTCATAAGCAGTGAAACACCAAACATACAGAGGGAACTCTGCTGTAGCAGATTCACTTACATGAGTGTGCTTTCACTATCACATAACACAAGAGAATCCTGGCCACTGCATGTACAGGTTAGCAATAGATATGAATATAAAATGACCCTATCCCCACCCACCCCATATTTAAATAAAGCTGACAACTATAAGACATGACTAAACCATAGACAGGTAGGCCTTATCCTGTATTCTTGCAAGAAGGAAGCAAGGAGGTTGCACTAAACTCCCTTGGGTCAAGAAAGGAAGCACTCTTTGTGTTAAGTACACAATCTTGAAAGATGAGCACAAAGATCGAGTAACATGCATTTTAAACATGGAAGGACTTGTCAGTCCTTTATTATTACATCAATAAAGTACAGTACTACAATTTTGACATAATGGTATAGGTCACAAAAAGCTGGTTACCAAATCAATACAATATCAAAGACTGTCTTTTCTTTTCAAGCATGCTATTTGTGTATGACACACACACACAAATCCCCATGGAAAATGCTAATGAATGCACTGGAAAAACAACCTTACAGTTCTGTCTTATGCAGTTGGTCATGAGACCAAGCCCTTTCCTGCTTTTCAGGAAATGTGTCTCTATTCAGCATGGTAGTGTATTGTTCTCTGGCACATTCCTGTTTTCTGGTATATTTTACCAAAGCCAGTGAAGAAAGGGTGTTCCGTGGAATTTCACTTGGAGGTGGGAGATGAGGCTAATGAAATCTAAGTAATCTCCACAGCTAATTCCCCAACTAGTTTATAAAACATTTGTATCTAGTACTGTATTTCCCTTGTGCAGAATACTTTTTCAGCAAAAAGGAATGCATTTCTTCTCTTCCTCTTCTATGTTACTAAGGAAATGGGGGGGGGTTATTGCACTTACTTCTCACAACAAGTAAGGCACTGTGTTTGCAGCACAGCCTCTTGAAACAGACAGCATTTGGCCCAACTAATTACACTGAAGAGAAAATAGCACTCATGTTCACATCAAGCTTCCTTCCACTAGTCATGTGAAAACACGATATGACTAGATCTTAAGGGGTTGCAGAATCTTTAAAGATTAAAAAAAATTTTTTTTTTGCAACTGTAACAGCTAATTGCTTTGGGAGGCTGGTTGAAATCTCTCAGTTAGCCACTTAATTTTTAAAGGTAACTTTCCAGATTCTGATCTAGCGAAACACCTGAGGGTCTGTAGCTCCAGTGGCACAGTATATGCTTTGTATGCATCTGGCCCCAGGTATGACTAGAATAATCTGTGTGTGAAAGTTTGGAAAGCTGATGGCCATCAGTGTAAAGAATCCTGGGCTAGACCCAGTTCCTATGCTCCCTATCACTACCTTATAATGTGCTGCTGCCATGCCTCCCTCACGGAATACAGAGAAGTTCTTCTCCTTGGTAGTATCTTCAACCTGCAATGTTGTACCGGCTTCACTGGGCCAGCATCTGGAATTTGAGTACAGTACTTTTGTAGTACTAAAATAGGCAAACATTACTTCAGGTTTGTTGGATCTACTTTGAATAAAAATAACAATCTCAAGTCAGCAAACCAAGATACTAGTGTAGGTAGACAATTTCTGATTCTGATTTAAAAAGAGCCTCATGGCTTAGTGGTTAAATGCCCATACAGCAGCTAAAACTGTGCTCATGACCTGGGGTTCAATCCCAGATAGCAGGCTCATGGTTGACTCAGCCTTCCATCCTTCCCAGTACCCAGCTTGAGGAGGGGGGGCAATGTGTAGCCTGCATACTGTAATTAAACTGTAAACCACCCAGAGACTAATTGAAGTGGGTGGTATATAAGCAAAACACTTTGCTTTGCTTTGTTTTGCCTTAAAGTTCACACCTGTAGACACTAAGGCAGCATGTGTGTTGCATTTATTTATAGAGCCTACTCTAATTGTGACTTATCAAATTGCAAATAATTTATCTCCCCCCCCCCTACCTCATCAGACCCTTGGTAGCCTGTTCCACCCCACACCAAAAATGGCCAGGCCCTAAGCAATGGGATTTCAGTCCATGTGCCATTTTTTGCTTACTCCAAAAGGTAGTCAGGCAGCCATGGTGTTTCTGGGGGCCCTTCTGTTCTTTCTGTTGAGTGGTAATCTCTATGGCTTCTGTATGTGGAAGTGAAAAGCAAGTGGCCTTGATCCTCAGCTGGCTTGAATGAAGCACTTAAGAATAGAAGTTGCGCTGGATGGTGAGGGTGGAAAAGGGGAGATAAAGGGGGACTTAAAAATTGCAGAGAAATTAAATGACTTCTTTGCATCTGTCTTCACGACAGAAGACATCGGCCAGATTCTGCTGCCTGAACGGCCCTTCGTGACTAAAGAATTAAATCAAATACAGGTTAAAAGAGAGGATGTTTTAGGTTTAATTGATAAATTGAAGATCAAAAAGTCATCGGGCCCAGATGGCATCCACCCAAAAGTTATTAAGGAACTGAGAAAAGAAATTGAGGATCTCTTAACAGAAATATGCAACTTGTCTCTTAAAATGGCCACACTGCTAGAGGACTATAGGATAGCAGATGTCACACCATTGTTTTTAAAGGAAGGAGAGGGGGACCTGGGAAACTACAAGCCATTTAGCCTTATGTCTGTCCCAGGGAAAATGGTAGAAAGCCTCATCCAAGAGAAAATCTTAAAACACATAGAAGAACAAGCCTTGCTGAAGGAAAATCAGCACAGCTTCTGTAAGGGTAAGTATTGCCTCACAAACCTTTTAGAATTCTTTGAAAAGGTCAACAGGCATGTGGATTTGGGTGAACCGGTGGACATTGTCTATCTGGATTTTCAGAAGGCTTTTGACACAGTCCCTTACCAAAGGCTGCTGAGAAAATTGCACAGTCAGGGGGTAAGAGGGTAGGTCCTCTTATGGACTGAGGTTTGGTTGAGATCCACGAAACAGAGAGTAGGTGTCAACGGGCAGTTTTCACAATGGAGAGAAGTGAAAAGCAGTGGGACCAGTGCTTTTCAATCAGTTCATAAATGACCTGGAGATAGGGACAGGCAATACGTTGGCCAAGTTTGCAGATGACACAAAACTTTTCTGGGTGATGAAGACCAGAGAAGATTGTGAAGAGCTCCAGAAGGATCTCTCCAAACTGGGAGAATGGATTGCAAAATGGCAAATGTGTTTCAATGTAGGAAAATGTAAAGTAATGCACATTGGGGCAAAAAATCAAAACTTTATATATCAACTCATGGGCTCTGAGCTATCCGTGATGGATCAGGAAAGAGATATTGGTGTGCTGGTGGACATCTCAATGAAAGTGTCTACCCAGTGTATGGCAGTGGTGAAGAAGGCCAATTCCATGCTAGGGATCATCAAAAAGGGAATTGAAAATAAAACAACCAACATTATGCCATTGTACAAAATGAGAGTAAGGCCGCACCTGGAGGATTGCGTACAGTTCTGGTCACTGTATCTCAAAAAAAGACATAGTGGAATTGGAAAAGTTGCAGAAGAGGGTGAGGAGGTTTCCCTTAGGAGGAAAGGCTACAGCATTTGGGCTCTTTAGTATGAAACAAAGGTGCCTGAGGGGGAATATGATTGAGACATACAAAACTATGCAGGGCATGAGTAAAGTGGATAGAGGGAATCTCATCTCCTCTCACAAAATACCAGAACTAGGGGACATCCACTCAAATTGAGGTTGGAAGAGTGAGAACAGACAAAAGTAAATATTTCTTCATCCAGTGTGTTGTTAGTCTGTGGAACTCCCTGACACAGGAGGTGGTGATGGCATCTAGCCTGGATGCCTTCAAAAGGGGATTGGACATATTCCTGGAGGAAAAGTCCATCACATATTACAATACATGATGGGCATATGTAATCTCCAGGCTTAAAAACAGGGTTATTCAAAGGCCAGATGCAGGGGAGTGGTATCAGGAGACAGATATATAATCTTGTGTGTCCCCAGAGACAGTTGATGGGCTACTTTGAGATGCAGAGATGGGCCCTTGGCCTGATCCAGCATGGCTCCTCTTATATTATTAAAAACTTAAATGCTTCAGAATACCCCAAAGACTCTTCAGGGAGTAAATGAACCATATGCAATGGTTCCATAATTATTATGCTATCATGGGCCCATGTAATTTTTAAATGCAATTTTCTCACCAGTCATAATAAATATCAATTAAATTGGGCAAATGGGCAGGCATGGCATGTAACTGCTTGCATTATTTTGTTCAGATATTGCTATCTCCTTCCATGCCACCTCATGGAGTAGGTAGAAATTGAGTGCAGTAAAGCAGAGAAACATACCCTAAAAATGATTACATAAATGCACTGCCATATATTTTGTAAAGGAACACTGTTAGTCTCAAGGCAAGCTATTTATATTCTATGGCAGAAGAGAGCTCAAGGATTGGTTTAACCCAACTCCAGATTCCCATGGTTTTCAACTTAGTTTACTTTTTAAATCAAATTCTGTAGTAAATCATGGATAATCTTTAGCTCTGGTATCAGGCAAGCAACCTCTCTGAGACCTTTTAACAAATTATTTTCTCCTCAGATCTAGAGAGAGTGAGTTGTGCAATTACTTAGAACTTGAGGTAAATTGAGGACAAACACAACAAGAGAAGCTTCATCTCCATACTACTCAAATTTAAATAAACCTACTAACTGGATTGGATAGATAGAAGCATAATGGTAAGACCCTTGTCATCACAGATCTACTCTTAGACAAGAAAGCTCTGTACAGCCCAGATAACAAAAGCCAGTCTCAGCAGACTGAGAAAGCATGTAAAAGTTCACAGAGAAGAATTGTCACATACTTGCATGTGATTTATTTTGGAAACAGTTTCATCCAAGATGAAGCCAGCTGTTAACACACAGATGAAAACTGTTAGCAGTGTTACCATATCAGTGATTTAAAGGCATATGAATGCTGAGAATGTAAAAAAGGTCACTGAGGCCTCTCTTTATCCCGAGTCCATTCCACAGCCTGCCCACACTGGGGGGGGGGGGGGGAATCAGTTTCAAGGTCCATTTGTTAAGTGTGCCCAGAACATAGGGCGACATTGCATTTCACTTGCTCAAAAGAATACGCTGCATTGAGCAAGAAGAGCAAATGTAGAATTGTAATCTCTCAGCCTGAAACAATTAAAGACTATGGGAGCGTGTTTTGCAAAACCATTGGTATGAAATTTAATATTAAAAATGAAGTATTAACTTAATTCTCTTTTCCATCACTTCTTATAAAACCTATACTTACTCTGCCATTCTGATTTAGTACAATAAAAATAATTTGCACAACTTAACAACCATTTTGACAATATTCAAGGAAAACAAACATCTCAAAACTACAGCAATGTTGTCTGATGACATCTAGTATTCACAGGGGTTCTGTCATGACTCAGAATTATTAACCTGTCACTTCTCTATAATACTTTGACTTTATCTTTAACTTTATTGTCATTATGGCCATAGGTCAGCCATGTTAGATATACAGGTCTAAAACACAATAATGAGTCATATGACATAGAAGGAGGAGTAATGTGAAGTGGATGAGAGCCTCTAAGTTGAATGCAACATGGTGGGGGTGACCTGCTGTTTGGTCTGTTGTGGGGATGAGTTGGTTCCCTCCTTTTACTGACAATTTGCTAGAGGGAACCAGCCCTTCCCCAGAGCATACTTACTTGCACCTTTCTGGCTCCTTGCTCCTTGCAGGGCTACTGATTTTTATGTGTGGGTAGGATCATTCTAATTTGGTTTGATTCCAGCAAGTGTAGTTGCTGGGATCAAACCAAAGCAGCTGCTCCTTTGTAGAAACCACTTAATTTGTAATTCCCAGTGTGGTCTCCTTTGGGAGGCAGGGCATTTCTTTCTAATTGTTGCTTGCATATCAGTGATACTTAAAAAGATACTTCAAAAAAAGTGCTGTCAAAGCAATGCTGTAGTGGGAAGTGTTGTTGCCATTTTCCTTCAAAGGTAAAGAAGATTTAAAGGGAAACACTCCCATTTCTCGAATCACTAAGCCGCTTACTTCCTGTTAAATCTTCCTGCCAGAAACCACAGAACCTTGTATGTTGGATACAAAGATTGCAGCATGCACCTCTGTCTGACCTTAACCAACCATATAAAGCCTGATCCTGCCCACTCAAGTTTGGCTGTCTAGTAAAATCTTAAACTTTGTCAACATCTAGGAAGAAGACTACAAATCTTATGTTTTTGTAGGGTTACTGATGATGACTCTTAAGAATGGAAGTAGTGCAGAGATTACAACATACATGTGTCTTCTGCTTATATGCATTTCAAACACGACACAGTACAGTATTACAGAGGTTTAATGAGTAGGATATCTGGCTGCAGAGGAAGAGGTTGAAACTCAATTCCCCACCCTGCAGCCCATGACAGTGTAGTCTTGTGTAAGGTGAATTATCATTAAGTGCACCAAAAGAAGAAAATAGTAAACTATCTGTCTGTACTCTGCATCTAGAAAGTCCTAGAAAGAGCTGCCATAAATTGAAATCAACCTGATGACATGTAATTATCAGTATGAGATTCTATCAGATTGGCTTCACGCAGAGGGGCTAGCCTGTTGGTTTATTGTAGCAAAACTACAATTATTCATCTATCTTTAAGGCGTAACGTGGAAACTCAATATTAGATTTAATCTGCAAACTAGTACTGTACAAGTTGATACAGTACTTGCCCCAATAACCTTATTGATACAGGTGTATAGTTGGCATACAAAGTACATTTGTAATGTATCTGTTGCTGTTCAAGAAAGAACAAACATGTCCACCCTGAAATTACCTAGTACAAATTGAGTAATTCTGATACTTTCTGTTTCTTTACTTTCATGTAAATTGCCATGTATATGATGCCAACATAGAGGCAATAATCACAGAAACTCTTATTTAAAGTAAATGACAGGCCACATACAACTTTTTCTTGATGAGAGCAAGCTATCAACAAACTAGCTTGTTAATTCTGTGCTTGTGTCAAAATTAAAGGCGTTTTCATAGTCATAATCACACCTGATGTGCAGGACAGAAGAAAAGGAGGACTCTCTGGAAACAGTACTATGAACTAATTTATTATGTAACTTGGTCAATCAAACTACCTCAACATAATAACTACAAAGCACCACAGTTCTAGCCTGTGTAACTAAGGGCGCTTATACACGACCCCTAAACTCTGCCGCAAATGGCTCCCAGCTCCGGAGCTTAAAAATGTTTCCCCACCAGCTCCGGAGTTTACAGGCAATTAAGTGCGACCCCGCCCACTTTAGCACGACCCAGCGCACTTTTCTTGTACCTTCTCTCTGGAGGTGAAAATTCTTTGATGCGGTGCAACGATAGTGAGTGCGGGGCTCTCCTCGCTTCTGTTTGCTGTTTTTTGGCTCCCGCCCCTTTAAGAACTACTTAAGAGTTACTTAATAGCTACTGGAATGTTGCCGGGGCAAGAGCCGGCAAGAGCGACAGGCAGAACGGGAGGCGAGCCACGGTCTTTCTTCCTTTTTTTTCTCCCTCCCCTCACGCAGCCAGGGCGGGAACACAGGAAGAGCGACCAGCCCCTAAGATCTCTGGTCCGAATTTAAGGGACCAGCGGATCTTAGGGGTTGTGTAAAAGCGCCCTAAATGAACGCCAATAAAGCAGATGAGAAGCTCAAACTACAGTATCTGAAGAAAGTATTTATTGGATCAAAGAGTCCAACAAGTTCTTCTTCCATCCCTCAGTAGTCCCATTGAATCAATGGAGAAGAAAAGACTCATCATCCCCTTACTAACTCTGAGGGCCTTCTCCATTTGTGACTTACTGCTAGATTTCAGCCAGTAAGTAATATTTGAGAATTATATATTCACAAGCAATCTATTGCCCTCGTTCAAAACAATATAAGCTTTTGAGTGTTGCAAATGGTTTTGAATTACCTAAAATACCCTGTAATTAATATTTAGATATTTATGCCTGTTTTTGTATATGCATTTTTCCTGAATCAATAGGAGACGATTTCACTATCCCATGAAAGGCACAAGAGACTTATGTGGCTTCTTTTATGAGTTAAAATAATTTCATAAAAGTTTGCTAAGCTTCATAATAAAACCATGATATTAGCATTTACTGTGAAACTGAAACTGATACTACAAGCTTTATGTAATCTGAGGTCCTTGTAATTAGTGAGGTGGTAAACCTATACTGTACAGTACAGGGGCAGTTCAACTTACCAATAAATCTAACAGCTACCAGAGGATCTGGTAGCAGCAGCAAAAACAATAAAATTCGATCTTAGAAAAATACACAAAATAGGTACTACAATTCTAGGCAAGATCAACTGATGTATAATACGCAGATGGAGGGAAATGAGATATTGTGTCCAGTCTTAGGCATTTCACTTTAAGATGGATACCCACAAGCTGGAAAGTGTGGAGAGCAATAAGAGGTGAAAATGAAACTCAATGAAGACTAGTTGGGGGAAAATGGGTATATGTAGTCAGGAGGGGGGGGGATCACGATTTATAGCTATCTGCAGATATTTGAAAGGCTGTAACATGGGAAATGGAACAAGTCCCTTGTTTGTTTTTTGCCACTTCAGAGTCCAGGACCCAAATTAATGGATTCAAATTACAAAGCAATTTCAATGTAGTAGGGGGAAATTCCTGAGGTAAGAGCTGTTAGTGCAATGGACTACCTCAGGAGATGGTGGATTTTCAAAACAGAGCTTGGATAGCTATCCATCAGGAATGCTTTAGCTGTGAATTTCCTACTTTGTTGGGGGTGTGAAGGTTGGCTAGACTGCATGACCCTTGGAATTCCTTCCAACTTTACATCTCTATAATAGATAGAAACCATGCTTATGTAAAATTCTTTTTATATGCAAAAACCATTTCCAGTGCAGACAAAAGGGTTCTAACTTGGCCTTCTCCCAGACATAAGCTTAAGCCTGAATGGGTGAAATTCATATTCATCCAACAAGCACTACATATAAAGAAGGACGGGATAATCTGGGGTTTTGTTCATATACTGAGCATACACATAAGGAAGAACACAATGACAAGGGAAGATAATTGCGTGCTCTCCTCTAAATGCCTTTACAGAATCAACTTGTACAACCCTTTAATAGATCACGAGATGTGCCCAAATGCTGCAATTTCAGTTTAACTATGCTATGTGTACAAAGATTTTTGAACACATTTTGTACACAGATTTTATGATGGTTTTCTCTCATTGAAGGGGAGAACACCAAAATGGCCCAAAATCTGAAGCGAAGCTTTCACCATGTGCTACCTGCCATCGCCATGTCAAACCAGATCACAGCAGCACCTCGGTTTGCAGTCCCAAGCAAGCAGCGAAAACCGGTGGCTGATCAAAACCATGACAAGCCAAGGTCTAAAGCAGGTAGGCAATGTGTTATGTGTCCCCAGCTATGAAACAGGCAGGCCTCTCACTCCCTTTATTTCTTACTTCCATCTTCCCTGAGAGGCTCCTTCAATTCCATTATTCCAGAGGAGGTTTTAAGTACGGTAAATCTCTTGGTAGCTGTTTGCTCCTTTGCTTTTGGACAACTATTATTAGTTGTGTGTGTTTCTACCTGTTAGTCTAGCAAGTCTCACTAAAGCTGTTCAAACGCAATCTGGGCAATTGAAACAAAATGCTTCTTGTTCTTGCTGTGATTCAAATACTAGTACCTCCTGTTTCCTCTTTCCTCCTGGAATCTAAAGAAAACTTATTGAAGGCTGCAAACTTAAGACACCATAGACTTGTTTATTTCAGCCCTCCATCTTAATATTACAGTAATATGCATTTTTCCCACCAAAATCACAATATGTTTCAATGTCTTTATTTAACATCTACACAGGGTTGAATTACCAGAGGAAAAGAAAACATTTTAGAAGCAAGATTATTTTAAGTCTTCAGACCAAATGAGGACAACCATGGACGGCCCAGATCTGCACCTGCTCTGTCTCCCACGCCTTGATTGGAACCCCCTAAGGCTGCACCCCATTTTTTCCAAAACTAGTTGAAAAGTATGGAATGCTATAAAATGGTTATTTTGGCTTCTGAAAGGGTTAAAAGGTTAATGTAGCCATTAATAGAGATAATCATGCACTTGGAAGGACATTTTTCTTTCCATGACAAAAAATGATTTAGACAATTATGAACACAATCTTAATTCCTTAACTTTATATCGCAACTTTGCAGTACATAGATGAACTGCTTTGAGACTGTTCTCCAGCTGCTGGTTCATTTAATAAGGGTTTTTATTATGCCAGCTTGTTTGATGAAAGGCTTGCTGAAACCCAAGACAATCACAACTTGCAATTGACTTTGGGTATATAATTTGTACAGCCACTGTAACTTTTATATACTTTTTCTTTTGAATTATGATGACAGGGACTTCAAGCAACAGTATTTCTTATAATTTTGCTTTGGATAGGCCTAAGCACTTATACCTGGACTACAACTATAAATCTATTTTATAATCCAAAAGTACATTTAAAAGGTCTTTGCTTAACTTGAACATGATCCACAGACATACGGCACAGCAGACTCACTGAAGCTAAACAGTTCTGCTTGTGGGTCAAGTTTCGATGGTAGTCTTCAGTTACTTTATATGTGGCTATATTATCTTTTGAAAGCAGTAAATGCAACCAACATATTACATGAATAGTAATAGCTTGGACTAATGTTTTAGAAGTCAGGGCTTCTCTTTTAGCACCCAAACAGCTTTTGCCTCCCCCAGCTAGAGATAGGCCCACTTTCATGTATTACACAGCCAGCATGACAGCTATCAGCCACTGTTTATCTTCTTGCCATTCTTTGTCTTTCCATAGCCTCAAAAAGCCACTGTACTGCCCTTGCTTTTAAGAGATGTTATCTTGAGCTAATACAGATGGCAAGGAGGTAAACGTCTGGACATATTCTGCTGGTCAGATCTGCTTGGGCTTAACATACTTAAAACTGACACCCAATCTTTACAAGAAAAACTCCCAATATTTGGGCTTGAAGATTAGCAGAACATACAAAAGTATGACCATAACAAGGACAGTACTCTATGCTTTCACACTCACAGATATTCTGGACCAGATTTTCCCCCAGTAACCATGCTACTTTTTCTTAGCCCAACAGATCTAAACTTTAGTTGGGAACTGGAGTGTAAAAGGCAAGGTTCCCAAATCATTGCTTTCTCTTGGATCCTGTGTTCCTTCAGCATTTTTCAGGCAACAACTTCCATCTTCCATGGCTTTCACACAGGATGGATGGTGCTGACTGACGTATGTTACACTTTCCCAAATTTTCCTTTGCCCTAGCAATGCCCCTCTTGCTCTGCCTGTGCTTTGTAGTCAAGATGTTAAAAGCAGCTTAAGAAATAAGTGGTGAGGGGATATTCTTATATAAGATTAAGACATGCCAACACTCAACAGCTTGTGGTTTGTTATTAAGCCTTCTGTTGAAACCAGGATGACCTTTAGATTTGCTATCATTTATGACAGCAGCTATGGTGAAACTCTTAAGGATACATGGCTTAACCAGAGACCTGAAAAATAAAACACAACACCGGAGCACTCAATGTTGGAAGTTGATACTGCTATTTATTTAGAGACTAGCAAAAGTGAGATGTTTCAACAGGCAGCTGAAGTTTGGCTCCTACAAGAAGCCACTGACTCCAGTCAGAATATCCCCGATAGCTGTTAGTACAGTTGTTAATGAACAGAGCCTTCTTGATTGACAAACATAAGTTAACATCTGCTCTCCACACATGTGACTTTACTTTGAAAGAATATGGCACAAAAATCTCTCTGCTTAAATACATTTCATTTCACTAAATTAAAAAGAAGACTCCGTTCATATTTATGGCTATGACATCATTATCTCAAATAAAAACGTGAACAAGAGAGAGGAAGGCTAAATGTTACACTTTGATCACTGATGTTTTAAACTTGAAGCATGCAGAATAACATATGGAGCCATGGATATTTTCCCCCCAAATGTTCAAAGTGTTAGCTTGAGAACTAAAAGGCTATGGTGCTGGTTTTTATTTAATCCTTCGCCTTTGTAAGCAGATCATCTTCATAATCACCCATTATCTGTAGGACATATGTTCCCGTGTATAGAAGGACTTGTCCCGTTACTTGTGCTATATGTGACAAAAATCGAAGAATCCTCCTGCAGAGAGAGGAAAAAGTGATTAAGAAGAGTTAAGGCATATTACATATACCTACAGATGCACACCTTTGCATGCCTTTTTAGAAGATGCTTTTGGTACTGATGCTGTATTTAGTGCAGTGGTGACCAAACTTTGGCCCTCCAGACGTTTTGGACCACAACTCCCAGACTTCTAAGCTTAGACTGCCCATGACAAAGGACTGTGGGAGTTGCAGTCCAAGCATCTGGAGGGCCGAAGTTTGGGCATGCCTGATCTAGTGCTCTGTGTAGCTTGTTTTTACTGTTTGCAACCTACCCAAAACAGTGTTTTGATACGAATAGGTCAGCATATAAATCAAAGTAATAAACAAACAAATGGTTTACACTTAAAGATGGGCACAAACCTTGGTGCAGAGGTTCGTGCCAGGTCCACAGGTGTTGCAAGTTCCTTTCTTCTGCCCCCCCCCCGGTCTATGACCCACTCACCAGTAGGAGCACTGTCCTCACCCCCTCCTTGGTTGTTTGACCAATCCCCACAGGTCTGCCTCCTTGTTTGAGTTGGCAATCAGCCAAGGGGGCAAGGCGGAGAAACTGCGCTCCTGCGAGAGACTAGTCAAACAGCTGAAGAGGAGGAGGAAGAGAAGATAGAGTGACAACTGGTGAGTGGGAGGTCCAGCCAAGGAAGCATGTGTGGGTGGGTGATTCTGTGTGTATTAACCATCATAAACTGCTGAACTGAGCTTTGTGCCCATCTCTATTTACACTGACACCCACTTTAGCAGCCACACTCCCCACCAGTACTCACTTGTTTCCAGATAATAACTGCATCACCCTAAATGCACAGGTTAAATTGTTGACCATTAACTCAGTGGGGAAGGACATTCCGATATATCTTACTTTATAATAAAGGGCTTTTCTATATTTTATATACAGGGATGATACAAGTGTTTACTCTTGTGTAGTGAATGTTTATGAGACCACAACATCCCACAGATTCCTGTTCTGCTCATACACTGGCCAGTCTTAGTTAGTAATATATTTCAAGTTTGTTGGCTATTTTTATTCTATTAAATTTATAATACTGCAGTGTTTCTGTACCTACAAATTATCATGAAATAGATCAAGGGCAAGAATTATGTTGGCATACTCTTTAGTATTAAAACTATGAGGGTTTTTTAACCCATCTAAAACATTCCTTTTTTGCAGTCCTTTGTGTTTATTTTCTGTTCACTTTTTAAAAGCCATCTGTACTCATATTTGTGATTGAAACTCTTCTAAAAGACAAAAGAGTATCTTGCTCCCTTCATTTCAGAACACATATTAACACAGTGGTATCAGAGGTTGTAATCTGCCTTATCAGTAAAAACACAAACCCACCCTCTTTTCTATATATTCCCAACAAGACCTACTAGCTAACTACACTAGAAGTTTGCCAAGAAGTACCACCAGACTCAGTTAATCATTTGGAACTCCTATATTATGTCTTATAGGAAGTTTGTCATTGTCACTACACTTCAGCAGCAGAAACACACATATATCTATGTAGTTAAATGGTGGGTGCTACATATATTCCTATCTAGTTAAATGTTACCACCTAGTGGCAAAAAATATAAGAATTCAAATGACCTAAGCCGGTGCTGGCCAATCTGTGGCACGGATGCCAAAGGTGGCACTTGGAGCCCTTTCTGTGGGCACCCAACCTCGCCCTTTCACAGCCACATGTATTCAGGTTAAATTGCTGTACAGTATTGGCATTTTGTGGGAAATTAGTGGGTTTTTAATTGCAGTTTGAGCACTCAGTCTCTAAAGGGTTGCCATCACTGGCCTAAGCCCTAAGGGATCAACACAGAGCCAGCTTGTCAGTTCTTTAACATTCAGCTTACCCAGGCCTTTATTTTATCAAAACACCCCACCAATCTATTTATCTGGCAACCTTTCCAAGCCTCATCAAGACAGGTGAATTGCTGACATCTATTGTTTCAGTTTCAAAATTCTACCTGTATTATTGATACTGCTTTCTGCTTAATATTGTAGAAACTGCATTTAGTGTTTCACAGTGCAACATGTACGGACTTCGTGTTTAGTTTTAAGAACAACAACACCGTCAATAGTAGCAGCACCCTGTAGGTCAATCTGGATTTTATGGCAATCCATTCCAGGTACAGAACAGAAAGCTCTGTA
The DNA here is from genome assembly GCA_037367245.1 of Phrynocephalus guinanensis. Taxonomy (NCBI): domain Eukaryota; kingdom Metazoa; phylum Chordata; class Lepidosauria; order Squamata; family Agamidae; genus Phrynocephalus; species Phrynocephalus guinanensis. Next base: position 66,908,944 of record CM074739.1, on the reverse strand, counting down.
GATTTGGCTGGCCTTTTTCCCCCCTCCAAGGCCAAATTGTACTGCTTGCTGTTAATTACCACCTGCTGTTATCATCAGGGCCGGCGCATCCATTAAGACAAACTAGGCAGTTGCCTAGGGCACCAAAATGGACAGGGGGTGCCAAAATGGACAGGGGGCACTGCCCAGCCAGCTCCCCCGCCCCCCCGCTGCCGCCCGCCCCCCTGCCACTGCTGCCGACCGACCCCCCCCCCCCCTGCCGCCGCCGCTGCCCTCCCCTCCGCCGCCACCACCACTGCCCCGCCGCCACTGCTGCTCCGCCCCTCGCCTAGGGCACGAAAAACCCTAGCGCCAGCCCTGGTCATCCCTCTCCCCCTGGTTCCCCTGTTCCATCGTCTGCCCTGGCTTGTTTGCCCATTAACTTAGTAATTTTTATTTCATTTTTAATTTTCATCTATTTATTTTTACTTTATTATTGTTGTTGTTATTACTTGTAATTGCTTAAATGTTATTATCTTAATTTATTGTTGTTTTATATTCCTTTTTTCTTTCTTTTTTTTCCCTGTTTCGCCATGTTAGCAAGGACTCATATACCGACTGTGTCGGACCGTGGACGATACGCTTGTAGTCGCGGGGTAAGTCAGATCAGAAGAACTCGGGTCAGGCATCTTGTGCCTGTCCCTTGTTCTGACCCCCCGGCTCACTGCCACGTGTCTAGGAGTCATCCCACCAGCGCCTCCAACCTTTCCTGTCTCCTCATGAATGCCAATTCAGTCCATAATAAGATCCCCATCATTTATGATTCCATCGTTAATGGGAGGGCTGACCTGGCCTGTATAACTGAGACCTGTGTGGGCACGGGGGGGGGGGGGCTTCGCTCTCCCAGCTGTGCCCTCCTGGCTTCTCAGTTCAGGGAGTGGAAAGGTTGGAGGGACAGAAGGGGGGGAGCCGCCATCGTTTACAGGGACTTTCTTCATGTTAGCAGGGCCTCGACATTGGTTAGTCAAGGGTTAGAGTGCCTTCACCTGTTAGTAGGACAGCTGAACAGATTTGGCATTGTGCTGGGCTACCGCGCTGCCCGCAACCCAGCGCAATCCCTACCAAAACTCTCGGAGTTCATTGCCGCTGCACTTTTGAGGTCCCCTCGCCTTCTGGTTGTGGGGAACTTCAATGTGTAGGCTGGTGGCGAGCTCTCTGTTGCAGCTCTGGATTTCATGGAATCCATGGCCTCCATGAGTCTATCCCAGCATGTTTTATGTCCTACCCACAGGTCTGGGCATACCCTTGACTTGGTATTTACCTCCATGTCGGGGGATTACAGTCTGGAGGTGGGGGACATTGTCTCCCTACCTGTGTCATGGTCAGACCATCACCTGCTTTCTTTTTCCCTGTTGATCCCCCCCCCTGCGCGGGGACCTTCGGCCTCCTGTGTTGGCCCACCCCCTGCGGCTCATGGAGCCTGCATGGTTCCGGGAAGCCTTCGGGGAGCTACCTGGTGGCCTGACTGACGCTCCGGCCGAGGCTGCGGCTGACCTCTGGTTTGAAACAACTGCCCACAACATCGACCGGATCGCCCCCAAGTGCCTTCTCCGCAGCAGAACTTGATCTTCGCCGTGGTTCACGGCGGAGTTGAGAGCAATGAAGCAGGAACGGAGAAGGCTGGGGAGCAGCTGGAGAAGGATCCAGACGGTTATTAATAAGACTGCTGTTGTTATCCAGACTAGGCGCTACTCCCGAGCGATCAGGGAGGCTAAGTCATCCTATTACTCCCTGAGAATTGGTGAGGCCTCGAACCGCCAGGCGGAGCTCTTCCGGGTGGTTCGGGACCTCACCAATCCTAGTCTGGCCAGGCCTCCTCTTACTGATTTCAGTAGTGAGAACTTTGCAGTCTATTTTCAATCAAAAATAGAGGCCATCTGGGCCGGCTTCGACTCCAGTTGTACTAGCCCTTCCCCGCCACCCCCAGTTGCTGGGCCACCTCACTCTCCTCGGCTGGATGAGCTTGGGCATGTTTCCTCTTTGGAGGCCTCCAGGGCGATTGCCCACTGCCGGCCCGCGTCCACCCCCTTCGATCCTTGCCCTGTGTGGCTGATAAAAGCTGCTGGCGGGAGCATGCCAGAATGGGCTTCTGCCATCGCCACTGCCTCCTTCAGCAAGGGGTTTTTTCCCTCTCGTCTGAAGGAGACGGTGATTAAGCCCATTCTTAAAAAACCTGGCCTGGCTTCGGACGAATTGGCGAATTTTCGTCCGATTGCCAATGTCCCGTTTATGGGCAAGGTTATCGAGCGGGTGGCCGCGATCCGGATTCAGTCATATCTGGAGGAACATCAGTGCCTTGACCCATGCCAATCCGGATTCAGGCCCTATCGGGGGACCGAAACAGCTTTGGTCGCCCTGCAAGATGACCTAATCCGGGCGGCCGACAGGGGTTGCTCTACCCTGTTGGTTCTCCTGGATTTGTCAGCAGCCTTCGATACCGTCAACCACAGTATCTTACTGGATCGGCTCTCCGAGGTGGGGATCAGGGGCACTGCTCGCAGTTGGCTCCGGTCCTTCCTAGAGGGCCGTCCCCAGTATGTGCAACATGGAGGAGAGTTGTCGGCCCCGTCGATACTCCCCTGTGGGGTTCCGCAGGGGTCGTCTCTCCCCCCCATGTTGTTTAACATCTATGTGAGGCCGCTGAATGGGGTCATTAGGAGATTTGGAGTCTGCTGTCATCAGTACGCTGATGACACACAGCTCTATCTCTCCTTTTCCACCTCTGCAGTGGAAGCTGTTCGGACTCTCGACCGGTGCCTGGAGGCGGTATTGACATGGACCAGGGCCAACAGGCTCAAGCTCAACCCTGGGAAGATGGAGGTTATGTTCTTTGGGAGTTGGCCATCTAGGTACGGAGGCCCTCTCCCCAGTCTGGAGGGAGTTTCTCCAGCTGGCGGATAGGGTTCGGAACCTGGGCGTGGTTCTGGATCCGGTGCTTACCTTGGAATCCCAGGTGGCTGCCGTGACCAGATCCACATTTTACCATCTTCGCCAAATTGCCCAGGTCCGTCCATACCTAGATGGTGACTCTCTGAGAACTGTGGTTCAAGCACTGGTGATCTCGAGGTTGGACTATTGCAATGCTCTTTACATGGGGTTGCCCTTGACTCTCCTCCGGCGTCTGCAGTGGGTACAAAATGCGGCAGCCAGACTGGTGGTGGGTGCGTGCCGTTACGACCGCATCACCCCAATTCTGGCTCACCTGCATTGGTTGCCCGTTGCATCCCGGATCAGATTCAAGGACCTGGTTTTAGTTTATAAAACCCTCCATGGCCTGGGCCCGGACTACCTGTCAGAGCGGATCGTCCAGCGATCAACCTCGGCCCATCCAGTCCGGCAGTCATGAGTGCACTCGCTTTGGGTTGTCACCCCTAGAGAGGCCCGGAAAACATCAACACGTAACCGGGCCTTATTGGTGGCAGCCCCGTTGCTATGGAACAGCCTTCCAAGCGAAGTGTGCTCTGCAGAGTCCCTGCTGGCCTTCCGTAAAGCTTTAAAAACTCTGCTTTTTCGGGAGGCCTTTGGCAAGCTTCTGTAGTTTTCCCCCCCTGTCATCTTCATTTGCACTCGCCAGAGGGCTTGTTGCTGTGTTCTGTGAGTGACGCCAGGGCGCAAACTGTTTTACAGTTAAAATTGTATAGTCTTTGCTCTATTATATTGTTATTGTTTTTTATTGTGTTTTTGGTTGCTTTGACAATTTTTGTAAGCCGCCCAGAGTTCCTATGGGAAGATGGGCGGGGTATACATCTAATAATAAATAAATAATAAATAAATAAAGAGTACAGAATAGACAGAAGTGGTTTGCCATTCCCTTCTTTTGGGGGTGCCCTGGAACTGTGCAGTTTGCCCAAGGCCACACAATCTGGCTCTTCTCTCCAGAGACATGTGGAGGGGGTGGGGAATTGAACTTCCAGCCTCTGGCTCGACAGCCAGATATCTAAATCATTATTTTGTCTAACATTCATATGGTCACCATCAAGGATCTGAAGCAGCTGATGCTTTCCCATTCGATCTTAAGTGATCATGAAGTTGCAGTTGAACAGGCAAATGGCCACTTTTGACAAAATCATCAGATTATTTAGGATGGTAAAAACAGAAGGATTATTAAGGGCCCAAAAAGAATCTCTGTACAATGGGTCAAATGGCATATGCACTTGGGCAGATGAAAGCATAAAGCAATGTGTGATGCACACTGGGACAAAAAACAAACTTGCTGAATTCTAACTTAGAAGATTAGTAGCTAGAAGTTGTGAGGGGAATGCCCTATTTGCAGAATCAGGATACCATCTGTTGTGTATCAGCTGCTGATGTTGGAGGGCTGATACACAACCAGAAAGAGGGCATGTATCCTGCTTGTAGACCTCCTGTAGGCACTTGGCTGACTATAGCAGCAAATAGCATGATGGACTAAACAACCCTTTGATCAGATCCAGCAAAGTTCTTATGGACTTGACCTTCTGTATTATAAATAGAAGATATGATATTATCATCTATTGCAGCAAAATCTAGATACCTACTCCACTCCATAAATGTTTGCTCCAGCTATATTTAGATTTGCTAGACTAATGACTAAAGTTAAACAGAATGTTAATAATGCTTTCTGTTAAAACATCTTGGTTTATTTTACCAGAAAATCACATTTATTACTAGAAATGTAAACTTACCTTAGTACAGTCTTTGCTCCCATACATTTGATGTCATAGGACACAGAATAGATTTCATAGAAAGTAGCTTTGATATTTAAACATCCAATGAAGTCCTTAGGATTCAGTTTGTACAGGTCCAAAGTAATATTTGCTACCCCCATTTTCTTTGGTTGCTGTACTGTTGTAACTCTGTAGATTGGTCCCTAGATCAGAAGAATGGTAGTGGTACTAAGCTTACATAATCCATGATTTTACTAATTCAGTTCAATAGATATAAATAAATACATGGTACCCTTGATGTAATCTTATACTAAGCAGTTTATGAACAATTAAACCAATGCATTCTTGAAGGCTTTCATGGTCCGGATCTGATAGCTGTTGTGATTTTTTCAGGCTGTTTGCCCATGCTCTGGAAGTTTTTCTTCCTGATGTTTCACCAGTTTCTGTGGCTGGCATCTTCAGAGGGCAAGGAGTTCAGGGAACTAGGCGCTCTCTCTTGCCCTCTGAAAATGCCAGCCACAAAGACTGGTGAAACGTCAGAAAGAAAAGCTTCCAGAACATGGCCAAACAGCCTGCAAAAGTCACAACAGCTATTTAAAGCAATGGTTTAGAACTTCAAGGAGCCTTTGAATAATGACCAGTTCAAAGTAGGTGCCTGACTAAACTTAACGAGTTCTTCAGAAGTGTTATAATTCCTAATACAAAATATTTTGCAGTATATCAATTACTGCTCTTACCAAACACCACATGAATAATGGCTTTTTTTACATAAAGCAAACTGGGATTATTTCCAGATGCTCTTTAAAGGCTGCCCCATGGAGACTGCATTGCAAGAAAGATGTAACTAAGGGAAGTGTCATGATAGCTAAGTCAGACATTTCCAGGAATGAGCACAACGGCCACACTAGCTTTAACTGTGCAAAAGGCTGCAGCTAAAACCTGAACATCCAAGTTCAAGGATGAGTCCAGGAATACCCCCAGGCTGTAAATCTGACTTTTCAGAGGGAATGTACTCATATCCAGTGCTGGTTCATTCCCTAATCCATCTTCCAATTGACCTAAAACATCATGTCATATCATCACTCTGGCCTCCATCCTCAGTAGATCATTGCCAGCTATTTTGGCTATACTGAACTCTACAGGCAGGGATGCAAGGATAAATCATATCTACCACGAGTACAAGTATTCTTGTAGTTCTTCTCTGTAACTTTTACCGCCTGTTTAATCTGTTTGGTTCTTATATATTTATTTTATCAGGTAAACATCTGTTTTTTTCTCCACCCCTTATTGCCAGAAATTCCTGACATTTACTTCAAAGTAAACATACATGGTGTAAGGCAGCAATTTCTATTTTGCTCAGAGGCACATTTTCCCAAGTACATTTGTAGAGATTGCAGACTTCGTCTTCACTAGACATGGGCACGACTTGGCGAAATTCTCGTTTCCGTTTCCGTTCCTCGTTTCCGTTACGTAACGGAAACGGTAATGACAATTACTCCGCCAGAACTTGAACTCGAACCGATAAAAGAAAAATTGGCTCTGATTTGTCGTTGTCGTTCCTGGCATCACAGCGATCGCGCGATGCCAAGCGGCACAGAAAAAAAGTTTTAAAAATAAAAAAAAACCCCGATCCCCGGCCAAAAAAGCAGGCGAAAATATGCCTGCCTGAGTGAGGGCACCTACCAGAGGGGTGGTTTCGGGGGGGGGGGTCCCCAGCCTTCCCCCCCCTCCTGTCCTGGGCTGCTGGTACCGGGCTGGGAGGGGGCATCCTCAGCGTCTCCATTTGCCATGCGGTGCGGGGGGGTCCAAAATGGCGTCCGCAATAATTTTTTTGAAATCGTGGTCCAAAAACACACCAAAGCACCACAGAAACATGCGAAAATAGCTATTTTAAAACTGCCTGAATTTTTACAGTAGCAGCAGTGGGTTTTTCTTGCAACCAAACGTCTCCATTGATTTTATTTTATTTTATTTTTATTTTTATTTTTTTACACCTGCGCAATGATAGGCTGGCCATGGGAGTGGACCATGCAAATTTTTGGAGCCATTCCACCAATTTCATGGCCACTTGGCCAGGTTTTGACCGAGACTTCTGGGATGTGCCAGTTGGGCATAAAAAGCCCACTAACCCTAGCCCGAACCCTAACCCTAACCCATACGCCAGTACACTGTCCTTCTTAGTGGGTCAGAGAGGCACCCAGAGGTGCACCCCACTAACTCACCCTAACCTTACCCGTAACCCTAAGCCTAGCCCTTGCACTAACCCTAACCCCGATCTGTGTACTCGCATTGCACTACACGCAAGTACACTTCCCTTCTTAGTGAGTCACAGAGCGCCCATAGGGGTCCTCTCTCACTTCGTTCCCCAGCCCAAGTGCACCGTACACCTGTATGCCAGTATGCTGTCCTTCTTAGTGAGTCAGAGTAGAGGCACCCACCCAAAAGAAAGAGAGGTGCCTCTGCCTGCCACTACAACTGGTATGCAATGCATATCCAATTGGCTATGCATACCCTTTTGTAGCGGGCCACAGGAGGCACCCACCCCAGAGAGGTGCCTCCAGGAGCCCGCTTTCCCTTCATAGCAGGCCAGAGGAGGCACCCACACCAGGTGCCTCCAGGAGCCCGCTTTCCCTTTGTAGCGGGCCAGAGGAGGCACCCACCCACCCCAGAGAGGTGCTTCCAGGAGCCCGCTACCCCCCCAAAACCAGTACTAACAACAGACGAAAAAACGACAAACAAAATGACAAATTTTTGAGAAATTTCGTGACAAACGGAAACGAGCCGAAACGGGCCGGCTCCGACACACGACAACTCGAAACGTCATTTTTCCTGGTCGTGCCCATCTCTAGTCTTCATGTTAGTGGTCCTTGCGGTCCTTGCATTTGTACGGTGATATAAAGAAGGCTCATAGGTAAGCAGACACCCCAACAACTGTCAGCTTAGTAACAATAAATACTATGCTACGAAAAATTATGCCTTAAGGTGAGGAGATATTCAGAAGGTAAAATGGAAGTCCCAGAAGATGATTCAACCAAGAAGATACATGCCAAGTCCACAAACAAAGGGAGAGGCCGTGTCTCGTAATACTAAAAGCATTAAGGAAGCTGTTACAGAAGCATGGAGGACCAAAGGTTCCAAATGCCCAGTTGAATGTTCTGACTCACTTTAAATGCAAATACATATCAATAGGCTGTACTTTCACCACTTACTGGCTTCCATTTCTGTCCCTTTTCTAAAACCATGAAGTATGTGTTATCTGCCAGAGACTGAAAGAAGTCTTCTGTATCCACCACTGTGCCATCTTCCTCCAAAACCAGTGTTATCATTCCCGCAGTGATCATTAAGGCATCCAATATCTAAAGGAGGGACAAAACAGAACAATACAAAAACACTCCATAATAAAAGCAGCCCCCCCTTGTTTTTCCCCACCCTGTGAAATAAGACCCACCACATGAGCATGCTCATAATGTAGCACCGATTGTATTAAAATCTTTACATCTACCTGCCCATGACTATTAAACTATCTCCCAACATGAATTCTGCTGTTTCGGAATGCAGCTGTTTTAAAAGTCAGCTATACAAAGGAGGAACCAATTTGAAAAACCTCAAATGATAAATTATTTTGACCATCTCCAAAAGAAGCCCACACCACTTTTGTAAAGAGTTAGAAACAAAGTTGATGTGATGATAGCTACAGGAAATCAATTATTTTTAAAACATTTAACTGGAAGCTATGGGGCATGGGTAACTGGGTATTAGTGGGGTGGAAAAGGGAGATAATTTTTTCCTTCTTCTGGTGGCCCTAAAGAAGCCAACTCACTGGCTAGAATCCTGTTACTTAGCTTAGTAAATCACACTACAGCTGACTCATTGGATCAGGGGGAATTTGATGAGTCAACTGCTGCACACAGGTCCCACTGATTCACAACCAGCCTCCTTTAATTGTGACTTCAGCTTAGTAAGGTGCAGTTACGTAGAATGTGTGTGTGTGTTTGTGTCTGTGCCATCAAGTTGTAACTGACTTATAGTGACTTATAGTCAAAGTAAGTGAGATATTTAAGGAGTAGTTTAACCAGTTAGTTCCACCCCCACAGTGAATTTCTATGCCCAAATGGAGATTCAAACCCTATTTTCTGTAGTCCTAGTCCATCTGCTACATTACTCTTGGAATTTACAACTTGGATAGACCCATTTAAATCAATTGACTGTATGGAGAAGTTGACACACCAAACCCCACTAATTCAATGGCCCCATTCTTGTGCAACTTACTACTCTACACAACAGGAATTCAGCCAATAAGTGTGTCATTTTCACTGGGACAAAAGCATTTTATTACTGTCAATTGTCCTCCAAAAGCTTAAGGGTGAGGGATTTTGGAGAAGGTGTATAGATCATTGCTAGAACACAGACTTTTACATCAGAATATCCAAAGCATCTCAGGCCATGACTATGAAATACATCTTAGAAACCCTAGAGAGCTATTGTTAGTTAATACAGATAAGGTACTCCTAACCTTTGCTCCCCCAGTGTTAGACTACAAACCACCATCAAGTCCCCAACTATTGACTGTGCTGGGTGATGAGAATTGTAGACCAGCAGATTTTGAAGGAACCAGGTTAGAGAAGGCCATTCTGAGGGATCTGAGCAGAGCTTTCCAGCTATGTCTCTGGAATCTGAGATAAAGGTTTTCTACTAAGAGCATTTCAACAAGAGGTTGGAGTCCTGTGTTATCAGTTGGACACTTTCAAACAGTGGCCTACCTTGTTAATCAGCTCGGCTAAACTGTTTGCAACAAGCCCTCTTCGGCTGCTCCTGTCATGGTTACAAACACGGAAGGGGCGAGCTGTAGCTGGAAAGGGAGCAAACAAGGTCTGTCTTGCTACTGATCCTACAGAAGCTCCCATGGACAGCAGTGACCTAGAAGAGAAACAATGCCATTGTTCAACGTGCCTATGGAATCCCAGATGCAAATATTACTAAGGAGATTGTACACTGCCTTCAGACTTTCAAAGTAATGCTTGACAAAAGCATGGGTAAAGGATGATTTTCCAGTTGAAGATTTTTTAAATAGACAAGCACACTTACTTTGGGATTTCAGTTTTCTTTGCAAAATTCTTAATTGAGCTATACAGAGTGGAATCTAACACCAGGCAATGATAATTTTCAACCAAAAAGAGCAATGCACTGAGGGTTCTACCACTTCCAGTCACTAATAAGTAATCATAATTTATCCTAAACTGAATTTCATCTAGTATAAAAATTAAAATTTACTGTCCAGCTTGGCTTATATAAAGATGGTCACATATTTTGGTCTTCTGCTCTTTGATGCCCTGCTACCCTGTGTTTTGCCTGAAAGAAGGGAAAGATGAGACAAGCAGCTAGCCTTTGCTTTAACAAATGGAGGCAAATTGCCCTCATTTCTTCATCTTAGGAAATGTTTACAAACTGATATGATATACTCCTTGCTTTGCTTTGGTTTTAACATGCTTCAAATTGAATTTAAAATATAGATTTACATGATGTGCAGCTGACCATGCATAGTTTTGGTAGGAAAGTGTGGGTTTTATTGTTCTAGAAGTTTTTTAAAGATCCCCTACCTAGAGGCTTGTTTATTTTAACAGGTTTTTGAATGTGATTTATTTTGAATCATTTTTGCATGTGTGCTCACTTGTGTTGGAGTAAATTGTGTCTGTGAAGTTTGTCAAATACTGAATTCTATGCAAGGATCACAGGCTTCTAGGCTGCAGTGTAAGCTTGTAGTCCAAACTGTTATATTTCCCCCTATCTGCAACACTGATCTAGTGCTATCTCAGTTCAAAGAAAGTAAAACAACAAGAACAAATATTAAAACATCACAATGGACCCAGAAAAATCACTTTAATCCCTTTTGGCCTGCCTGTTCTCTCTCACACTCTTCCTGAAGGGAAGTGGAATGGCTAGGTCAGATGTCTTCTGGACAAGAACGGTGAGATCTGGCACTTTTATACCTAGGAGGGATCAGTTTTATATGCAGTCTAGATATGAAGCTAAATTAGTTGTCCTGGCAACTAAGGTTATATGACTCTTGTTTCTCCAGGACTCTACCCATATCCTGTTTGTTTGTTTTTAAACTGGACTGATTTGGAGTTCCAGAGAACTCACAAACCTGCACTTTTCTCTGGTATTTTGCTTGTTTGCAATATAGCTATTCTCCACCTTTGGAGCTTTTAAGTTGACAGAATCATAGATTGATTAATTTAGGAAGGGGCCTATAAGGCCTTTGAGTCCAATCCCCTGCTCCGTGCAGGAATACCAATTGTAGAGACAGAGATGGGTAGAAAGCCCATCTAACAGGAGTGCCGCCTGCACGAAGCAGGGAAGACTGGGCAGAGTGGAGGGAAAGGCAGAGACAGAAGGAAGAGGCCAGAGATGAACATTTGGGGGAAGCGCGGGAAAGAGAAGAAACCCGAAGGAAATTTGAAGAATCACTCCGGATTGGAGGGGCAGAAAAGGCGGGAAAAAGGGAAACGCCCACAGTAGTGGAGGTGGGGTACAGCAATATAAGAAGAAAACCACGCATCCAGGATGGGAGTGGGTCTGGATGCAAAACCCCAATACTTCAGAATGGGAGAAGATGATGATGCCTCACGCTGATGCAGAGAGCTACAAAAGAAGAGCTCATAAGGTTGGGTGTTCCTACTGGGGAGAGCGAGAGGCACAAGAGTATCGGAAGGAACTCAAGCAGATCTGTAAGGACATCGCCCTCAACAAGTGGGTAGCCCAAAAGGTAGAAGAAGAGAGAAGAACGGGTCGGTATTCCCTAGGAAGGAGTTCCATCCTCTTCAAAGACCAGCAGTCACTCCGGGGCTGACGTCGACAAGAATGTGGGACCCAAACCTTATCACACGATGGGGAGCAAGTCCCAAGGACCTCCAAGGACATGACCCTTGTGAAGGGATCTGGTGTGTGTGTGTGGGGGGGGGAACCTCTCTAGATTAGAGGGAGGGGTGGACTCTTCTTTATTCACTCCCACAAGGGAGTCCAGGAATAACCGTTTGTTAAAATGGTTGATTCAGTTCCTACGGTTGGTGTTAATGAAAGTGCCTCCAAAACATTGGAAGAAGTTAATAAAAGAGACTCGTTGGAAAAGAATGTTCCTTTATTGAGTGATGGGGAAATGGCCATTTGGCAGGAGGAGGAACCCTCACACCAGTAGGAGGCCTCCTCCTACTGATTTCAGTAGTGAGAATTTTGCAGCCTTTTTTCGATCAAAAATAGAGGCCATCTGTGCCGGTTTCGAATCCTGTTGCCGTAGCCCACCCTCGGCATCCCCTGCGCCTGTGCCCCCTCGGTCTCCTCGTATGGTTGAGTTTGGGCCTGTCACCTCACTTGAGGCCTCCAGGGCTATTGCCCACTGCCGGCCCGCGTCCACCCCCTTCGACCCTTGCCCATCATGGCTTATGAAAGCAGTTGGTGGGAACATCTCCAAATGGGCATCGATCATCGCCACAGCCTCCTTCAGGGAAGGGATTTTTCCCTCTCGCCTGAAGGAGACTGTGGTAAAGCCCATTCTGAAGAAACCCAACCTAGGGCGACTTGACCAACTATCGCCCGATTGCTAATGTTCCCTTCATGGGCAAGGTGATCGAGAGGGTGGCCGCGACCCGGCTCCAATCTTATCTGGAGGGAGAGCACGCCCTGGATCCGTTCCAGTCTGGGTTCAGGCCTGGTCGGGGGACCGAGACAGTCTTGGTCGCTCTGCAAGATGACCTCCTCCGGAGGGCCAACGGGGGGTGCTCCTCCCTGTTGGTCCTCCTGGATTTGTCAGTGGCCTTTGATACCGTCGACCACGGTATCCTGCTGGATCGGCTCTCTGGGGTTGGGATCGGGGGCACTGTTTACAGTTGGTTCCGGTCCTTCCTCGGAGACCGTCCCCAGCAGGTTCAGCATGGGGGCGAGTTGTCGGCCCCTTGGATACTACCTTGTGGGATTCCACAGGGGTCGTCCCTCTCTCCCATGCTGTTCAACATTTACATCAGGCTGCTGGCTGAGGTCATTAGGGGACATGGAGTCTGCTGTCATCAGTACGCTGATGACACGCAGCTCTATGTCTCCTTTTCTACCGCTGCAGATGAGGCTGTCCGGACCCTCGATCAGTGCCTGGGCGCGGTCATGGAATGGACCAGGGCTAACAGGCTCAAACTCAACCCCGATAAGACCGAGGTTATGTTCTTTGGGGCTTCCTCATCCAGCTATGGTGGCCCGTATCCCATCTTGGAGGGTGTTTCCCTCAGGCCATCGGACTGTGTCCGGAATCTGGGCGTAGCCCTGGACCCGGCGCTCACCATGGAAGCCCAGGTGTCCGCCGTGTCCAGGGCTGCCTTTTTCCATCTTCATCGAATCACCCAGATTTGTCCGTACCTGGATGAGGACTCCCTCAGAACAGTGGTCCAGGCGCTGGTGATCTCGAGGTTGGACTATTGCAACGCACTCTACATGGGGTTGCCCTTGACTCTCATTCGGCGGCTGCAGCGGGTCCAGAATGCAGCAGCCAGGCTGGTGGCGGGTGTGCGCCGATTTGAGCACATCACCCCAGTTCTGGCTCGCTTGCATTGGTTACCCGTTGCAGCCCGAATTAGATTCAAGGTCCTGGTTTTGGTTTACAAAACCCTCCATGGCCTAGGACCTGGCTACCTGATGGAGCGGATGGACCAGCGATCAACCTCGGCCCGTCCGACTAGGTCGTCGCGGGCGCACATGCTGCGCATGGCCACGCCCAGGGAGGCTCAAAAAACTTCCACCCGTGCCCGAGCCTTCTCTGTGGCGGGCCCGACCCTCTGGAATCATCTTCCAGCAGAAGTGCGCCTAGCAGAGTCCCTGCCTGCCTTCCGGAAGGCGCTGAAAACCCTTCTCTTCCGGGAGGCATTTGGATGACCCAAATAGTTGTTGGTTTTTTTTTTTTTTGCCGGTCCGGTCCCGCCATCTGCTGTTATTGTTGCTTATATTTGCTTTTATTAGTTAGTTACTAATTATTTTTCTGTTTTGTATTTTGCTGTGTTTTATAATTGTTGTAAACCGCCCGGAGTTCCCTTGGGAAGGGTATATAAACTGTAAATAAATAAATAAATTAATAAATAAATAATAGGATATTTGCCAGGTGATTGACCAAATTTCTCTTGAATCCCTCAAGTGTTGGAGCCTTCACCACCTTTTGAGGTAACTGGTTCTATTGCCATTCTGCTCTAATAGAAGTATTTCCTGATATTCAGGCAAAAGCTGGGTTCCTGTAACTTGAGCCCATTGTTGGGTGTCCTGCACTTTGGGGTAATTGAGAACAGATCCTGCCCCTCCTCTTTATGTTGTTGTTGTTGTTGTTGTTGTTGTTGTTCAATTGTTAAGTTATGTCCAACTCTTCGTGACCCCATGGACCAGAGCATGCCAGGCCCTTTTGTCTTCCACTGCCTCCGGGAGTTTGGTCAAATCCATGTTGGCAGCATTGATGACACCGTCCAACCATCTCATTCTCTGCCGTCCCCTTTTCCTTTTGCCTTCAATCTTTCCCAAAATCAGGGATTTTTCCAAGGACTCCTCTCTCCTCATGAGGTGGCCAAAGTACTGGAGCCTCAGCTTCAAAATCTGTCCTTCCAGTGAACATTCAGGGTTGATTTCTTTCAGGATGGATAGGTTTTATCTCCTTGCAATCCAGGGGACTCTCAAGACTCTCCTCCAGCACCACAGCTCAAATTCTGCAGCGATCAGCCTTATTTATGGTCCAGCTCTCATTTCCATGCATCACTACTGGAAAAACCATAGCTTTGACTATCCAAACTTTTGTCGGCAGAGTGATGTCTCTGCTTTTTGAGATGCTGCCCGAGTTTGCCATTGCTTTCCTCCCAAGAAGCAGGTGTCTTTTAATTTCATTGCTGCAGTCACCACCTGCAGTGGTCATGGAGCCCAAGAAAATAAACACTGTCATTACCTCCATTTCTTCTTCTTCTGTTTGCCAGGAGGTGATGGGACTCAAGCCCCTTCACCATGACAAGGCAATGGTCCATGAAGGGGTCCTCTAAATATGCCCAGTTCTTTCAGTCTTTCCTTGTAATACTTGATTTCCAGGCCTCTAATAATCTTTATTGTGCTCTGGTGAACTTGTTCCAATTTGTAGCATCCCTCTCGAACTGTGGTGTTGAGAAATGGGCACAGTACAGGTGGGAAGCTAGTACAATAGATGGGAACTAACACCTTGCAGGACTTGGTAACTGATACCTCTATTAATACAGCCTTAAAGAGCATTTGCCTTTTCTGTAGCCACATCACACTGTTAGCTCATATTCAGCTTGTGACCTATAATGTTTCTGAGATCCTTCTCACTTGTAGTATTGCCAAACCAAGTACAGTAATACCTGGGATAACGAATGCCCCAATAACGAATTTTTTGGATAACGAATTGCAATTTCCAGGTATAAGGTTGCCTCGGATAATGAATTTTCCCTATGGGCTGCCTCGGATAATGAATCACAATTTCTAGGTATAGGTCTGCCTGGGATAACAAATTTTCTCTATGGGCTGCCTCGGATAACGAATTTTCCTGTGGGCTGCTTCAGATAATGAATGTTCCCTATGGGCTGACTCGGATAACAAATTTCCAGCATGCATCAGTTTATCCTGGGCTGCATCATATCTGTACCTTTAAAGTGCCCTTTATAAAGAGTTTTGAGCAAAAAAAATCAGGTGTCTGTGTCATTTTCCTAGGCTCCAGAACAAATTAATTGGTTTCCCATTCATTCCTATGGGAAACTGCGTTTTGGATAACGATTTTTTTCGGATAACAAATTGCCTCGGAGAATGAATTAAATTCGTTATCCGAGGTACCACTGTATCCCCCATCTTGTAACTGTCTGTTTGGGGTTGTTTCCCTAGGGGCAGTACTTACCATTTATTTCTGCTGACCTTCATTCTGTTATTTTCAGCCCAGTGCTCAAGCTTATCTAGAACATTTTGATTTTTTTTCTGTCTCCCAGGGTATTAGTTAATCCACACAATTTTGTGTCATCTGCAAATGTGACTAGGATTCCCTGCTTCACCTGATCCAGGCCATTAATAAAAATGTTGAAGACTGAGGACTGAGCTCTGGGGTACCTCACTTCTTACCTCCTCCCAGTCTGAAAAGGACACATTAATCATCTCCCTCTAAGTACAATTCTAAAGCCAATTGTGTATCCACCTGACAGATGTTCTATATACAGCCCACACCTAGTGAGCTTGGTAATCACAATATCATGGGGCAC
The DNA here is from genome assembly GCA_037367245.1 of Phrynocephalus guinanensis. Taxonomy (NCBI): domain Eukaryota; kingdom Metazoa; phylum Chordata; class Lepidosauria; order Squamata; family Agamidae; genus Phrynocephalus; species Phrynocephalus guinanensis. Next base: position 66,893,013 of record CM074739.1, on the reverse strand, counting down.
TTTGTCAAACGTGTTGCTGAAGTCAATGTTTACTACACCCACAGCATTCCCTCTATCAGGGAGGCTTCCTGGTTTAAAAGAGGGAGAAAGAGAGAGAGAGAGAGGTCAGGTTAGTCTGACAGGATTTGGTCTTGACATTCCTCATGAAGCAGCACAGCTTTCTGGGGCTCTATGTTTTTAAAACAATTTCTTCAGTAATCCCTAGTGGCTGCTCTCGGTCATTATATCTCAGAAACCCTGCTTTGAATTAATTTGAGGTCTGTAAGAAATGTTGTATGAGGAACGGCTTAGGGAGCTGGGAATGTTTACCCTTAGAAAAAGAAGGCTGAGAGGGGATATGATAGCTATGTTTAAATAGTTGAAAGGATGTCACATTGAAGAAGAGATTGGTTTGTTTTCCATGGCTTCAGAGACTAGGACTCAGGGCAATGGTTTCAAACTATAGGAAAAGAGATTCCATTTGAACATTAGGAAGAATTTCCTGATGGTTAATGCTGTTCAGCAGTGGAATATGCTGCCACGGAGGGTGGTGGAGTCTTCTTCTTTGGAGGTTTTTAAGCAAAGGCTGGATGGCCATCTGTTGGGAGTACTGTGATAGGGGTTCCTACATGGCAGGGGGTTGGACTGGATGGCCCATGAGGTCTCTTCCAACTCTATGATTCTATGAAAATTTAAATGCTTTCTTTGTCTGTTCAGGATTTTTCACTGGCCATACCTACATTCAAACACTATAAATGACAGCTACAACATGATCACTAGGTTCAGATGTACAACATAATCCTAACAGTATAACAAGGATGACATATCATTCCATGTTAACGATGAACTTGCTGGCCTCTGATTCTGCCTCTTCCTGCAGGTGGTTGAACCTAGCAGGCCCTCCACTTGTGCCAGCCCTTGCTTGCTGTGGATTCCTGGGGATCTTCCATGGTGTTCAGTTCCCAGATGGTTTAGCATCCTCTGGGATCTATCTCAGGGGTAGGGCTCTGAATGGCTTCACCCCAAGATTCTTCTTCCTTCCACACATCCTCTTCTACCACCACATCAGAGAGCAAGTCCCCAATCTGTACAGAATAGTTAACCTTTTTTTCTTCCTCCCCTTCCTCCTCCTCCTCCTCCTCCTCCTCTCCCTCCAATCTCTGTTTATAACCCTGTGGCCCAAGGATCCCCCCCACACACACAATTTAGGAATTGCTCCTCCATTCCAGGACTTTCTTCTCTTCCTTTGACACAGCCCTTTCTGGATTCCTGCAGATGCTCCCTCTTCTTGGTCACCAGGTAGTTCCTTGGGGTTGGGTTTTCCCAGGAAGTCATAGCCCAGCCAAGCCTCTTTGGTGACTGTGGAGAAATTCAACCAATGAAGCACTTATGTGCATGCAATCTCTATGTGTACAAAAGAAGATTTAGCAAATGGCTGAGATAAAACTATTGGAGTAGCCCAGTTCTGGTCAAAAATAGACAAATTATTAGGGATGGGTCTGAACTGCAGGTTCAGAAAACCCTCCCTCCCTGTCTTAGAGGTCTAACCTGCAGAAATGCAAATTTTACTTAGAAGCCAATCCAGTTGAGTTCAATGGGGTTAACTGGCCAATGTACACTTAATTATAAGTTCTCTTTCCTTTCCCTCAAAAAAGCCATACTAGTCTTCAACGCCCAACCAATAACATGTTTTGCTCTTGAAATTCTGTGTTGCAATGCAACTTGGAAATGTATCTTATGAGGGAAGAATTTCATTAATGTTATTGTTTAGCCAAGAGTTAAGAGAGATTTTCATAAATGTCATCATGGTTCAAACTATACAGGGCGTCTGCTTTGTTCACCTTGGGACTAGTTCTTGTGACAGCTGCCTCCAGAAAGAGTTTGTTTGTCTGAATGATTAAGACTTGTGCAAAACGTAATTTGAGAAGATTACATGTGGCAAAAGGTCTCAGTGGGGTAAAGCCAGACAGATGTCAAACCACAGATTAGAGTCCAGATGGCATTCAGCCATAGTCTGCAACTGCAACTGAATAAGGCCCCAGGTCAGATTTAAGTGTGGGATTGTGAAAAATTAAAGATGCCAATATTAAGCATACTGTTGCTAAACTATGCCATCAACTTGCTTCCAACTTAGATGTTTGTGGGTACAGTATCTGAGATGTTCAGGGAATGTTTACTCTTGCCACTGGCTCTCACTTTTTAAAGACAGAAGAGCACATGCAAACCGATGCACTGCTAACATGATATTTGCCTTGTCTACTGTATCAATATAAGGTTACATTGACTATTCACTAAAGCAGATTTCACCATCATCCAACAAGACAATAGAAGATTCACATGCAAAGACATCCTAGAGAACATCCAACATTTCATAAACTGGGGGCATCAGGTTCCAAATTGGTTGTTGCCATAGAAGAGTGACTGCTACAGATGGAGTTTTAGGGCAAGGAATCCTGTGAAACGCCATATACAATAACAGAATCCCAAGAAAAATTTAGTCTGCTGCAGTGGACTTTCAGGAGCCGAAGTGGGTTAAAATGTTAGAGAGGAGGTCCAGAAAAATTTACACATGACTTTGGGTTAGTCACACTGTTGAAATTAATGGGACTTAAGTACCCAACTCTCCTCCCACCCCCAATTTATAACCTACTTATAACATTGTAGCTTTAATGTAATGGCACCAATTAATGCTGTAAGATGTTCCTCAATTCCTTCTTCTTAATACTTGAACATGTATTAGGTCTTAATTGTATTAGACTGTATATTATCCCTCATTACTGTAAGCCGCCTTGGTTCCTTTTCCAAGGAGAAAGGCGGGGTAAAAATACTCTAAAAATAAATAATTAAATAAATAAACACAAGGGTATTGGAGGGAGGTACCATATGTTGTGCTAGCAAGCAGACAAGCCAAGGCTACGTTAGTTTCCCCCCTCTTTGTAGCAAGTTATGTCATCCATCCCTGGACCTCTGGTCAGTGTTCCTCCCTCCTTTCTTCACAGCAAAATAACATATCTTATCAAGCTGCGAGTTTATTTAAAAGTTAAGCCCAGCGTTGCTGGAGACCACGAGACAAGGGGAAGCCGCGGCCTGGGGGAAGAACGTGCCGGCCAACAGGTACACACAAAGCGGACTCCCCTCGTCGTAACTCCCCTCCCTGCCCCTAGTTAGCAAGAGCGACAGCCGGGAAGGATTTCGGAACAGGGCGAGGGAGCAAGCGGGAGGCACGGAGGGCGTCTGTCTGTCTGTCTGTCTGTCTGTCTGTCTGTCGTGGGCGGTGGAGCGATGGCGACGCCATATGGCAGTGCGCAACGGAGAGCCTTTCTTTCGCCAGGCAGCCGCGATCCTCGACCGGGCCCAGAGACGAACCCGAGGGAAGGGAGAGGGGAAAGGGTCCCGGCGTCGTCGCGGGAGAGTCCGGCGGCGCCCCGGGCGCACTCCGCACTCACTCGGCAATGCTACCCTGCCAAGGATACTTCTCCAGCTCGCCAGCCCGGGCTGAGCGGCACAGCGTTACCTATGATGGGGGGCGTCAAGGCACACCGCCCACGTATACCAGCCGCAGAGTATCTTCGAGGCAAGGGAGATCCTTAAAGAGAGACTTAGACTTTGCTCAGAGGCTCATGCGAAAGTTAGAGGGTTCTTCGAGGGTTCTCCTGCACCCCGGCCCAGCGTTTTCGGAATGGCCACGCCGGCCGCTGGTGGGGGCTGCCTCGCCGTCAACATGCACGAAGGCGCCCCGGAGGAGGTCACTCACCTGAACATCACCACGGCGCACTCACGAGCGCTCTCGACTGCTGTCGTTCGCTTCAGGCAACCGCTACATAGAGCTATAGCTGCTGCTGCTGCTGCTCCCGCTGCCTCCTCCTCCTCCTCCTCCTCCTCCTCCTCCTCCTCCTCCTCCTCCTCCTCTTCTTCTTCTTCTTCTTCTTCTTCTTCTCCTCCTCCTCCTCCTCCCTCCTCCCGGGTTGTGGCGTCCCACAGCCACAGTGCCGGCAGAGCCGCCGCCTTCTTGCTTATGAGCTGAGCCACGCCGTGGCGCCGCCCCTCCGCCCCTAATGGAGACCCGGCAGTGGGGCCGCCCATTCGTGGAAAGAGGTGGGGGGGCGTAGGCAGGTCTCAGGGCTGTTGGCTCCGGCGGACGCCAGGGGGCAATACTTTGGTCCGTCGCCCGCCGGGGAGCACCTCCGCCCCAGTTCTAAATGCCCCCTTTCAGTGCCTCGAGTTGTGCCCTCTGATGAAAAGGTGCTTGCTTAAAAGGCCACCCCGTATAAGCCCTATTCCGTTCGGTGGGGCATACTCTTGAGGTAAGTAAGTAGGTGTAAGAGAACTGCTGGATAGCTAAGGTTTAGGTAAGGTAAGGAGTTCGATTCCCCTCTGTGCCTCTTGGACAGGGGCTAGATTCCTTGGCCCACGGTGTCCCTTCCAGCTCTGCAGTTCTAAGACGAGTCCTTTTCCAAGGAGAAAGGCAGGGTAAAAATACCCTAAAATAAAAATGAATAAATAAATGATTAAGATGGCGATTCTCCTTGTGAGAGAAGAGAAGCCAACTCCAGTAATCTCCTACCTAATATTGCTGGCCTCCATTAACTGGGGCCTCACCTGTTCTCAGAAATTCTAATTGCAGTCATTGCTTCAGAAATCACTCTTGAACAGCACCACCCACCAAGTTTTTCTCCTCAGCTTCCAGTCCCAAACCTCATCACTGTAGTATCTCCCACATATTCCTCTGTTTGAGTGTGTGTGTGTATGTGTGTGTGTGTGAGAGAGAGTATGAGAAAGAGAGATGCAAAATCTCTCCCCTCCCACCCACAAACATCTTTGTATATTTCAAAAAAGGTAATTTATTGTTTTAAGCTAAAATACTCATTCCTCCCATCTTAATCTGGCACCTGAGATATTTGCTGTAACTAATTGCCAGCAGGACTTCTCACTCTTCCCCCTTTTTTTTCTTTCAAGGAATTTTTTCTCTTCATTTCCCAGTGCTAAATGCAGCCAATGATTTCAATTTGAAAACATCTTTAGTTGAGGTTCAGTGGTGACTGCTGTTTTGTGCTATTGTAAAAGGTAACCAAAGACAGTAAGTAACCTGTTACCTGAATAGGGAGAAGATACCAGTTGCCATTGGTGCAGCATAATGAAGCTAGTGACTGATATGTTATAATTACACATAGTAAACTAGTTGCTATTGGAACTATTGGGAAATTAGTGGGAGGATGGCTTCAAATAGGTGTTGTGTCTTTACTATGTGGAGAATAGCAATACACTTTACCATCTACAGTGGCACCTCGTATAAAGGAATTAATTCATTCCAAATGAAATTATGTTAAGCAAATTTTCCTTTGTACAAATTTCCCATAGGAATGATTTAAAATGGAGTAATCTCATTTTATGTTGTACAAATTCAACCCATAGATGATTATGTTAAGCAAATTTCCCCATCTGGAATTTTTATGTTGTACAAATTTTGTGTTATACAAACCCTTTGTTATACAAGGGTCCACTGTACTTTGTGTTCTTTTTCACAATCACTATATTAGAACAATAATTGCTAATATTTCTGTACAGCTTATACAACTTATTTTCTAGTAATTAAAAGACACTTTACCTGAGAAGTGGCTGGAACTTGGAGATTATTTTCAGTGCTTCAGGCAAAACATGTTGTAAACTACCTACCTTTTAGTTCTAGTTTTATATGAATTCTGCAGTAAACGTAATTGTGGAGTAAGACAACATAACCTACCAAAGGATGACTATTAATAAGGAGACAAGAAGAGGCCAGACAGGAAAAGAAGCAGTTCAGGATATTTATTTTATTTATGGCTTTTCTACACCATTTACATAACCAATATTCCTGGGGAATTTAAATCATAAAAATTAAAGTCAATGACTGAGATTGTGTTGCACAGCTCTGTCAAGAGTGGTGACAAATTTTCTCAAATTAAAGGAGATTTCAGGGTGAGGGCAGCATGTACATTGTGGCAAAGCCACATGCAGAACAAAATAGCCAAAGGAAGCATCGTATTTTGTTCAGTAGTTCAGTCGTGTCCGACTCTTCATGACCTCATGGACCAGAGCTCGCCAGGCCTTCCTATCTTCCACTGCCTCCCGGAGTTTTGTCAAATCCATATTGGTTGCATCGATGACACCGTCCAACCATCTCATTCTCTGCCGTCTTCTTTTCCTTTTGTCTTCAATCTTTCCCATCATCAAGGACTATTCCAAGGAATCCTCTCTCCTCATGAGATGGCCAAAGTACTGGAGCCTCAGCTTCAAAATCTGTCCTTCCAGTGAACATTCAGGGTTGAATTCTTTCAGGATGGATAGGTTTGATCTCCTTGCAGTCCAGGGGACTCTCAAGACTCTCCTCCAGCACCACAGCTCAAAAGCATCAAATCTGCGGCAATCAGTCTTCTTTATATTCCAGCTTTCACTTCCATACATCACTACAGCATCGTATTTAATCAGTGACAATTTGCCATTGTTGATGGCATCATTCTCATTGCGTAAGTGGAGCAGTATAACAGGATTTCTTCTAATAAGTGAAAAATACATTAGCAAGAAATGTTAATAAAACCAACACAGAAAAATGTAAGATCAAGGTAAAAAGGGCACCAACTTCAGCAGGAAAGTATACTGAAATATAATTTAAAACATCTGAGAAAATAGAAAGGGTAACAAAAAGATCCTAGGTGTTAGGTGAGCTTCTCTGGAGAAGGCATTCCATGATTGGCTTGTTGTTACCAATGAAAAGGCCCTGTTAGTCATCCATTCCTTATGGGAAAATCAGTTAAAACCCAGTTAGAAGGATGTTAAAAAAGTAACTTTCATGTTGGAAAAAAATCATGTTGCTCATTTCTTTAACATCCAGATCCAGAAGGTGAGTCCTAGAAGAATATGAGGTCTGCACATGTTTGGTATCTCCCGGGCAATGACCTGATCCACTCCAGAAGCACCACTGCATTGCTTTTTGCACAAAAAGGATGAAATGGAGAACATGCCCTGTAGCTAGAACTAACTTGGCAACAGAGTTTTTCCACTCATCAAAGGCCTTGGGGCATATCCTTCCTTCCTGTTGTTTCTTTGTTAACTGTCTTTCCTCTCCTTCAGTTGTAATCAAAATTATTCAATCCCCCATAGCAAAACAGCTTTATTTTTTTAACTTTTCAGTCTTTTAGCTGTTTACAATGAACAAATCAAATAAAAGCAAGTGAAATACTGTACCTCAACACAACAAATGCTTCAAGTGGTTTCCCCAAACTCAACTGAAAATGCAGACTTTAATGCATTCGGTAGCCTCAAAATTATCCAGCCCCTTCATGGCAAGCATCTTTAGAACTTAGAACAGCATCCTTTTGCTGTTGTGATCTGCTGCAAATAAGATGCATAGCTGATTCCTCATAAGCAATGGCCTTCAGTTCAGGGATATTTTTGGGTGTGCATGCTGCAGCCACCTTCTTGAAATCCCACCAGAGATTTTCTGTGGTGTTCAAATGAAGAGACGGAGGTGGCCACTGTAAAATCTTCCAGGACATCTTTTGTAACACCCTTGGTGGAATTTGACTACAGTATGTTGAGGACAATTATTCTGTTGGAAGGTCCAGTGATGCCCACGTTTCAGCTTCCTCACAGATGGTATGATGTTTTCTCCCAGGATTTCCTGATGCTCCACGTGCTGCAGGTTTCCAGTGCTAGAGGATGCAAAAGCAGCCTGAGCATCGCTAAGCTGTTTAATAGTAGACAGAGCACTTTTTTTCAGTCTATGCTTCCTTATTCTTTCGCCTGACATGCTGCTGATCCAACTCAGCCAAAAAGTTCCAGTTTTGTTTCATTGTTTGCTGAACAGCATCCCAAAACTTCTGTGGTGTGTTTGTTTTGGAGCATATTAGAGCTGACTTTTCTCGTGCTTTGGGGTCAGTAATGGTGTACAGGTTGGTGTTCTGGCATGGAAACCTTTTGTGTTGAGTAGGTGCCTTCCTGTGCAAACTGAAACATCTGTGACTTGCCACCAAGACTTGGTGTAGGTCTTGTGTAGTTACTTCAGGGTTTTACTCAGAAATCTGGTTGCAGCCATTGATAGCTTCTTTTTCTGCCCCACTCAGATAGTGTAACCATTATTCCTTTACCTTTGAAATAGTGAACTATGCTTCCTACAGTGTCTTTAGAAACATTCAGTGCCTTCACTATCTTTTTGTGCCCTGTTCTTTGTTTGTGAAGGGCAGTGATCACTTCTTAATTTTCAGAGCCATTATTTTGAACAAGCAATCATATGTGACACTCAACCAACCCCTACTGGGTTCAGGCATTTCATGTGTTCTATAGTACACCTGGTGCAACTCATGAAGTTATGTGGCATACTTATGCTGCTATAAAGGATTCTATTCAAGGGGCTGATTAATTTCGAGGCCGCAGAATTCATTAAAAGCTGCATTTTCAATTGGGGAAACCACTTGAAGCATTGGTTGTGCTGATCTATTTCAACTGATTGTTTGATTTCAATGGGGTTTGAAGAATTTTGGTTACAATTGTATCTTTTTAAAAATAGACATACAGCGATGTAGCTTCACACCATATAAAAGGAAAGAACTTATGGATGTACTGTAAAAGGTTTTGTTTCATGTATCAAGAAGCATCCAGACTGATGATTTTATCTGTTCCAATGGAAGGGAGAGACTGGGTAGATCTCTCTTGCACCATAGAATAGCCAAATTCCAAATCCCTTCAACATTTTATTCCATTTTAAACATAGCAGGTAGGTTTTGGTGCATATTCTCTGAAAGATTCTCAACACTCAAAAAGTAATGCTGAAGTTTTGGAACCCTTGGTAAGGTTTATATGTCTCTATGGGCGTTTATACACGACCCCTAAGCTCCGCTGCAAATGGCTGCAAGCTCCGGAGCTTAAAAATGTTTCCCCTACCAGCTCCGGAGTTTGCAAACAATTAAGTGTGACCCCGCCCACTTTAGTGCGACCCAGTGCACTTTTCTTGTACCTTCTCTTTGGAGGTGAAAAATCTTTGATGCGGTGCAACGATAGTGAGTGCGGGGCTCTCCTCGCTTCTGTTTGCTGCTTTTTGGCTCCCGCCCCTTTAAGAGCTACTTTTACAGAGACGAGGGGGTTGGACTTGATGGCCTTACAGAGACGAGAGGCAGAACGAGGTGAGCGGCATGCTTTTCTTTCTCTTTTTCTCCCTCCCTCACGCAGCCAGCAACCAGGAAGTGTGGAGGGGGGTGGGGACAGAGGAAGAGCGACGAACCCCTAAGATCTCTGGTCCGAATTTAAGTGGCCAGCGGATCTTAGGGGTCATGTAAAAAGGCCTTGCGTTAGCAGTAAACAGTTTTATGACTGAGACAGAGTCCTCCGAGGTCTGTTTCAGATCCTTCTTCTGCAAAAGTGACAGGATTATATTTAAAAAGACTGGTACCCCCTCTCATGGAATGATTTACAATCTTGTGATTCCATATGGACTTCTCTTTTTTAATTAGATATAATAAGCCATAAAAGGCAAAGGTCAGTTACATAGGTGAAACAATGGTCTTGGCCAAGTATCATGTCCAGGTCTTCAGGCCTCAATAACTGAAAGTGTTTCAATAAAATAGATAAATTTGCACTTTGTATGGCATTCATAATGGGGTAACATTGTGCAGAGCCCTGAGCTGTAAAGGATAAGAAACCTCTTCTTCAGTGTATCTTGGAAACTTGTGTCAGTATGCTATTAAGGATTTTATTCTAATTCTGTCTCTCTGAACTAAATCGCAGCATGCTGTGAACCATTTAATAAATTGTGTTGGACAATGCTGAAAGCTTCAGAACCACCAAATGGAGTTTTGGAATAATATTTCAATAGTTTGGTTGGACCTAGCATGAATTTTCCTGTATGTGCTTCACCTACTTCACTTTTTTTTTTTACTGTTAGTTCAGATGTAGAGGTATATGAAAGTGCTACTTTGTTTTTGCTCAATAAGAAGTGTTGTCTTGGTGAAATGAACTACAGTACTGTACTTTGAACACAGTCCTAAATGACCTTTTCAACAAAAGCACCCACCAGATTAGCAGGACATTAGCAGAAAATCCCCTTAAACGATTTGTAGGGTTTTCATGGAGGCATGGACTCTCTAGCTTAGTGATGCCACTTTTTGGTTGTCCATCCTGTTATATTTAGAGATGGGCACCAAGTGCCACTAAGTGCTTTATGACCTCACATGTGGCACCACAGAGGCTGCACTTAACCTCTCACCTATCTCAGGCAGCAGACCCACTCTTGGTTGTTGGTGCACTGCTGGATGCATGCCAGTCTGGGAAGGAGCTCAGGCTGCCCTTCCCTGCCTTCTCAGGCAACTGGTTGATCCAATAAGGTAGGATGGGGAGAATCATTCACAGCCAACAAGTGAGGAGACAGGGAAAGGACAGCCTGAGCTTCTTCCTGGATTGATGTGCCACTGGTGAAGGAAGATCTCAGCAATGCGCCAGTTATGGTGAGCTGGCCTTCTGCTCTTTGACATATGCCAGCATAAACTGGCAGTTTGCTTCTGGCCTATGCATATTCTATTAGGCTCTGAATTGTTCTAGCTACAAATGATAATTACCTTGGGGAATAGTTGAATGTTGTTTTCATAGATGTTTAAATTCTTGGCTTTAAAGTAACTTACATATTTTCCTTTATGTTGTCCCTTGTTTGCTTTATCTATCTATACCGAAAGACCCTGGTGGCACAGTTTTTATAAACATACCTGAATTAATTAACAAAAGAGACATGGAAGAAAACATTGGTGTATCAGTGACTTGATCTGGTTGCGAGAAATTTTGATAATATGATAGTGGTTAAACCCAAGTGATTATGAATATGGCCATTTAAAACTATTATCCCCCCCTTTAGTGTATGAAATACCTAATTTTCACTTAAATACAACTGACACAGAGTGCTAAACAAAATGTTTAATATAAGTTTTATGAATAACAGACTCATAAAAAAGGTTCACTGGAAAAGATGGGGAGCAGTCTAGCAGTTCACTTTCTCACAGTCTCAGTAAGCTGAGTTGAGGCTTTATCCACAATTAGGAATCTTCCAAGGAATGCCGAATCATTTAAGTGACACCGACTCTCTTATTGTGCCCCCCCCCCCGTTAGCACCAACTCTACAATTCCACAATGCTAGTACATAGAGTAAATTTATCTGTTTCAGCATTCCTCTTACATTAAGGAATCAATTAACTGCTTTCTGTGCAGGACAGACTGGTTTGCAAGAGTTTATCAAATCATACAAACAAACAACATGTACAAGTGTGCTGTTGTAACACATTAACCTGACTGTGAAGATTCTCAGTCATCCAGGTGAGTTTATCTGGAAGTTGAGTCATGAGAACTGGACTTCTTTTTCTTGATAGAAACGTTTCACTGCTCGTCCAAACAGCTTCATCAGTCTGAACAAAGCTAGTTGCAAGTCCTCCATCTTAGAGTCTGCTTTGATCTCTTGTCACCCTGGTCTGAAAAAGGCTCATGAGATGAACAATGGCCTGAATAGGCTCGTTAGGTAGACAACAGTATCAATAGCCAAGAGGTCAAAGCATACTATAAGATGGAGGACTCACAACTAGCTTTCTTTAGACTGATGAAGCTGTTTGGATGAGCAGCAAAACGTTTCTTTCTCTCAAGAAAAAGAAGTCCAGTTGCCATGACTCAACTTCCAGACATTAACCTGATTTTAATTACTAAGACACATGAACGATAGCCATCCAAAACATTTTTTATAAAATCCCCTTTAAACAAGTGAAGGTGAATACAAATTTACATATACACTCAGGGATTACAATAGCTTTAAAAAAACAGCTCATGTCCAGCTGCCCCCACCTTAAATTTTACAATACCTTTGAAAGAGATACTCACTGGCAAAGAGAATTCTGTTTCTGTAGTTCTCCTGACTCCAACCTCTTCCACTCAGGTTTTCCACTTTTTTTAAAAAAAGTGCTACACATAGCATATGTACATTCTCTTTTGTCTTCTTAAAAAGTAGATTTGTTTTAAAAATACAGTACTTTTTAGGGCCACCAGTTATCATTATAAACTGTTCCCATCTGATCCATGCTGCTGTAACTATGAGGAACCTGCTTTCCCTTGTGCCTGGCATAGCCAAGTGGAGTTTTCTGGCCTCATACAGTGATGTAGAGCTACCCTCATCTTATCACTGTGCTCTGAGACCATATCCATCTCACACATAAGGGCTTTCTAGTTTTCCTTTCAACAGCAAACATCTCACGAGGGACCTCGAGGCATACACAAGAGTATCTCCTCTTACAAAGAGGACCAAGGCTCCTGTATATGAAAGACTTTGGATTGTATTCATACACTGAAACGTTACACACGAATTCAAAAATAAAATCCTGAAAGGAGATCATCATAAAAGAACATGATGCAGACATTAGCCCTATGAAAGTAAAATATATTCAGCTCTGTTCAGTGTTGCACTTGTAATCCTCCAGTACTCCAATAAACAGCCAATGGCTACCGGGGATGGTCTCACCCCAGCAGTGTTTGCAGCCTGTGTTTTTTAAACTCACATTTAAGAAGCAGGTCTGGCATAATAATCTGTCAAACATGTTGGGACTTTCACATATATTTTACTTATGCACTGTCCACAAAATATTGGCACACAGCCTGAGGAAGAGTAAATCAGACCAAAAAGTAGCTGTTTGTCCAGTTTTCTAGTTGTCCAGTAAGTATTATTTGATCATGCCTTGGTTGAAATCTTGTTACTTATATCCACCAACACCAGCATAAACTTCAACAATGATTTGCTAGTTTTGGTGCTTGTTTTTCGTGTGTGCTAATCCACAGGATTTGCTGGGCAATAAGAAAAACAGGTGACATCTTTTAAACTGGTGGCAATTCACTGCTATACATTGTGCTGTTGGAAGTATGAGATTCTGGCTATTGGCACTTGGCTATTTGCAAGAGTAAATATACATCAACCTATGAGACAGCTTACAAAACACGAGGAACAGATTCCTAAATAATATATATATATTTACATTTTGGTTAGTACGTTTCAGTGGGTCAACCTCCAGGACCGAGTGCCCATAAGTGCTATTGTTTTGTAGCCAATTATAGATCTTGCAAAGCAGTGCTTCCTGAACCTTTTGCGGTCAGTTTCACTTAAGAATGCAACCTTATTAAAATTTATGAAAGACTTGCCTAAGTATTTTGAACATGACTGATTTTTTTACCATTGTAGATAGCACTTATAAAATGCTACTATAATGCATTATTCTTTATATTCTCCTGTGTCTGGATTCTGTCTTTTCACAGTGGTCTTGTGCAGTGATCAGACAGCCATTTAGGATTATGCTGGATCATGTTGAAAAGAGTTGCTTCACTAGGTGTGAAGTCCATTAAAATGACCTTTCCATGCATATGTGATTCAGCCCAAATCTTTAAAGAAAGAGAAGCTCTGTTGCTGGATCAAAAATGTCTGGACTGGATGGAGCAAGGGCAGTCTTGGGATTTTTTGCACATCATGTATTCTCCAGAAAATAGCTTGAACTGGACCATGCCACAACCATTTAGGTGGGGCTTTATTGCTATCTGATCATATATTCATATTAATAGCTGACAATTAATGGTGCACATTCTGAAGTTGAGCAAAAACAAAGTGGATAAATGTACAGTATCTCATTTGTGTATGGAAAATGTCAGCTAAGATACTGTTAAAAGGAAATCCTTGTGCTTTTGAGACCCACGGAGCTCTTTGTTATAAACGCAGACACACATAAAATACATCTTCCAGTATTTTAGTATTTCAGAAACATGAAGTACTCAGTACTACAATAGTGCACTTCTTCATGTAAAGCAGGAATTGGGAATCTAGCGGTAACACTGGCATAGGAAGCAGCCTGTAGTGGATTATGTGGGTCAACTACTGGGTCTCAGGGACCTTTCTCAGACATCCAGCATCATTCTTTCTGGCTGGTCTAGTGCTGCAAACTAGCCCCCAGTCCCAGATTGGGGACAGCTGAGGTTCAATGAGTAGAACCAGAAATAGTGAATGTAACTGAGCCCCTTGTGGAGAAACAAGGTGCCTGAATGAATGTTGTACTCTTGTTTCCTTACTCTAAGAAAAGACAAGTTCCAGTTCTTGGAGGCTATTGTTGAGGAGACTCACCTGGCCATTCTCACCCTGGACAGGGGTGATGGCAGTTACGCTTGCCACAGCTAATTGTGAATAACCAATGAAATGCTGGGACACATCTCAATTGTATGCCTGACATGCGCCCAACTGCACAACAAAATGTGTCCTATCCCCTCTTCAATTAAATGCAGCAAGTAACTCAGACCTTACTCAGATACCAACAGGATTCTGGCTATATATTTACAATACAATTGGCAGGTCTGAACTGCTTGATTATTTTGTACCTCTAAATATCTTCAATCAGAAGAGAAAAAATACATTTACAGATCAAATCTGAACTGGAACACACAGGACTAAATTTACCCTTTTTTCCCCCTTGTGCCAAATCACCCTCCCCACCTACTATAGAAACTGATTCTTGTTTCTGCCCTTGGGTAAGTAGCAATTGTGGATCTCTGATGGGAGTGGGAAAGGGTTAAACATCTTTCTCGGTGCCATACTTTCTATCTGGTCTGATACCCACACAGTGGCTACATTAAAAAAGAGAGAGAGATGAGAAGGGGGAAAATATACATGCAACTCAATCCTAGGTGGATTCATTCAAAACCAAGTCCTGCTGAACTCTGGTGGAGTTAAGGACAAAGCAAGTGTTCTGTAACTTACAAGTATGCACCTCATTTTGCTGTACTTATTGACATGGGATGGAGAAACTTTATTAAAACATACTGCAAGGAGGAAAGAGAGACAAATACTGTATTTTCACTTCTGAGTGGAAGGAGAAACGTAAGTCAGCATTTGAAATCTTATCCTTAAAAGGTATTAAAAATAATTAAAGGGGGTATAGAAAAAGTTGCCATGAAAATAAAAGTCATTATAGGACTAGGGACATGAGTTTACATTTCTGAACAACTGGCAGTTTTTTCGGCTAATCGTGAGAACCATAACAATACTATAACAGTACTTTGACAAAATTTGTTCAAGTTTGCCAGTTTAGCATGGAAGTAAACTGAAGGATGTGGTTATATAATAAGGTGAATATTGTTGTTTGTATGTTCATATAAAAATACCATTTGTAGGTCTAAAAGTACACCCTACTGGTCATCACATTTGTCTAAGTTTGCAATGGTCTACCGTCCTAAAACCTTACTAAATTGAAACCTTGTGGTCTAGGAGCATAGAATGACAGATTTTCATGAGTTTTAAAAGCTTGCCAAATGAATAGTTTAAAAAGAATGAAAACTGAAATAACTAGTTAGCTGAACATGTATTTGCAGATCCCTACAGTCAAAAGACTGCACCAAAAAGATAATTTTCCATTTAAATATCCAACTGGGCATCCAGTACCTTAAAATGTGCAAACCCTGCTGATAAGATTTGTTTACAGACAGTGAGGAAGTGAAAGCAACTTAAAAAGACAGGACACACAAGCAGGGCATTTACCTCATTATAACAAGATAGCTGTGGTACACAGGCCTTATCAAGATCTCAATGTAGCATAACTGATGGACACAGACACAACTCACAAACATCTAAGATTTTTCTCCATATACTTTAATTGATTTGGCTGGGGTGAATGCTTACAGTATTTTCCTGTGTATGTAATAAAGGTTAAAGTTATTTTCTTTAATATATTTTTATTTTTAACATATTTCATATTTACCCATGGTTTTAAGTAAGACGAATTAGGTAAACTTATATTGTCTGGAATTATTGCAACAGTGAAAAGACTTATACCTTGACACTCAAGATGAAATTTGATGATTGTCAAAGGTTGTTTGGTTTCATTCAGTAGTTAACCCTTTATTGGGATTGATACCAATTGTGATTAACATAGGCTTCTGATTTTTTTCTCTTTCGGGAAGTTATAGAGGTATGGTCAAGTATCAGTTTTCAAATCTGACAATTCCATATGCATAACCAGAATGCAGGGAAAAATAATTCCCATCAATATCCTGCTGCAATGTATAGAATAGTTGCTTTGGATTTTATTTCCCAGGAATGTATATAGGATTATAGTCTTAGGATAATGTGTAGTTAGTTTGACTATAAGATATTGACTTACAAATCAGGAAATTTACTCCCATTTAAATTTTGCCTCTGCCACAAGTTTACTTGTCAGCCTTAGGCCTGCCACACTTTCCTCTTCAGCACCCCACTCTAATGCAGCCTCCCCATGGTAATACAGTGATAATATTTTACTTAAGATTTACAAATGAGGTGTGGAAGTGCAATATAAATGCTAAGCATTACGTTATCATTGCTTAAATGTACAGAAAGTCTCGGTTTTAAATATTTCTTCAATGGCTATAGTGTACATTGCAGTTTTTCATTTTTTTCTAATTTATTGACATACTGTATCAGTTTTTTTCTTTTAGACCTTCTCGTGTTCAAGCTGCAATAGTTGTCAGCATCTTTGTACCTAAGGTGCACTTGTATATTAATGTCTTAAGAATGGGATAATTCCTGCAGGTGGGGTTAGGCAAAAATATTTTGCTACCTGAGGTGAAAAGGGAAATGAGTAGCCCACATAATTAAATTGTAACTGGCCCAGGGAGTGCTTTAAGTGATATGGGGAGGTTATCAAAAGCACACTTTACTGTTGTTCTGATAGAAAGGGCTTTAATTTGTTGAGTTTTTTCTCCTACTACTGAACATAGCTGCTAATAAAATGGAAGCGTCTATCAACAAAAGAACTTGCACTAGAAGCTAAGCTACTTCAAGTGGTGTTCAAGTATGTTTGGAACTGGCACAATTAGGTTTAGAGTCTGTCCCCGTCCGACTTGCAAATGCAAAGAAGAAAACAAAAGATCTTATTCATTTTGAATTAAACAAAAGGTATACATGTACGAAAATGTTTCCAGTCTTGATGCTCCATTCCATAGATCTACACAACTGATTCAGTGTACACATTCTTCATGTCTTTCTTCATGATATCCCTTTTTCTAAGCAGTCACATTCTAACACTTTGTACTTCAGAGAACAAGGAATTTCACATAGATAACACATCCCTTGGCATTACTTTGTAACAGCCATAGATTAAGAGACTCAGAGGCACATGGGTATTTGCCGTTATCAGTGAGGGACAATGTTCTTACCATATGGCTTAATTTTTGTGAAATATTTATAAACAGAAGATTTGTTTTTGAGGAAGCTTAGATCCCCATGTGAGAACTGCTCATGTCACAGTGCCTTCAAAGCATCATCAGATATTACACATTGCAACAATGGCCAATCATTCTGCAGACTTTTAAAAAATATGTATAATATCCGCAGATCACTTGTATAACTCAGATACTGGAGTGCTAAAAGCAACACAGTTCATTACTGTTTTATTTAACCTCCTGTTCTTGTGTGTCCCTTTTGCTTCTTCTGAACACATATCTAGTGATGCAGGATACAAAGACTCAGAAAATTAAGCTGCCTACTTAGCTAATTATTTAAGAAGTAGCAGGACTATATTTTTTTCAGAAGCATCCAGTCCTAATACAATATACATATTGGTTTTGAAACCCAATCCTAACCAAAATGTATCTGCCCTCAGTTTTAATGGTCTATGTCTTCAGAGTGTTTAGGACTGGGGAATTTTGGTGAGATAAATCGATTACAGGCACCACAGGGCTAACCTGAACAACATTCTGAAAATCAGTAAAATGTATTGGATCACTACAGTTGGTCAAAATATTTTGCTGCCTGAAGTGAAAGGCAAGATGGCATCCCATCAGTTTGCATTAAAAAAATACTTCCTAGGCCATCAGCTCACTCTTTCTTCAACACTGACAATGCAACAATGTTCCCTATCACACATATGACAATAGACAAACTCAGAGAGTACAGGGCAAGCTGTGTGACAAACAACTTTTTCTTCTGCCCTACCCATTTGTGCTGTCTGAGGTGACAACTTCACTTTACCTAACACTTGTGCTGGCTCACAGAAGTGGAGAACTGCAGATTCATATCAGTTCTAAGGTTTATTTCCCCACACACAGCAGGTGAAGTGGCAAGTGCTTCTTAGATTATAAAGGCTTAAACTGCAGGCATTGTGACTGGATGTTCCAACACACAGGCTGTAATAAAATAAGCACTTGACATAGAGAGATGATATGTCAGAGGAAATGGCTAGGTGAAAATAATTCCCCCTAGCATCCTAGTTATCTGTATCTTGGGGTCTTTTTTTAAGTAAGGAGGAACATTCAGTTATGCAAGACCAATGCTGCAGCCAGAGCTTCTATAGATGACACAGCCCTTGTTTGTGATTTATTGTATCATTAACTCTTTGACTCAAAATATTGATGCCATTGTTTTCAAACCAGTTAAATAAGTGCTTGTTGGCCAGAAAAATTCTAGCACTATTTTCAACATTTTGGTTAAATGTCTTCCTTTAAGTACATCTCCCATTGTGTGAGGGTTCAACCAAAATGTGAAAAATGCTCCAGCACTGAAATGGGCTGATTCACATTTTCTTTTCCACTGATGACATGACACAAAAAGAGATGTAAATCAGCCTAGGGCAGTGGTGGCAATCCTTTGGCACTCCAGATGTTTGGGACCACAACTCCCACAGGCCTTTGTCACTGGCAATCTAGGCTTGGAATTCTGGAAGTTGTGGTCCAAAACATCTGGAGCGCTGAAGGTTTGCCACCAAGGCCCTAGAGCACCTCCCCCCCCCCCAATCCAGTTTCAGCCTTGTTGGGGCTCTCTCTCATTTTCTGGATCCATTCATATCAGTTCAGGCAGGATGGTCACGTGAACCAATGTAGAAAAATGGCTGCACCACAGAATCATAGGAATGGCAAGCAAAGCCTCTCTCCGCAGGCAAGACTTTTTTCTTTTAAAAAAAAGCAGGCAAGGAAAGCCTCTCTCTGTCTGCAGGACATTTTAAATAAAACCACTTAGGATAATGACAGGTGGAAACAAGGGGAGAAAAAAAAACTCCTATTTCCTCAGCTTATTAGTAGCACCCTTGTTAACTGCACATCCTTGTAACTGCTACAATAGAACTCCAAATAAGCTGCAAGCAAGGCTTTCTTCCTCTCTCCCTGTGCATTAATGTACATAGGCCCAGAAACCTGAATTCCCCAGTGCAACTCTACATGAGTGAATGCAAGTGAATTTGCATTTCTTGGCTGTGTAATTGCACCCTGAGTTACAAAGCACAACACAAATAACACCAATAATTAGCACTGTAAGACCTTCTCTCCTACCATTCAATGAATTCCTTCCTCCTCCAGTAATTTCTCAGGTATGGCAATGACCAGAATGTAGCTTGCATTATTCAGCTGCAAACATAAATTATAGACTAGGTAACAAGCTAGTACTATATTGAGTTCATGCCTAATAACTTACAACCACCGAATGCCTGCCAGTATTCTGTTACAGGAGTCGGCAGACTTTAGGTTTGTGGGATCTGATTTGTTTTTTAAAGGAACCCCCTAGGTCCCCAAAACGGCCAGTTACAATAAAATGGCTCAAGATGATAGGCAATTACCGTACAGTATTTGCAAAAGCAGAAATGGAAATATTAACAGCTATCCATTTAGTTAACTGTTAAGCAAGTTAATAAATCCAATTCAGTTAAGGTTAGTTTTTTACAATGGTCAACTTTTTACCAAGAAGTGAATTTCAGATTGCCACTTAAATTTAAATGAGACCACCACAGCGTAACCAGAAAGAAGAAGAAAAGCCCGGCAAGAAAATAACTTTTGACCAACATAAGTAAAAATCTAAGACATATGGGAATTATTTGCTTTTTTGTTGCTTTTGAACTCTGCTGTTTCATATTTTACAGACCAGAGAGAGAAAATTCTGATCTAAAACTTATATTTTCAGCGGAAGCTAATTTTGAAGAGAAATTCTCAAGGAAATTCTTAGCATAAAATCAGAAGTTTGACAATTTAACACTTAAAGTAACTGTTTTGAAGTCAAGTTAGTTGTGTTTTAAATTTAAAGTAACAGCATTTTGATCTTATAGAATTTTAATGATTATCACAAATGCTATTAAGTACATGTTACCACTGTCCTCCCTCTGTGCAGAGCACATGCTGAAATCAGGTATTCATTTTTTATTCCAGAACTGGCACTTGTACACTAATCTACATGAATCTACTCCAATTTTTTTGCTCAGCATTTTTAAATTAGCATCCCAATTCAGGGGCTTTGTAGGAACTACTCTTAAACCATTCTGAGTTTGAAATGCTTGGTGATATACTCCTGCAAGTCACCTGGAGGTAACCAGAAGATCCCAATCTATATTCTTTCCATTCCTGTTCATTTTTAAGAAATGTAATTTTCTGCTGTTTGAACCAACTAAAATAATTCTGATTGGCAGGAAAATACTGCTGTTCATTTCCTCATCAACACTGATGGTGACTAGTTGCATCATTCCTTGCATAAGGATACTACACAGTTCAAGGATATGTATCATTTCCATTTATATTATAAAGATCTAAAGATCTGTTCAATGCATGTACTTCTAACTTCAGAAAAAAGCAGTACTTTTTCTCAAGGACAGTTAGATGAGAGGACTTTAGGCACACAATTTAAAACCATCTGCCCTTTGTAGTGAAACAAAAAACTCATTTACCTGAGATCTGTCCCTAGTTACATTTGTGTAAAACAAACACAAGACCCCCACCTCACCCCATTTCATCTTGAAGAAACAAGAAGCCAATTAAGTGTGGTGGGTCTAGTTTTTTTAAGCTGAAATAAATTCTCATTATAAGAAGACAAGTAGCTTACAAAACTTGAACATTTCCCTTCACCTTCCTATAATGCAAGTAAAACCTTTTCACATTGCTTTTGCTATATATACTATACAAGAAACGCTCTGCTAATCCATTTACTATTTATATTATCCATTTTAAATTGCAGGTAGTGAAGGTCACTCCAAAATGGCAGGCTTTTCCCCCCTTGTTACTTTCATAAGTGTTTAAGTCTGGTCAATTTTCATCATCTCGTCTATAGTGAATTGGCTGTATTTCCTGAGCTATGAATGTAGCCATCTCCTGAGTACCTGCTGCAACAACGCGGCATGACATTAGATCTAGAGGTCCACCTAATGAAAAACCAGAAGAATTTAATCAGAAAAAGAAAGAAAAAAGACACAATTTGAATCCAGAAGCAATATCTGCTATAACATGTCTCAAATTATTTCTAGCATAATCAGTTGGATGCAGGTGTTTTGATTCATTTACATATAGAAAGGAGCAACATGCAATGTACTATCTCATTATGGTAAAGAAGAAGAACATGCTGCAAAAATGAGACCACCACTGGTTGCTTGTTCATAGGAATCACTATAGCACTTCCCCTCTTATTGTTCATTTTGGTTCTGGAATACAGGACATTCACTTGTGCAATGGGTCTTTCCAGCCTGCTATCCAAGAGACAGTCTTCTGTACCACTGGAATGCTAAACAACAGTCAGGAAAGGCATGGGTTGTAGTATGTGTAGAATGGGGTGGGTGGGTGATGAAAATTGGGTGGAGATAGCATGCATGAGCTTCTATAGCACTGGACACAGGCTTCTCATTTTGGAACATTAATTCTCCCTTGGCATCCAGAAGTGCCCACCTTTAATAATAATCAAAATAAACAATCCACTGAAGCAAATGGGAAAGTTTGCCTATGAAATAACCTTATAATCAAAGGTACAACCAAAGCATTCCTCCTATGATAAAATGTTGAGAAGATCTCTAAACACAAATTCTATACACTTTCCTTTAGAATGCCTATTTGCTTACCTGACGTATCTATCACCACACCACCTGCTTCTCTGATAATGACAGTAGCTGCTGCCAGATCCCAACAATGCAAGCCAAACTGATAATATGCATCTGCAGCACCAGATGCTAAGTGACAGAGTGCCAAGGTTGCACTTCCAATTACACGAACACTGCAATAAATCAGAGTGTTGGTGGGGGGGGGGGAACAAAAGAAAAAAAGCCTATTTAACCTCAATAGTTGACAAAACATCTAAGAATGTCTACACATGAGCAATATTTTTAAATATGTCATTTCTGCTTGCATAAACTGACAGACATGAAATAAATTACATAGTTATCTTGAAAAAACAGCCAGATTTCCAGATATAGGACCAAACATCCTTTTCCTCTTTATAATTTCATTATAGATGTTAAGGTAGCAACATGTTTATGTTGCATATTCTAATTCACTTAACAATCCTGTTGAGATTTGTACCTGTGGAAAGGTGATAATTTTATCATAGGGGTAATTTTTAATAAATAAAAATTTCCTACTTGTCAAAATTCCTTCCATCCTATGGAAGCCTTAGGTGCCATGGAAAAGAATAGGGCATCCTTAGTTCACCCCTGCCCAGTGGGAGGAGATTTCTGGTGATTAAAGATATCCTCTTCCTGTCCCAAAGCTCCCATGGCTTCCTCACAATGAATGAGATTACATAGAAATCTGAAAAGCTGCAGAACACAATCCTCCAAATAATACCTTTCAACAGGAATAGCTGTGGCAGCAACAGTGTTCAGGATCAGCTTGACAAGAGGAGTATGACATTTGAAGCCCATTTCCAGGATGCGTCTCTGTGTGGTGGCTCTTGAGGCACTAACTCCACCCTCCGTCCACTCCTTGTAAAAGCCCCCAATACTTTTGAATGGCCTTTTCCTGACAATCCTCTCCAGGCTGTGGTCATTTCTGCTGCTTGTGCACCTTTTTCTTCCACACTTTTCCCTTCCAAATAATTCTATTGATGTGCTTTGATACAGCACTTTGGAAACATCCAACTTCTTTGCAATCTGTACTTTTGGGGCTTTCCCTCCTTAATACTCTTATGGAGGGTGTTAATGATGGTTTTCTGAACAACTGTCAGGACAGCAGTCTTTCCCATGATTGTGATTCCTACTGAAGCAGCCTGAGAGGCCATTTAAAGGCTCAGGAACCCTTTGCAAATGCTATGGATTCATTATTTGATTAGAGTGGGACACTTTGAGCCTAGAATATTGAACCGTTTCATACTATTCTAATTTTCTGAGATTGTAAATTTGGGGTTTTCATAAACTGTACGCCAGAATAATCAGAATTATACCAAAGTAAGGCTTGACATATCTCTCTTTGCACATGTAAGGAGCCTATCTCATATTAGTTTCACCTTTTGAGTTGACTTACTGAAATAAATGAACATTTGCACGATATTCTGATTTTTCGAATTTCATCTGTATTATTTGTCCATAACAACCTTCCTTGATAGTATAGGGAAAGGGGAGGGGGAAGTCTGGGGATATTAAATGTTACATTTTTCACTCAAACAAAAAGTTTGATTTAATGATCTGAACAGATGACTTTTATCAATTAAAATGAGGATAAAATGTTGAAGTTTTTTCCCCCTTTACAAAGTTGTTTTGATTTTGCAGAATGAAAATCTTACCCATGAGCTTGGGCCTTGAGCAATCGCTCCATGTTACTAAGAAATACTTTTAAAGTGTCAGGGTCTCGCTTTGGGCCAATCTCTGTTAATATCAAGGCCTTTGAGATATCTGCAAGATAAATGGTTGATGAATTATTGCAACAACTGTTCAAAGCAGCCTTTTCCCAATTTGCACTGTAAAACATTTTTGAGATTTTACAATAAAACTCAATTTTCATGTAGCTATATCTTTTTAAAGTTCTCTTTTAAGAGGCACTGCCTTTCCTACTAGGTTCTATATTGGCAACGTTCTGTATCTTGAAACTAGAGAAAGGAATGTATCTAATATTATCTTCATCTCAATTCTAAACACATTTAGAAATACAGTAACTGCTTATATTCATGGAATGCAGGTTGACATTCATTCAAAAGAATTCTACAACCTAAGATCATTGTTACATCTTTGGTAAAAGAAATTTTAGACTACATTAACTTAAAGACTACATTACTGTGGTATGCTGGGAATTGAAAGTTAAGAATACACTGAGAAAAGGACATCATTGCCTTTTACAGTCCCTATGAAAACAATACTTCCATCTTTGAAGGTCTGTATCAGTAAATCAGACCATCTCTCTTCAAACAAAAGATATAAGAATCATCTGGAATACCATCAATATGAGAGACTGCCAGGTCTAATTCACTCCAGTGCAAGAGTTACTGTCACAACCTCAATATGGGTTCCTTGCAATAGCTATAACATTTGAACATCTCTTTTCAGCTAATGTAACTTAAATGCCCATGCCAGCATGGAATCATAACTTTTAATGAGCCCAAAGTCAACTACAGTGGACCCTTGTATAACAAACAGTTTGTAT
The DNA here is from genome assembly GCA_037367245.1 of Phrynocephalus guinanensis. Taxonomy (NCBI): domain Eukaryota; kingdom Metazoa; phylum Chordata; class Lepidosauria; order Squamata; family Agamidae; genus Phrynocephalus; species Phrynocephalus guinanensis. The sequence continues at coordinate 66,868,668 of CM074739.1, read as the reverse complement.
AACATAAAATCTGTACAACATAAAAAATCCCAGTGATAGGGGAAATTTGCTTAACAGAATCGCCTATGGGGTGAATCCGTACAACATAAAAATGGTTGCGACTAAGGATTACTCTGTTTTCAATACATTCCTATGGGAAATTTGTATAAAGTAAAATTTGCTTAACAGAATTTCATTTGGAATGAATTAATTCCTTTATACAAGGTACTACTGTATATTCCATTTGTTCTGTGCCTTCACGTTGGAACCGACTTATAGCAATTCTAACAGAGATTTCAAGATATGTGAGATATTTAATTAATGGTTTCATTAATTCCATACCCCTGGTGAGTTTCCATCAGTAAGCCTGGATTTAAACTTAGGGATACTGACTTATTGTTCATTACTCTGTCCCCTACACCACACTGGGTAGCATATCATATTTCATTTATCTACTACAGAAAAGTTAGCCAACAAAAAGAATAAGCAGGCACCATCAGTGGTTACAGCTAAACCTGTAGTCATTCCTAAAAGGTTCATACATTGCTAAATTTAAGCTAATAAGTTATTCTTTTTAAAAATAAGAGTGACAGTTACATTAAGTCAATTATGAACTAGCACCAGTTTTCTACAGCTGTAATACTTAAGATATTTATTTTAGAGTGCTTACAAAAATCAAACCAACCTGTGACTTTTGATACCTGCAGCTTTTTGTCATTACAGTATGCCCCTTGACCTCTTCTACCAGTGTATAACCGTTCTTCAGTGCAGTGATAGATTACACCAAATTCAAGCTTTAGAGTTTTGAGAAAGACAAAGAACATGAATGCAGTTTGTATTATGTATGTACAAGTAGACACCTATTAGCACTATTTTAGTTCCTTACTGTTGCACCCTAGGCTACCTCTAGTAATAAGATATGTTTTTCTTATTATTCCAGACACAGCTTTACATGCTATATAACATGTAAGATATGAGTCATTTTTGTCACACTGCCATGGCTAGGGGTCCTTCTTGCATTATTGTGATTATAGTGAAGCCATAGGAAATTCTCTTATAGTGAAGCCATAGGAAATTCTCCTTGTTAGCAGTTCCTGTCTGTTCTACCTGTTGGTTCCATCATTTGGAAGGGTTTTCAGTGGCTGGCATGAAACAGCTCTTATGTAATAATTGATCAGTAGATGCAGATGAGCAGTAGACACAGAACTTTGTTAAGAACAAAAATGTGCAGCACTCCTTCCTTCAGAATCACAGAGGCATCCTGTTTAATGTACATTTGTATCTGCAGAGCTACACAACAGAATTTTTGCTAAAGCATTCTGCTTTAGTCCACCAGTAGATGCAATCCCACAATTAGGAAGGGATGTCTGTGATGACAGCAGACAAGTATTCTAAATCACAGATTACCAACAAACATTCTACTATTTTTAAAGAATAAATGCAAAGCCTGTTGAATTTCTTCTAGTTTTTCCCTGCTTTCATTCCCTAGCCATTTTGCTTCGGGATTCTGAGAGGGCAAAGGAGCACTGTTGAGGAAGACAGGTGAGCTGTTCAGGAGGAGGAGCGCTTGAAGAGCAACATCCCACTTCTATTTGGTTGCAACATTGTCTACTAATCTTAAAACCATTCAACATTTGTAACAAGTGTCTTTTGTTCCTGCTAGCTGGAGCTGCAGCCTACCTTACCAACATAAAGAATATTATATTATACCTCTTTGTTAACAGCAAATCCAATGCTAACAGCCACAGTTGGAAACCTGAGTGAATAAAATCAATTGTATACTTTTAATACCTTCAATACATAATGATTTTCAACTAGTTACCAATAATATCATGGGCTAACTAATGGTTTTATCAAGGTAGACAGACAGACACATTTTAACATCAAGGAGCTGAGAAACAACAATAGCTGCTGTTCCAGTATGAAGGTCTGAGTTCATTTCAGGTACCAGATTCTAAAGGGCTGCTGCTGTTACTGATATTCTATATAAAAAAAACCCTCAGATATCTGAGGTATCCAATTTAAAATCTGCATAGTAAAAAGCCATATACTTTATACTAGTAATTGGTTCAAAATCCATTTGATGGCAGGCCAAGTACTTTACAAAATATAATAAAGATGTAAATCATGAGACTTTTTTCTTAGAGAAACAGGGTTTGAAGATTATCAGAGTCAATGTATCAGTCACTTCTTTTTGGTTTTTTTATGTTCACTGTACATTAATTGCAATTTCATGGTAACTAATCTCAGTAAGCAGTTACAACCAACAGTTAAAATTACAAATTATGAATGGCCAGAATACTCTTGGGGTGATTTATGCTATGCAAGTATGACAATATAATCTTTGCACAATGGGAATATTGAATTTAAATTAATAAAACCTTCCCATTCCTCCCTTTAGATTTCGAGGCTCCCTGGGGCTGGCTCCCTTTTGCTCTGGGGAAGCCTTTGGGAGCCTTGAGACAGGGGAAAGAAGACTTTAATAGCCAGAAATCACAGTCAGATGGTCAACAATAGTACTAATTCCAGTGGTGATGATTTGACAATGATTTTTGGCTATTCAAGTGCTCCCCCTCTGAATCTAAGGCTCCAAGACAAATGGGAACCCTGAGGAATCTGAAATGGGGTACGGAGAAGCTTTCCATTAATTTAAATTAAGCATTCCCATTGCACAACAATGACATCATGCAACTTTTGCAGCATAAAATTTCACAAGAATATGTTGGCCATACATTGTATTGAAAGATAAAATAGTTTCAACAGATTCAACCAAATGAGCAGCGAACAAGATGACATTTTACGTCAGGATTATGTTTGGTTTGCCAAATTAACATCTTTATTTAGATCAAAAGATAAAGAAATGTGTAAACTACAGCTTGTCAATACAAATATTAGCACAACTAATTGTTTTTACAATAATATTCAAAATGCAGAGAATTCTCTTAGAACAGGACTGCAAGCAGGCAATAAATTTTTTTCAGAGGAGCTACAATTGACCCCTTTCACTTTCATTTTGAAACATCTGTCCTAATAAGAACAGAGAGAAGGGGAAAAATGCATCAAGTGACATGTCCAGTGCTCTGGAAAAATATCTAGACATTGTTCTTTTGAGTACCATCCTTACTTATTTAAAATGTGAACAGGAGAATATGAACATTTAAATGAGTAAATTACTTCTGAGTGTCAATAAATTTAATGTACAGTATATGCAAGCAAGTCTTATTTGGATAATTGGGACAGAAAGATATGTCTAGTTGAGAAAAGAATAAATAAGTGTCCTTCTGTGTCTTTACCTATGAACAAAATTGCAGGTGCCATCAACAGGATCAATAATCCATGTAGGACTGTCATTGAGTATGCACTTTGAACCAGCAGCAGTAGCTTCTTCCGCAATAAACCTGTAATTAACGCGCAGTAACACCATGGTTGTGAAAATTCAAATTAAAGTCTTATTGAAGCCTGATACAGTATGTGTGTCTGTTAAGAGAAAAGGCAGTTTAAGCATTGGCAGTATCAGCTATCTGCTTAAACATCTAAGTTTAAACATCTAAGTTTAAACAGGTACTGTGCTTGATGAAAAAAATCACGAAACCACCATTAGCATTTAGAAAAAAACCATAAAAAAAATAAGTCACAATAAAGGGATAGCAGGAATGCCTTGCATTATATCAGATATTTCAGATTTATTTATTTATTTGATTTGATTTGATTTTTATACTGCACCATCTGACCAACGGTCACTCTGAGTGGTTTACAAAGCGCTCAGGTTTTCCAGTTGCTTGGAAAGCCTGAGGAAATGTTTAGCACAGTTTAATTAAACCAGCAGAAGTTGATCATACAAGTAGACTGGAAATATTTAATCATTTACAAATTTAAAAAAATAAAACTTATATTGAAACAGGACAAATATATTTATTTATTCCTTTTTTGAACGAGAGGCTGAATCCTTATTTTCTATGTTAGACTGCCACATGCAAGAATTAATCTGGTCCAATACATTTTAAGGAAAGGATTGTGTTCCATGACAAGTCTCAACTGGGATAAAAAATAATGGATTTTCTAGCGATTCCCTGAATATATTATTACAATTAATTGCATTTTCTAACATTTTTTGCTTGTGCATTCCAAAGTCAGGAAAGTTTATGCACTGCACACAATAACCTGTCAGGCATGTCCAAAGTCAGGCCCAGGGGCCAAATGCGGCTCGTTTTCAAATTTTGAGTGGCCCACAGCCTCTTCTCCCCACCAACTCAGCCTGTCATGCATCCCCATCAGATGGAGGCATCAGATGGCCCTTCCCCATAACAGATGGAGGGATCAGCTTGCAGTTTTATGGCTTGCCTGCCCTCCCTGCCTCTGTCCACCAGCACCCAGCCACCTGCCCAGCCTACCCGCCCCTGGCTCCGTTGCTGCAGCATCCTCCCTTCCTCCTTGCATGTTATAGAGACTTGTCCAAAGTCTGGCCCAGGGGCCAAATGTGGCTGAATGGTTGGCCCCCACACATTTTCACCTCACCAAATCTGGCCCTCCTTGCAAAAAGTTTGGACACCCCTGACCTAAGTGGTCATCTAAGGGATCACTTAGTCTGCTTGCCCATGTTCCATCTCTCAAAGTGAGATCTGAGAACATTGCTGATTTGTTTGTCTAGCTATCGATCTCTAGTTTGGAGTGTAATGAAAAGGTGTCAAAGACATTTTTGTACTGTCAGCCAATTTAAGGGCCTGCTAAATTGTCTGAGTGCATTTTTTTCACTAGTAAAAAGATATATACATTCCCAAAGATGAAAACAAAACAAGTAGTCTCTCAGACATCTGACAAGAGTCTAGAATTCTAGATGTGGCACAAGGGATTGTTTTGTGTGAAACCATGTTTTGGCCATATTATATTTGCATCTCTACCTTCTAAACCTTCTGAATATTGCTTTGCATTGCAAGATATTATACTGTAAACAATTTAAGCCCGATCCAAAGGTGAACCCTCATTATTTTTGCATTACTGTGAACATCCATACTGTTCTTAGAGTAAATTTAAAGCTTTAAGTGTTCAAATAAGACTATATTATGACTCAGCAGTTGTTTACCATTCTATTCTTCTGAGTGTGGTCTTGGATCTTGCAGCTTGCCCAAAGCTACACAGGCTGACTCTTCTCCTGGGATGCTACAGGGTATCCAACTCCCAACCATATCTGCCCATTGAGCTATCTAGTTAGCTACTATTCACTAATAATGAATAATAAAAAAGTACCCAAAGGTCAGAGTGTCACTTCACAAAAGGGGATCTAAAACACATCCTGTATTAATGGTATCCCATGGATCAACTTTATTAATGCATAGGACAGAAAGTAGAAGATTCTGTTGGGCTAGATGTACATTCTAGCCAGCACAGGTAACTAAAGATGTATAAAATATCCCATTGTGTCACTTGTCAAAATGGTCTCCAGTTTCACTTGGTACAAGAGTGTCATCAAGTTTTTCAAGATGACTCAGAATTTAATATTTATTATTTTCCCACCTCATCAAAGCTATTGTGTCTCTATTAAACCTGCATGAGAACTGCTTATAAACATTTTAGCTTAGAAATTTACAGGGCTTTTTTTTTTCATTATCTGAACAGATGTCCACTAAGACAGGCAGAAACCACTATATTCATTTCACTAACGGAAACCTAATCTGGATTTCAGAATAAAGAGGCAGACGTATTAAAAAAAAAACAACATACTTGTTTCAGCCTCCATATTATATCAACCTAAAAGCTACTGTGCTGTTTGAACAGACTAAATTCAATCAAATATGCTTTTATTGTGCATGTTTATACAATATCCCTACCAGTACTGTCCATTCTCTACTGGAAAACAGCTCACTATTACTGTCACTAGTTTTTACAAGAGACCTAAAAACAGGATCCAAGGTTAAGAGACACTTGTCTCCCCATCTGTGATATCTCCTATCTTATTACCCTTCACAGTTGTATTCTCCTGAATAGAACAAATGTCAGAAGTTTTACTTCTGAACAGAAGCATGGCTTACTGTTCATTTTGCCATCCTATCCACGGGCAATGATCACATAACTGATAATAACATGTGGTTTCTTTCAATTCAGCTGGAACCAGTATGATACAGTGATTAGAAAACTAGGATCAATGAGACCTATGTTTTGACTCTTACAGGGTCACAGATGTTTATAAGGTGTCCTTAACAAGTTATCTACTTCACAATATAGCTACAGCTCGATAAAACAGATGGATGAAATAGAAATGTAATCAGAAATTGTTGCTCTCTCTTTTTTGGGGGCGGGGGGATGCCTTGGCCAACATTCTATTGTCTTTGGCATTTGCTTTATGTAACTTACTGTGGCTAAGTGACAAGGTGCAGGAGTGTGTCTTGAGCATGTGTCTGGTCACACACCCAACTGTACAGTGTACTGTAGATAATCCTGGCATTTTGCCAAAGCTGCAACTGGCTGTGACAAGTTGCACAAGCATTTCATGAATGTTAATAGGAATTTGGCCATTGGAAAGTGAAGCTTTTCTCAAACCACTGTAAAACTATGTGAGATGTTACATATTAAATTCCAAGATTTATCACCACATGTACACTTGACAAAGAGCTCTCACAATCCCAGCACTTCATAGAGTAACGCTTGTTTAAGACACACAGTTGTCCCCACACATACAGTGAGCACACCATGTCGATTAAGGGATACTCTTCAATCTCAGAAAATTATGTTTCCAATGTGGAGAAAACATACAATTCCTAGGATAGTACCATGGCAGACATACCTATGAGACGGAAACTTCTCTTTCAGAGCAGAAACAATCAGATTTTCAACAAAATGATCCGTTTCTGTTACAAGGTCTGCTGCAGATGTTTTGGTCGACACCTGTTTTTCTTCAGTGAGGGCTTTTCTAATAATCTAGAAAGAGCATATCAGATATTACTTCACAGATTAAGCCTAGAAAACCAAATGTCCATAAAAGTCTCAATAAAACTAAACAAACAGCAAACTAGTAAATGTGAAGTACAAATGGAAGGGACAGGATTGCAGTTTGAGACTGATAAACAAATAGTCAAAGAATACTTTTATTACTTTAGATGAGTTTAAATCTGCAGAGCTGGATTAACTACATCCAAGAGTATTGAAGGAACTAGCTGAAGAATTCTCAGAACCACTATCTATTAGTTTATTTAAATCATGGTAAAAATTCAGATTATTGGAGGAGGGCTACCATTGTCCCTGTCTTCAAAAAGCACAAAAAGAAGTACCTGAAAACTATGGACCAATCAGCCTGATATCAATTCCAAGGAAAATTCTGGAGCAGATTATAAAACTGCCACTCTGCAACCACTGGGAAAACAATGCAGTAATAACTAGAAGCCAACATGGATTTGTCAATAACAAATCCTGCCAGACTAATCAAATCTTATTTGTTTAATTATGTAATGTCCCTGGTAGATGGTTGGAATGCAATGCAGTAATATATCTTGATTTAAGCAAAATCTTTAACAAAGGTCCCCATGATATTCTGCTTAGCAAGATAAACAGGAGTGGGCTGGATAGAACAAATGTCAGGTGGATACACAGTTGGTTACAGAATCATAATCAGAAGAGTTCTTATCAATGGCTCCTTCTAAACTGAAATTAACAAGTTAGATATCACAAGGCTTTGTCCTCGGTCTGGCGGTCTTCAAAATTTGTATTAATGACTTGGATGACAGAAGTGCAAGGAATGCTTATCAGATTTGCGGATGACACAAAACTGGGTAGAACAGTTAATACCTTGGAAGACAGAAATAAATACAGAAAAGTCTTGATAGGCTTGAGCACTAGGCTGAAAAGAGAATGAAATTTTACTGGGATAAGTACAAAGTTCTACATGGGGATTGGGGGGGGGCACAGTTACAAGATGGGATGCTTGGCTCAGTAGTAAGAATGCTCTTCCAGAAAAGAAAACAAAGAGGAAATGTGGTAGCACTTTCTAAGTGCTTGAAAGATAGTCATGCAAAGGAGGGATCATCTCAAAGTGCAAGAAGACACTTAGTTATGGGCTCAAGTAACAGGAAACTAGATTTCAGTTTATCAGGAAAAACATCATAGCTGTTAAAGCAGTACAACAATAGACCCAATTTGGTGAAGGTTCCAACACTAGAAGCATCCAAGGGAAAAACATGGTCCTAAATCCAGTTGCCATCCCCAGATACAGCAGACTTGCTGAACGGAAAGTTAACACTCAGGTAAATTCCATCCATCCAGTGGGGTTACTCTTGTGGCAAGTAGCAATTGGAGTTAATTTTTGGTTATTCTTACCTGCAACAGCTTTGACAATAATGTGCTGGTGCTGACATTAACATGACATCTGTACTTCAGAAAGAGCTTTCTGTTAGAGATGGACATGACTCTTTCAGTGGCTCACTTAGTGGTGAAGCAGATGTTCAGTCCTTCAAAGTCCCATGTCCTCTAGCAGGCACCCCTCAGAGGCAGTGGTCTGTTTTTCCTTCCCAGCCTCCTTTGGGCAATGCCCTTGACTGGTGCCTGACAAAGCAGCAGGGTTTTGAAGTGCCAACACCTATTCAGGCACTAAACAAATTAGTAAACTGCTGAACCAATGAATGGTTTATGCCTGTCTCTATTTCCATTATATAAGATTAAGATGGCAAACTCCCCATCAGTTTTGCTCAACCCCACGCCTTCTAGATTTGCTAGACTACAACTCCCATCACCCTCATCCTCACACAAAAAGGGAGAGCAGCACCTTGGCAAACAGCTGCTCTACTCTCTCTTTTTACACTCAGTGGAGAAATTCATTTCCCACTGGATTTCTATCACTAAAGGCTTCATCATGGTGGGGACCATTCCCATTTGCAGTGCTGTTTTGAGACTCTCAGATACAGGAACGTAAGTGGTTGCTGTTGATTTTGGTAAGGTTCTCCAAAGTGCACTTGCTGTCCTGTAACTTCGGTTGTACTTCACATGTTATAGCAAGTGAAGCTTGATCTTCAATGAAATACAGTGAAGTTGCTTGGAAATAGCATCTGATGATGGTTACATACTAATGATATTTTACATGTGGATGTAGGTTAGCTTAAAAAATTGGAGTGCTCTCCAGTTGCTAGTCAATAGAATTGCCTTTTTAAAGTTTACACAAAATGTTTTTACTTACAGTTTACACAATATGTTGCTCTTGAACAAAACAAGGACAGTATTAAGGGTTAATAGTAAAGTCCCAGCTGAGAGAGGTATCCACTTGCTCAATAAAGTGAGACAGTGTCTTTCCTTGTTTTTTTTAAAAAAGGTCCATAGTTCTTTTAAGAGAGGTGGTCTTTGTTATGATGGTTAAACCCTTGTGGAACCCTTTCCAACTTAGCAGTCTGTGATTCCTACAATGCAGGCCTTCAAATGTTCATTACACTTACATATCCCAAGCTGTATTACCCTTCAAGCATTAGTGGCAGGGCCTTTAGATGATTACCACTTCATAGGATTGCTGTTAAGTCAGGGCTAATTTTACACAGCATGTAACAACACGACTGCTGGCTTTAAGATAAGGGTTTTAATAATGTTTATTATTCAGCATTGTAGTATTTAGGTCTAGTTTTAGACATCTTTCGTAAAACTGTGTATTAGCTCTAACCACTGCTCATTTTCTTGGGACTACATTACCCTAAAAGTAGTCAACAAAGATTTAAGTAAGCACTTTTGTTTAAATATACTACAGTACAGTAATTAGAGTAGGGGGGGTCATTAATTTGATTTAAGCGTGGTCTTTTTTTAAACTGAAGTATTTATTTTAAATATTTCCAAGTCTCTTTTTTGACCCTAGTCCATTCCAGATTAGCATCCAAGTATAAAAATGAAAAAACTCAAACTCAGAAAAGGGAAAAGGAAGTGTATTAGACTGGCTTGTGATTAAGTTCTTCAGTAAACCAGTTGTGGGTAGTCAGAGTGCAAGAGTGGGTGGATAAGTTGTAACTTGCTATTATTAATGTGTACTTAGTAGTTGCTGGAGGCAGAAATGCCAGTTCAGATAAGCTGCTGCCTTTCTTCAGTAATGGGAGAGGGAGAAATGGGGAGAAATTAGAAAAAATAGGACTTGCACACTCTAAAAGTATTTGACCTTGTATTGCTCCTATAGCAAGCTAGCAATGAAGAACCTTATCATTCATTTTAGTCATTAAATTAGAAGAAATGCACGATTGGCTTATGGGCTTCCAAATTGCTGTTCAGCAATGCGGAGGTTGATTTTGCTACACATGCTTGCTTACGCTGTGCTGTCTTTATTGCTTATTTATTTGATTCAAACTCTACATTTTTCACAGAACAGGTTTGGAGCCTCTTGTTTCTTTATTCATTTGGAATACTGTGTTTTTACCCCGCCTTTCTCCTTGGAAAAAGGACCCAAGGCGTTCCCGTTCAGAACCTGGGGAGGAAGACCGGTGGCCCCTCTTCTCCGGGGACCCCCCCCCCCGCTCAGGAAGCCTGGCGGGCGGGTTGGGGAGGGGGGGTGACCCCGGTTCGGTCGAAGCACGTGGCTGTTGCTCACCTGTCCCGCCTGGAGCGCCAGCTGCACCGCCACCTCCAAGCACTCCTTCCAAGGGTCGCCGCCGCCGCCGCCGCCACCCACCGCCGCGGCCCCTTCTCGCTCCCGGCTAACTTTCATGGCCGCCGCCTCCTTTCCTTGGGGACCGGGGGGGGGGGGGGCGGCTCTGGGTCCTAAATGCCTGGGAAGAGAGGTTGAGGAGGGAGGAGGCGCGCTTGGGTGCTTTCAACTTTCTCGGCGCTGCTTGGGCTTCTCCTCCCCCCACTGGCCGGACGGAGTTGTTTACTTCGGCCGCACGAGGCGCCGAGGGCGACTCTCCCCGTCCGCCGCCTCCTGCGTCCAGCCCCGCCGCTGCCTCTTCCGGGCGGTGCCCCCCCCTCTCTCGCCTTCTCGGACTTGCCCAGCCCGCCGCGCTCCCTGGGAGAAGCCGCGGAGCGACGCGCAGACCCCGCCTTGGCGCCGCCTCCGTGCGCAGAGTGGCGGCGCTTTCGCGGCAGCCCTTCCGCGCGGCAGCCCTGGCGCTGGCTGCGAATTTGAGGAGGCGCCTCCGGGCTTGGTTGGAGCAGCCGCGAAGGCTGGGCCCTCCTTAAGCAGAGGACGAATCACGGGCCGGGGGCGGGGGCGCGTTTGTGTCTCAAATAGGAGGTGGCTCACAGGAAGCGCTGTGCTTCTCACGGTCACCTTCTCTTCGTCCCGCATTTCTCTCCCCCCCCCCCACACACACACAAAATCCTTTGGAGACCTGGGTTGTGTCTTGGTCAACCCGCCCCCCTTGAAGTCCTGGCAAACGGGTTTTGCGCTTCCCGTTACAGATTCGTTTTCTCCAAATTTTCACAAGCACTACCGACTTGTGAATTTAAAAAAAATAGAGAGAGAGAGAGAGTGGCGTCTGAAAATGTGGTTTGCTTCCACTGTGAGAAGTATATAACAAGGTGCTGGTGAGGCAAATCAGCCCTTGGGCTAGGAGAGAAGATTGTAAGAAGCAACTAGCCTGTTCTTTAAAAAGATTCTTCTAGTTAAGGGCCCAACCAGTGGTTGAAGAGATGGCACCTCTTAGGGTGCAACCATTCTCAGAGCGTGATCAGATAGAGTTGGCTGAGGGGACAAGAGAGTTCACTCCTTTTTTGTGTCAGCTGCAGGACATAATAATTGCTGGTGTGAAGGAGTCTGTTCCCAGAGCATGTCTACCTGCACCTTTCTGGGTCCCTGTCAGGGACCTCTCCTTTTTGGTGTGGGTAGGGTCACCCTTAAAAATAACAATTTTTGAATATTGGCAAATTAAACCCTTCTCTGTACTTCAGTGGAAGTGCAAAGAACGGTTTTTTTTAAAGATTCTGTTAGGGCAGTACTGATGTAAGGCATCACTTACTACATTTGTTTTTCAAATAGAAAACTTCCCAGAAGTGGGAGGAATGGGAATGGGGAAACAAGGGGCATTTCCTCCATTTTCTTTCTCCAGCCTCATGGTGGAGTGGTTAAATGCCTGTACTGCAGGTAAAACTGTGCTCACAACCTGGGGTTCAATCCCAGGTAGCAGGCTCATGGTTGACTCGTCCTTCCATCCTTCTGAGGTCGGCAAAATGAGTACCCAGCTTGCTGGGGGCGGGGGGAGCAATGTGTAGCCTGCATACTGTAATTAAATTGTAAACCTCCCAGAGACTACTTGAAGTGGTATGGGGCAGTATATAAGCAGAACACTTTGCTTTGCTTTCTCTTGTCTTACAGGTCTGGTCAAGAATCTTCCTGCAGCCAAATCTATTTTTTAAAAATTAAAATTTGGGCCCTCTATTGGGTCTTTATTTATTTTATTTTATTTTATTTATTATTATATTTATATCCCACTTATCTTCTGTAAAGAACTCTAAGCGGCTAACAACAGGCGATCAAGTGCCAACAACCAATAATAATATACAAAACAAATATGACAATGACAATATAAAAAAACATCATAACAAGTAAAAAGCTAGAAAAATTCTAAAAATTCTAAGGCATCCCTAATCGCCGGCAAGGCGAAAATTCTAGACAATACCAGTAACGATGGCGGGGGGGGGGGGGGAAACTTTAAAGCTCGCCAAAGGCCTCTCGGAATAAAAAAGTTTTTAAAGCTTTCCGAAAGGCCTGCAGGGACTCTGCAGAGCGCACTTCGTTGGGGATGGAGTTCCATAGGGAAGGGGCTGCCACCGAGAAAGCCCGGTTCCGGGTGACCGTCTTCCGGGCCTCTCGCGGAGTGGCAACCCGTAACGAGTGCGCTCGCAACTGCTGAACAGGGCGGGCCGAGATGGATCGCTGGGCGATGCGCTTTGTCAGGTAGTCCGGTCCCAAGCCATGGAGGGTTTTATAAACTAAAACCAAGACCTTGAATCTAATCCGGGCCGCAACGGGCAGCCAGTGCAGGCGGGCCAGGACTGGGGTGATGTGGTCGTAGCGACACCCACCAACCACCAGACTGGCCGCCGCATTCTGAACCCACTGCAGACGCCGGAGAAGATTCAAGGGCAACCCCATGTAGAGGGCGTTGCAGTAGTCCAGCCTCGAGATCACCAGTGCTTGGACCACTGTTCTCAGAGAGTCAGCATCCAGGTACGGGCGGATCTGGGCGATCTGACGAAGATGGTAATAAGCAGCCCTGGTAACCGATGCCATCTGGAACTCCATGGACAGCGCCGGATCCAGGACCACGCCCAGATTCCACGCCCTCTCCACTGGCTGGAGGGACCCCCCCCAGACAGGGTAGAGGGCCACCGTACCCAGATGGTGAGCTCCCAAAGAACATGGCCTCCGTCTTCTCGGGGTTGAGCTTAAGCCTGTTCGCCCCGGTCCAAGCCAGTACGGCGTCCAGGCACTCATCAAGGATCCTCACAGCTTCCACTGCAGAGGTGGAAAAGGAGAGGGATCCGATACCAAACCATAAAAGGAGCAATATAGTATATGCAGTCCAATGCAGTGAAGAGTGTTTAGACCTCTACATTGGGGAAACTAAACAGCCATTAAACAGAAGAATGGCCCAACATAGGAGAGGTAACAGCTCAGGACCAGAATCAGCAGTACACCTCCATTTGAAGGAAAAAGGCCACTCTTTCAAAGATGAGGATGTACACATATTAGACAAAGAAGAGAGGTGGTTTGAGAGAGGAGTAAGGGAAGCCATTCATGTCAGCATTGAAAATCCCTCCCTCAACAGAGGTGGGGGGCTCCGGCATAGTCTAGCTGCTACTTATCAGGCTGTACTTTCCACAGTACCCAGGCAAATCAAGGAGCCTTCACCACCAGGTCACAGCTAACGACCCATTCTTGACAGCCAATGACCCATTCTTGATGGGTTTCAGCACCTTAGGCCATTGTTTACCTTAAGGCCATGGACACTAATGTCTCCCTAACGAGCCTATTCAGGCTTTGTTCATCTTATGAGCCAATCAGACAAGGGGACAATAGGTCAAGCTGACTATAAGAAGGTCTCTTGCACTAGCTGTATTCAGACCGATGAAGCTGTTTGGATGAACAGCGAAACGTTTCTATCTCTCAAAAAAGAAGTCCAGTAGCCATGACTCAACTCCCAGAGAGATAGAGCTGCGTGTCATCAGCGTACTGATGACAGCAGACTCCAAATCTCCTAATGACCCCAGCCAGCGGCCTTACATAGATGTTAAACAGCATGGGGGACAGCAACGACCCCTGTGGAACCCCACAAGGGAGTATCCAAGGGGCCGACAACTCCCCCCCCCCATACTGGACGTACTGAGGACGGCCCTCCAAGAAGGAACGGAGCCAACTGCAAGCAGTGCCTCCGATTCCCACCTCAGAGAGCCGATCCAACAGGATACCATGGTCGACGGTATCAAAGGCCGCTGACAGATCCAGGAGAACCAACAGGGTAGAGCAACCCCTGTCGGCTGCCCGGATCAGGTCATCTTGTAACGCAACCAAAGCTGTTTCGGTCCCCCGACGAGGCCTGAACCCGGACTGGCATGGATCAAGGCACTGCCGATCCTCCAGGTACGACTGCAGCCGGACCGCCGCCACCCTTTCAGAATGCTGGTGGGGGCAAGTTATAGATCTGATTGGTAAGTTAGTATGTACAGTACTATGTTGTACTGTACTGCTATTTGTCCATGTAGTTCAGCTAGTACATGGGGTGCACTTACTTAGCATCAAGTTCATTACTGCCTGCAGAAAGCCCAAGGAATTTAGGTGTTCATAGGTTTTAGGTTAGTACCTGAAATGGAATTCAGAATGCTGACTTGCAAAGCACTGGTATAATGACATTCCATTTATTGCACCTTGTGAAGTTGTCACAATCAGTTTTCAAAGGCAGTTATATCTGCTGTGGTTGGCAGAGTCTACTGAAAGGAACATTACAGTCAGTTTAAGCAAGGTTCCCCCTGCACATGCGTGCTAGTTTTGCCCAACTCTAGGAGCGGTACTCATCTCCATATTCAAGCTGAAGAGCCAGTGTTGTGCAAGTCTGTGGCCACATGGCTGGCATGGCTGAAAGGAATCACTGTTTTACCTTCCCACTTTTTACAGTGGTACGTATTTATCTACTTGTATTTACATGCTTAACTGTTAGGCTGGCAGGAGCTGGGGTTATCAGCGGGAGCTCGCTCCACTGTATGGCACCCAGGATTCAAACTGCCAAGCTGCCAACTTTACAGCCTACAGTTTTTGGAGATTTTACTTCATATTGAAACAGAATACGGTAGTGTGGAGTAACAGAATCCAGTGGAAATGAAAGGGTACAGTTCTTCCCTGTTTCAGACGCCTCTGCTCCCCAAACCACCTCTGAAATGTTGGGAGAAGTGGAGCTAGTTTTTGCATGGCACAGGATGTTGTAGGAGAAGGGAACAATTATGTATTTATTCTTCAGAAGAGTACCTTGTTATGATACTTCCAATGTATTTTGTTTTGTGTGTGTGTTAGTTAAGAATAAGGTAAAACACCAGTTCTGAAAATAGATGAATAAAATAAAGCAAAGTTCTTTTAAAACATCTTTGAGTAAAATTCATGTAGACATGATATACACATGTTAATGTAAAGTTCTTCTGAAATTTGAAAATCTTTCTTGTATTTTCAGTTTGACTATCAGTGAATTTAGCCATCTTTTCCTATAGTAATAGAGATCAGATGCTAGGAATTTAATATTCAGCATTTCTGTTCCTGCTGCAGCCAAGGTTTTCCTGTTGGAACATGCTTTGTAGATATCACATGAGAAGCCAGATTTACGCATAATGAAATGTTACTCACTGGAACATGAACACTGCATTTCTACAAATCTGCTTCTGTTTTCCTCACAGCGCAGGAGCTGTAGGACCAGATTGTGAAAAATAAAGCAAACATTGATCCATTGTGGGATGGTGAATCACAGGCAGTTTGGGAACCATTATTAGCAATTTCATATTCAAATAGACACATAGAAAGAGGGACACACCTGTTCCCTTTCCACAACGACTGCACAGAGAATTGTGTTAAAATATGGAGTCAATGTGTCGCCACAGAGGACCCATTCTGATAAGTAAGATTAATATTTTAATCTTACTTTTCAAAGAAAGTTTGGCTTTTTTAATTTATTCAGTATTGCATACATGTAGAAATGTTATACAGTACTTATCCCTCATTTTGATACTAAATTATACAATATTTCTAAAATCTGAGGAGTAGTCATGATGTATGGAAGTTATGAGGGCTACATGTTTTTCATGATAGTGACCTTCTGCCCTCCATTATAAGAAGCATCAAGCCTCTAGAGATCAGATGCTAGGAATAGTATATTGTCTTGAAGTCCCCACCCATCTGGTGATGAGGCCACTCTGGGCGGTTTACAACAATTCTACATAAAACTGCATTCTGATATATTACCCTACTCTTTCTTATACATCACTTCAGTTCACTCTGCATTACAGGTGTTTACTAGTTGTTGGACTGTATCCTAATCTGGATTTCATAACCTCTGATTCAGCGTTTCATAACCACATCATTTCATAATTTCATTTCTCAGATCTCTGTAGATGTTCTTTATTTAAAACTGCTAATGAAAAACAGCCTCAGCCTGATTAGACTCAAACTGAAATCCAGGGTAGGTGTTGAAATTATCTGGTCCCAACAGAGAAGACCTCAATATGTCTGATTTCCATGCTATTGCTGCTTGTTCACCTGCCTACCAAGGGCCGAACTAGATTGATGATATATTAACATGTTAGCAGATATTTCTTAAGAGGAGATTTTTTGTGTCTGTGTGTTTGTCTCTCTGTGTATGTGTGATCTGTAGCACATTACAGTCAACAGACCCCCTCCCCCAACTCTCACGTCATAGAAAGGTAAAGCATTTTAAAGCAGAAATCAATGTAGTGATCCTTTGGCAACAATTTGCTGCCTTCTTCTTACACAGTAACTGTGCTGTACAAAATGTATGATTGTTTATGATTTCATTCACTACAGCTTCTTTAGCCACCAATTTACCTAAAAGAAATATACAACACACCTTTTTGACACAAAGAGTAATTCAATAGAAAATTAAATTGATCTATAAGTTACTTTGGAAACTTAAGAAAGAAAGAAAGAAAGAAAGAAAGAAAGAAAGAAAGGTCAAAAAGACAATTTCACACTTGCTCAAGGGCAATACTAACAGATTTGGCTGTTTAAGGCTGCAGTCCTGTATTCATTTATTTTATTTTAATCATTACATTTGTAATGCCTAAGTGCTAATCTGGGCAGCTAACACCAGCTAAAAACATGGCTACCTATCTGGCCCACTGAGACATAAATAATTTTGCAGATCAAAGCAGTAATAACCCAAAATAAACTTGTACACATTTGCTTGGGAGTAAATTCCAATGAATGTAATCAGATTTATTTCTACACAAGCTTTCAAAGTCAACTTGATCTACTCCATGAAGATGTTTTCATATGTAGTAATTTTATTGTTGTTACATGCTGTCACGTGTAACAGTAACTCTACAGTAACTGTAATATGAGTTTCAAGGTCTGTGAAATATTCCAGGAGTGGTTTATCTGTACCATCTCTGAGTGAATTTCCATGGCAAAGTGAGGATTTGAACCCAGATCTCATGAGTTCCAGTGAGGTACTATGTCCACTATACCACATTTGCTCTCACTATTGGCAGCTGTATTAAGAATTGACTATGACCAGTAAAGTGGCGTTAATGTTCACCAACAGCTATATATGCAGATAATGGAAGAATGAGTAGGGTTTGTTCTGATATGAACATGTGAAGGGGAAAGGGTTGCACCTACTATAGCCATCAACACATTGGTTCCAACAGCACCTACACATGTGAAATACTTATTCATAAGAGCAAAGAGCATTGTGGAGCTCTCTTCACACACAGCTCCTGTTATGGCATACATGCAAATACTGTACATGTACAAATTGTATACATTTGTGTGCATGTATAGGGTTTCTAGGACTCAAATTACTGGATAAAGTCTTGAGGAATTGCTGTTCTGTAAATTTCCAAATGAGGAGGCAAATTTTAGGATAAGCTGTACAGGAGGAGAACATTGTTTGATTTTTGTGTTTATTTTATTTATTTTTATTTTTTAGTATTTTTTACCCCCCCCCCTTTCTCCTTGGAAAAGTACCCAAGGTGGCTTACAGTAAGGAGAGACAATATACAGTCCATTACACTTAAGACATAGTTTGAGAAACAGGGAATTGAAGGGTATCTTATAGCATTAGAAGGCAACATTAAATCTAATAATTGATAACATAGTGTCAATGTAAGCACACAAGGAGAGGCATAAGCACAAAGTTACAAATGGTTATAAACACAAAGTCTATGTAGCCATGTATTGTAGATTCATATAAAGACACAGTAGGTAGTCCATCATTCAGGGAAAGCTTGCCTGAAGAGAAAGGTATTTGCCTGTTTCTGGAAAGACAGCAGAGATGTGGCATTCCTGGCCTCCACTGGGAGGTGGTTCCAGAATCTGAGCGCAGCAGCAGAGAAGGCCCTTTCATGTGTTCCTCACAACGTACCTGAGTACTGACTGTTATTCATTCCAAACTGGTTTTGGGACTCACTGGCTGAGAATGGGATTGTTGGTGTGAGTATTATCTTTGAGCAACATCAGGACACTAAAATGCCAGGATAATTGAAAGGTGGTGGGTATACGCACATTAATCCAATAGGCTGTCTGGAGGCAAAGCAAGGTAGAACACCAGTACTGTGACTTGTGACCCTTCATAATGCACGAGGCCTGCCAGCAGCAGTTCACACCAAGGAAATAGCTCTCCATGAGCTGATAGTCTACAAGGCCCAGTATTCCAGAAGCTGGAATAATAGCCCGCATTTCATGACTGTTGGAAGTAAAACCATGCAGGTGCAAGCACTAGTGGGAATGGTGGCAACTGCAGCATGTTTGATACGTTTTGATGACTTCTGGACATCAAACGTTTTTTCTCCCCAGCTCTGGATTTTCATAGTAACTAGTTGGGTGGGTTCTATCCAGATTCTGGATCAATTTATCAGGGTTCCTCCTGTAGCCATTTCTACAATTAGATAATCCTCCTATCACAATTCTGCCTCTTCCAACTGTTGTTTGCCTTCCCCCAGTGACATCATAAAAGCCCTATCCCAAGAGCCCACATACCGTCAACTCCATTTTTATAGGCACAATACTGAGCATCCAGTGAATATATAGAGATCAGGATCAGAACTATTATTCTAGTATGCACATTCATGTCCGCCAAAATGATCACAGGAACAGAGCTAAAGCTCCAGTCATATCCAGCTTATGTGAAGTAAGTTCCTCGGAACTCAGAAGCCAGCTACACAGGAGTTTATCCTGCTGTATAGCTCCCCTTGCTGGATCAGCTAGGATCACTCTAAAAACATAAATTATACAACATTCTTGTTAGAACCTTGGCAGTTTTGAACCTGTCCTTAATAAGGATCTATCTGATCCAGATTGTTTTGGGGTTGAGTTCTACTTTTTATTTTGAATGATTAGGACAAGTCCATATAAACATAATTTTCTGGCTGTGCAGTAGATTGCTCCAATGTGGGATTAGGATGGGTGGTCTTCCTACATGTCAGCGGTTATGTATAGAGAGGTAAGTGTGGTCTGGGTATGACTGCAGATAATTTATTTATTTGATTTATATACCACCCATCTGGCAGAAGATGGCACCTTCTGTCCTATTTTGAAGTGAAAAGGATTTTTTAAAAAATAATGTAATACTTTCTCAATATTGTACTGTAGGAAGGTGTTGTTTGGACTTGCTAAGCAAAGCAGGGAAATTGACTATAACGTCCATAAAACAGATGGAATGCAGGAATATATTATTGGGGCTTTCCAATGACTTTTTAAGCAAGGGGCAACTCCCAGAGCAGACCTTTTACCCTCCTCATCCTGTGGTCTGTTAATTCAAAGCACCTCTGAAATTAATAAGACCTAACCTATGTTTTCTGAAATCCCTGTACTCATTTATTTAATGCACGGGAGCTAAAAATATACCCTCAGGTTATAGTAAGTGCTAAGTGAGGTACTTACAGTTCAGGGTCCTGGCTACTGTTACTTTGCTGTTTTACTTCCAGCTGAGTTCAAAAGATTTTACAAGTAATATAAGATAGCCCAAAGTGAATAGGAGAAATGTGTCTCCTTGTCTTCCTTTAATGTCTCTCCTTGAGGAAGAGAAGGGTGTGATTCCAATTCTTCTCTAGGAGCTGGAATCACAATTTTCAGGAGAAAATTGTCCTGTGACTTATGAGTAGGACTTTTGTGGCCCTGGATTTATATCTAGAACATAATAAGGTTGTGTTTTTTTAGATTCTTGAGATATCTGTTTCATGTGTTATAATTTGTATTTACACTTTCTATTGATTTGTTTGATAGTTTTGTCTGATTATACGTGGTGTTGATGTTACCTTGTACAAGGTAACATCTCTTTTATTACATTTTGATCTGTTTTAATTTATGTTTTTGTAAACCACCCAGAGGTTAATAACTTTATAAACACATACATAAATACAGTGGTACCTCAACTTACAAATTTAATCCATTCCGAATGCATGCTCTTAAGTCAAACTACTCTTAAGTCGAGCTGCTCCTAAGATTTTGGAACTATTCTGTCCCCCCTTCTCTCTTGCAATATTTGTTTGTTTTCTTTTCCTTCTTTCTTTTAAATAAAATCTATAAAATCTGCAAGCCTGGTCTGCCAGGTAAATGTGAGGGAAGTACTATTACTATCCAGGTAAGTGAGAGGGAAGTACTATTACTATTACTATTCTGTTGTTTTGGAAGCATTTTGGAGCCCCCTCACCTGGGGTGGCAGCATACCGAAAAGCAGATCTTGGCAGTTTTGAACCTGTACCTGTTTGGGGCTCATGTTGATTTGGTCCCAGACTGCCACTGACTATGATACACTGCATCACCATGTCGCCTACAAAAAGTAATTTTAAAAAGGAGGAAAGGAGAAACATGGGGCTGAATCATGGCACTCCATACCCCTCCCCCTTTTGTACATAAAAACTCAGCTTTAATGCCGACTTGCTCACAGAGGCAGGCTGTTTCCCAATGAGTTGACAGTTTCTGTAAAGAGAAAGGAAGTTAGGAGTGAGAAGAGGTGATGTAAATTGTGATTCAACGCAACATATGATGAACCAGATCACAACTATGGGGGCTGCAGGAGCAATTTCCATGTGACTAGAAGGAGCAATTTAGCAGTGGGCAGGAGGGTGAAAAAATGGTGGGCCAGCATGGAGGCTCTCCGTTGGTCTTTGAAAAGTAAAAGTAAAAACAAAAGCTTCCAAGAAAAAGTGTTCAATTTAACGTAATACAGCAAATATTGACTGTCAAATACAGTAATACCTCGGATAAAGAATGCCTCGGATAACAAATTTTTCAGATAACAAATAGAAATTTCCAGGTATAGGGCTGTCTCGGATAGTGAATGTTCCCTATGGGCGGCCTCGGATAACAAATATTTCATAATGCCATGCAAAAAATGTGTACCATGCATGCATTGCAGAATGCCTAGTTTGTGGAGGGGTGGGAGGAGTTAGAGCATTTTTATGGTGTTTTGGAGCCATTCTGGACATGTTTTGCTGAGGGATTTGGCCCTTTCGAACTTGGTAAGATAGGGAGTTAACTTTTATTAATATTTGCACTGCTTTTCTTTGCATTTTTTGGCTGGAAGAGGCTGGGGTAGTCTTGCTGGTTTCATTTCTCTGTTTTTGCAGTCTTTTTTCATTGCTCTGCAGGCAAAAATGGGCTGGACTTTTTTCTTTGTCCTTATGTTTGTTTGTTTGCATTTTTCCCCATTGCACTTTAGGTGGTAACAGGCTGGAGTAGTCTTGCTGGTTTCTCTTGTCCATGTTTGCATTGCAATGCAGGGGGATGTTCTGGTGGGTGTTCCAGCACTGCAAGCCTTTAAAGTGCATTTTATAAAGAGGTCTTGACCCTCCCCCCAGGTTTTTTTTGCCTTTTTTAATTAATCGGTTTCCCATTCATTTCAATGGGAAACCACATTTCGGATAAAAAAATTTCGGATAACAAATTGCCTCTGAGAACGAATTAAATTCATTATCAGAGGCACCACTGTACATCCTTAAAATTTCACTTCCTTGAAAACCAACTAGGTTTTGGAAAATATAATCTGCATGATTAATCTCTGTTAAACTCATTATCCAGTTATGAACCACCCGAAGTTTCAGAGCACATTTCACATGCATGTCCTGAAATCTGTTTTCTTAGTTTTCATCTCCAGAAAAATTGAGTCTGAAAACATCTGGATTTTTAAAATACACTCCCTTAGAATAAAAACAGATACAGTATAATAAAATATGGCTAAAAGGTAAAAATTAATAAACATTTCAAATACTGTAAATTAAACCAATTTATTAACAGCACAAGTAACTGACGTTAGAGATCATGAAAATGTTAAAAGTTTTTATTTAACATCACACACAGCAACACATGGTTACGATTATAACACGCTGGCTTTTAATTCTATGGGTATGCGCGTGGACGTGAATTCTTCCTTGGAATAAACGGTATTTGAAGGCAAACGTCATGCATCCCGAAAGTCAACCTACGTAACCCTTTATTACATTTCTCCTCCAGGTCACGAAACAGCCCAAGCGTATCGAATACCCAGTTACCACGGCAACCAAGAAGCGGAAGTTCGATGAGGGGGCCTAAACCTGTAATCGCACAGTGATGAGCTCATAGTTATTTCTAGTCAACTTTTAAAAAAAAAAACATCGCCGCCCCCGCCCTCGGATGAAGTGCTTCGACGATCCCTGCAAAACTGCAAAATACTATCTGCGCACAAGACGGTTCAGTTCGGTTTTGGCTTGGGACGCGTTAAGCAAAACGAGACAGGCGCCGATTAGGACAGCCCGTTTTGGGGGCCTTCCGGTTCGTTGTGATCTCGTCTTCGAAAAAGAGGCCTTGCGGTTTGAGGCGTCGAGCTTGAAGGCTTGTACGGTCCCTGATTTGGGCTCCCAAGCCCCGCCCCCTGAGCTTCATTGGTCGCGTTGTTCTCTGGGGGCGTGGGCGAGACTCTTAACCCTGCCCACCACCCCCACCCCCCACCCCGATGTTTGGCCTCCGCACTGTGTGGGAAGCTGTGGAAGGGAGGCGGATGGCTCTGCCCTCGGTGCACAGGTGCCTTCAAGTGAGTGGCGCAGGGCGGCGAGCGTGGGCAGCGCTGCTCCTCCGACTCTCCTCAGGGCTATGACAGAGCCGAGTCAGCCCCCTCGCCAACGCTTAACTGCTGCTCCCACGGAAATAGAGTCATATGTTCCCAGCTGGGTGCCAGTTGTAAAATGCAGAATCCATCCCATAACAACCCGCTTTGCTCAACCGAGGACAGACTCTCAGTTGTAGGACCCCATCTTTGGAATTCCCTCCCCAAAGAAATTACGGTCTTAGTCTGGTGATGCCAGGCGAATATTTTATTTTCTTTAGAATATTTGAATGTGTCTTTTCCTTTATTATTTCAATGAAAGAGCATAGATGTGCGTGCACATGCCTTTAATACAACGTGGAAAACCTCAGGTTCTGAGGCTGAATCCAGAATGGGGTCCTTATCAACCTACCTAATACTGAACCTAGTACAGGGTGCTTCCTTTTTATCTCCTAGCATCCTAATCTGATCTGCTGGGCTTTCTCAAATGGCCAATTCCTTTGGTAATTTCTCAGTTTTTGTATGCAATTTTTCCCATGGGTCTGAAGGACTGAAGTTTCTAAAACACAGTTGCTGCCAGTCAAATGTGGCCTCAGGAGTTTTGGCTAACCTGTTCTGGTGTTTTTATGCTGGCATTTTATAATTCAGCCACCACTGAGATATGGGCCCTGAGTTTAAGGGCTGAATCAGCTTCTCTAACCTTGGTTTAATAGCTGTGCAGTGGGCTAGTCAGAGCTCCTGACAGGTAGCCTTCTTCCCTGGTTTGGAAAAGATTGAATGTTTGTATCTGTCATATAATTATTAACAGTATTTTAGTGTGTAAGGGAAAATATGCAGGGAAGGGAAAAGATTTCTAATTTGTGTATACATGTTAATATTTGTGGTACAGTATATACAAACCTGTCCTTTTCCTCAGGTTAGAATTGAATGAAGTTAGCAGTCTTTAAACAATTCTGCTAAAGCAGTCAATTAACAAAACATTTCAAGTTGATTTCATGAGACTTTTAACAGTACGGTTATTTTAATATATTATAACCAGTGGCCATGAAGTCACTGATTCTGGGTAGATTGATCTCTGAAGGCCATACTTGAATTAAATAGGGTTGCATATTAGGCATCATCACATAGTCTAGCTGCCTATATCTATGTCATGTCTTGCTAGAAAATGTTGGTTAAATATATTTTTCATCAAGCTGACATGATTTTTGAAATACTATTCCTAGATACATTTAATATCTGGAGATTGGTGAATGTGCAGTGTATGTGAGCAAGATAAAGGGGGAAAATCTGTGCTTCAATTAATTTATTTATTTCAAGAGCCAAGATATGTGTGTGTTGGTGAGATCTAGTAAGATTAAATCAGCTGAAAGGAGAGGCTCTTTTTTAATGCTTGAAAGAAATGTTGATGTAAACCGGCAGTGTGAAAGAACAAGTAGAACCTGTTTTGTCATGCTTCAAGACAAAGAAGATATAGATGACAATATGAAGATGAACCACCATCTGCTGCTGTGCTCACAGGGTTACAGCTTAAATAAATAAGAGTGGAGATGCTGATTTTAGGATAGATTTTTTTTAAAAGTTTGAGAAGAAATGGCCTTCAAAGAGATGTTGTAAAGGATGACTATGTTCTAGCATCCCATGCACCAGGCTTGAATTTAGGGTGCAGTCTGCATTCAGCTGGAATAATTGGACAACTTCATTATTTACATAATGAGTTTAGAACAGGCCTGCCCAAAGTCCGGCCTGGGGGCCAAATCCAGCCCGTCACCCCTGGTTTAGAACAGGTTGATAATGAAGAAGGATTTAAAAGAGAAGAGTGAAATGACTTGACCAGTAGAGAAGCAGGCAATGAGTTATGTTGGCATCTTCTTTGGATGACCACTGTAGAAATAGAATGCTGAACAAGCCTGACTCAATAGACTTTTCTGATTTTATTGCACTGCATGTCGAAGTAAATATGCATGTTTCTAATCTGGAGGGGGGATTCTCTTCCTCCCCCCCAGCTCAATCAAGAAAATCAGTTGTTGCTTAAAAAGCTGAGGCATGCACGCTTAAAAAATAAGCAGCTGGAAAGTGATTTCATGAAGTTGCAAGAACAGCTGCACGATGAAAAGAAGTTCATGGTCTCCCCTGTCACAAAGAGAAAGTAAGAGTGAGTTATATATTATATGTTTCACAACTTTCCAAGATTCCAGCCAGTGGTCTGGTTTGTGTTCACAACTGTTATCTTTTATATTTATACTATTTTACAGGCTCAGTAGTAATCTAGCTGAGTAATACTAGGTGTCAACTAACGTAGAACCTTTCGTGAGTCATAGTGCATTAGCTTAAATGGAATGCTAATCCACATGTAAAAAATGGTCTCCATGTTTATTTTTGGATATTTTAACATTTGCATGCCATTGTGAGACAATACCCTTGCCTGTATCCCTTTTGAGCACAGCTTTTTTGTAATGATCAGTTTGATGGATCACACAATTTTTGCATATTCTGCTAGTCATGTGAAAGTTTAACAAATTGTAGTGCTATATGCCTTGAAAACCTTAACATACCATGAGTTGTAACTGGGAAAATATGTATTGGGATATATTCTTTTACTATTTTGAGGGAAATGATATTTGTGCCTAATTTGTGATTGAGAGATTTTTGGTCCTCCAGATGCTATGGAATACAACTTCCATAGACCCTTGTAGGGCCCATTGGACTTGTTGGTTAAAAGAACCAGAGGGTCAGAAATTTCCCCACTTCTGGTTTATGTTGTAGTTTTCAAGGTTGCATTCACAGGGAGGGATGCAGGTGGGACTGGGGGTTAAATGGCTGAGCATGTCAATCAAAAGGTCAGTAGTTTGAATCTGTGTGACAGGGTGAGCTCCTGTTTCTTGTCCCAGCTCCTGCCAACCTAGGAGTGTGAAATCACGTAAAATGTGGGTAGATAAATAGGTACCACTTTGGTGAGAAGGCAACAGCGTTCCGTGCAATCACACGTTTAATTATGTTGCTCCCATGACCACAGAAATATGTACAGGTATACGGACCAACACTAGCTCTTTGGCTTATAAATGGAGATGAGCACCAGATCTAGAGTCAGGAACGATGACTTAATTGTCAGAGGGAACCTTTACCTTTATGTTTTACTCACCGAGAATGTGCTGGACATTCTTATGTCGGTTTATTCATAGATTCATGCAGTGTGCTAAATAGAGCTTATGGTACAACTAAACAGGAATTTGAAGTGATCTGGGTTGTGTTTAAAAGGCTCTTATATTTGGTGCGATCTGTTTTATCTCACACTTGACCAACCCATTCACATGGGAGATTTTCCTCTCCCATGAGCAGGATCTACAAAGCACTTCAGATTGTTCCAATTTCTCCTCCTTTTGATTACTGATGCCCCCCGCCTGTTTCTCCCACTGTTCATTGCAGCTGATATTCTGCAGGCTACAGTGACTTCCCATGTTCAATTTAGTAAGTGGCATATTGTTACAACAATGCATCCACCTAGTATACTCTCTAATGTTTGCGATAGGGAGAATCTTTGGGAGAATCTTTTTAATTCCGAGAAGACTAAAATAGAGAGGGTTTTTCCTTGGTTTTCCTTTCTACTGTCACAGTCCACTGCATCCATCACAGGGTTGTCACAGATTGTTGCCTACAGCTCTATTTTGGGAACAAACTCAGCAACTACACACAGAGAGGCAGAATGGGACAATGAGGAGTGCTCCCAATCACATCACATAAACTGCCACTCTAATGATGTGCCAGAAAGTAGTGGAACAGCTTGCAGAAGGGGTGGGATTGATTGCTCTTATTTAAAGTACTCGTGGTCACTGGAAAATAAAGTAAACCAAACTACCGAAAGGGAACGAATATGCCTGATTGCCCTCTTGTTATCAGGAAAATTGTGTTCTTAGGATTGCTGCTCTAAATGGGAAAGTTCTAGTAGCCTGTGTGCTGAGTTTGCTGTTAGAGGGCAAACTGCATTCAGGTGGGATGAATTCAGGTGGACAAAATTATTGATTGAAATCAGTGGTTCAATCTGGGTCCCCAAATGTTCCTGGACTGCAACTCCCAGAAAACTCCCCTTCCAGCACAGCGAGTGGTGGAAGCTTATGGGAGTTGCAGTCCAGGAACATCTGGGGACCCACAGGTTGAGAACCATTGGTTTAACAGTCTAAATGCACATAAATTGGCTTTCAAGGCAAGTTTATGCACAATTTGTAATGGGAAAAAGTCATCTTATGGGTGATATTCTATCACGATTTCCTAATTTGAACTTTGCAAAAGCATTTCTGTATTGATGGATTTATACCTAAGTTTTTTTTAACGATGAAAAAAATGGAACATGATCCCCTTCTTAACTTCTGGGGAGATAACTAGACAAATATATTAAAACAGTAAAATCTGCTTATATGGAGAAGGTGTTTCTAAGTCATTGTATTTGTTTAATGTTAGTGTACTGGTTCAAACAGAAGTTTCTCTATGCCAAAGAGGAGATGGGATCCACCAGAAGGAACATGACATAGTAAAGAAAAATGCTCGGTAAGCTTTGCACAGTTACTGAAGTGTTTGTTCTTATTACATACTTCATCCTGTGTACTCATACAGACTAACTACGTATGTTCAGTTAAGTGTATTCACAGGTAAGTGCATAGTAGGATGTTTGAAATATCAAAAGCAACCCCACTCCATTGTGTGAATTGCAAATGTAGCAGTTTGTATCACCTTTGATGTTTTGGATAATTTATTTAAGTTACTGTTGGAAAGAGCAACATTTTCTTCCAACAAGCAATTAAGAAATATGAACTAATGTTGCTGTAATTAACTAGGCTACTGGATCACAAAATTCTCAGGTATGGAACTGATTTTTGCCATCTGCCTTTTTCTATCCCTAACCCTCTATACCCAGGAAGAAGTATAATCTGAGAGGTTATAGATACATTTGAGTCCAGCTCTAGTTGGAAAAGCGATTCGTGCTTCTTTGATTTACTAAGGGCGTTTATACATGACCCCTAAGCTCCGCTGCAAATGGCTCCCAGCTCCGGAGCTTAAAAATGTTTCCCCACCAGCTCCGGAGCTAACAGAAAATTAAGTGCGACCCCGCCCACCTAAGCGTGACCCAGCGCACCTTTCAAGTACCTGCTCTGGGAGAGTGAAAATTTTTGATGCGGAGAGTGCCGGGCTCTCCTCGCTTCTTTTTGTTGTTGTTTTTTGCCTCCCGCCCCTTTAAGAGGAACCAGGAAGTGACGGGGGGGTCGGAGCAACTTCCACCGGCACTCTGGAGGTAAGAGTGCATTCTTTTCTCCCTTTTTTTCTCCCTCCCCTCACGCAGACAGAACAAGGAAGTGCGGAAGGCTTGGGAACGCAGGGAGAGCGACAAACCCTCAAGATCTCTGGTCCGAATTTAAGGGACCAGCGGATTTTAGGGGTCGTGTAAAAGCGCCCTAAGGCTGCTTCTAATCTGCCTCTAGTTTTATCAACTCAGTTTGATCATCCTCAGGCATTGTGGCCTCTAGACTACCTTATTTACATCTTGTCATTTTTCTGAAAGAAAAACAAGCTAAAAAGACCTTTAGGTATAACAAGTGAAATCAACCAATACCCTTGCTAAATACCTTCCATTTTCATGGGCTTTTAACAAGCATTTATGATAAGAAACTCTTATTTT
The DNA here is from genome assembly GCA_037367245.1 of Phrynocephalus guinanensis. Classification (NCBI taxonomy): domain Eukaryota; kingdom Metazoa; phylum Chordata; class Lepidosauria; order Squamata; family Agamidae; genus Phrynocephalus; species Phrynocephalus guinanensis. The sequence continues at coordinate 66,839,841 of CM074739.1, read as the reverse complement.
TGCTGAACCCCACTCCATTGTGTGAATTGCAAATGTAGCAGTTTGTATCACCTTTGATGTTTTGGATAATTTATTTAAGTTACTGTTGGAAAGAGCAACATTTTCTTCCAACAAGCAATTAAGAAATATGAACTAATGTTGCTGTAATTAACTAGGCTACTGGATCACAAAATTCTCAGGTATGGAACTGATTTTTGCCATCTGCCTTTTTCTATCCCTAACCCTCTATACCCAGGAAGAAGTATAATCTGAGAGGTTATAGATACATTTGAGTCCAGCTCTAGTTGGAAAAGCGATTCGTGCTTCTTTGATTTACTAAGGGCGTTTATACATGACCCCTAAGCTCCGCTGCAAATGGCTCCCAGCTCCGGAGCTTAAAAATGTTTCCCCACCAGCTCCGGAGCTAACAGAAAATTAAGTGCGACCCCGCCCACCTAAGCGTGACCCAGCGCACCTTTCAAGTACCTGCTCTGGGAGAGTGAAAATTTTTGACGCGGAGAGTGCCGGGCTCTCCTCGCTTCTTTTTGTTGTTGTTTTTTGCCTCCCGCCCCTTTAAGAAGAACCAGGAAGTGACGGGGGGTCGGAGCAACTTCCACCGGCACTCTGGAGGTAAGAGTGCATTCTTTTCTCCCTTTTTTTCTCCCTCCCCTCACGCAGACAGAACAAGGAAGTGCGGAGGGCTTGGGAACGCAGGGAGAGCGACAAACCCTCAAGATCTCTGGTCCGAATTTAAGGGACCAGCGGATTTTAGGGGTCGTGTAAAAGCGCCCTAAGGCTGCTTCTAATCTACCTCTAGTTTTATCAACTCAGTTTGATCATCCTCAGGCATTGTGGCCTCTAGACTACCTTATTTACATCTTGTCATTTTTCTGAAAGAAAAACAAGCTAAAAAGACCTTTAGGTATAACAAGTGAAATCAACCAATACCCTTGCTAAATACCTTCCATTTTCATGGGCTTTTAACAAGCATTTATGATAAGAAACTCTTATTTTTGCTGAACCTTGCATGTTTTGTTTTTCCAGGGTACTCCAGATGTACAATAGTTTGCAGAAAAGGTACAATAAAGAAGTAAAAATAAACCAAGGACAAAATGAAACAATTGCAACACTTTCTGTAAGTTTTATTTATGTGATTTGACATAGGAGGGGTTGATTCAAAATAAAATATTAATAAGATCACGTTTAGGAGGTCATTAATTCATAGAATCATAGAAAGTTAGAGATGACCTAATGGCTCATAATAATAATAATAATAATAATAATAATAATAATAATAATAATAATAATAATAATAATAATAATAATAATAAATAACCCTAAAGTTGTAGATGTTTTGCATAAGCTTCACATAACTTGTTGCAGCAAAATGTGACCTGTTAAAGAGGTGCCAGGGTGCATTTTAGTTGCACAGTTGAATGCATGATCATGCATGTGACTAAGCTGCAACCTGGTGCCTTTTTCAATTTGTTGTGGAAAGTTTCACAAACCACTAGGGTTCTGGCCTATATCTTTTAAGATCTGGTTTAAAATCATTGGGTTGGATTAAGATTTAGGGTCCAGTCAGACTTACATTTTGGATCCCTTGTGGCATAGGCTATTTTTGGCAGCCAGATAGCAGACAGGGAAACACAAACCATCCCGGTTCCCAATCTGGACATTTTTGATCTTAGTGTTGCAGCTACTTTTCCCCCCAGATCTGGGCTGGAGTGATTCCAGCATGCATGAAAGGGTCACTTTTAAGGGAGAATACTGTCTGTGAAATAAAACTTTCTAGTGCAATCAAACATAATTCTATATTGCTACTGAACCATACTCTTCATTGCATTCATAGCACCTCAACTGAAATAATGATGAGTTTCATTTTGTAGGCCTCCACTGTTACAGTGCGCACAGCCTTTGGAGGGATGCACTTCGAGTGGTGAGGGGAAAAGGGGGCACTTACCTAGCCAGCCAGATTGCAGCTAGCTAGAATGCTTATTTCTTGCTTTTGGCATATGTGAGACTTTTCTCCTTTTGTGTAATTCATGCACACTCCAAAATTGGAAAAGGGAACTCTTCAGTTGGTGGTAGTCTGTTTCTGGTGGCGGCAAGGTCACCGCTTATATGCCGGTGCAATTCTGCAAGATATTGACCCAATTGAACTTTTGAACTCATTACTAATTTAGCTTTTATTGATTGCAATAGCTGTTCTCCCATGTATGCCCTGTCTCCATACTTTTGCACTGTGTTTATTAGGTTGGTATTAGGGTGTTGCATGTGCTTTTGTTATACTGATCGTTTTTGCTGTCATCCTTTTATCGTATGTATGGGAGTGTTTTGATCTGGTTTGGTTCAGTGATGTATGTATTTATATTTGCAGAAGTTCATTTGTCTGGCTTATGGAGCCCTGATTGGCTGATAGAACTTGAATACAGTATTATGCAATATCTGATGTGCTGTGTGAAATATATTTCTTATTTATACACTAAAATTTTCATCTTTTAATTTAGCTTGGAGTCCTGCTGTTAGTTACTTATTCCCATAAATTCTGATATAATAATAATAATAATAATAATAATAATAATAATAATAATAATAATAATAATAATAATAATAATAATAATAAATACTTCTCAATATGCTTGAAATGGTATTTATCTAATTTCATATCAAAATTCTTTTTCTTTTCTGTTTTATCATAGTCTAAAATTAATTCATTGGAACATCAACTTCGGTTAGCAAACCAAAAAGTGATGGCAATGGAAAATAAGGTTCCAGCAAATAACAAAACAGTTCACTTGCAGAGAAAAGTTTCATCTCATAAATGCATGTGTAAAAAGAAGGGGAGCTGTTCCTGCAAATATTTAGGTAATAACATCTTTTCTTTCTCATGCTTTTTAATACATCAGTTCTTGGACCTGAACCCAATCAGAAGTTTTCCATCTCTTTCTTACACACTGAGGTTTATTTATTTATTTTAGTGTATTTTTACCCTGCCTTTTTCATTGGAAAAGAACCCAAGGCAGTTTATAGTAATGAGGGATAATATACAGTCCAGTACAGTTAAGACATGTTCAAGTATTGAGAACAGGGAATTGAAGAGACATCTTACAGAATTAATAGACAACATTATATTAAAGCTACAATGTTAAAAGGAGAGTAAGGTTCCATCTAAAGTTACAAGAGAACACGAGCAGTTAAAAGGAGAGGACCGTTCCATGTAAAGTTATTATAAGTGATGGAAACATAGTGTCAACGTAATCACATAAGATTATAAGTAGTTATAAACACAAAGTCTATGTGATCCTATAGATTCATATAAAAGACACAGAATAGGTAGTCCATTATTCAGGGAAAGCTTGCCTGAAGAGAAAGGTCTTTGTTTCCCGAAAGACAACAGAGATGAGGCAGTCCTGGCCTCTAGTGGGAGGGAGTTCCAGAGTCTGGGCACAGCAGCCAAGAAGGCCATGGGTTCCCATGAGACGTACCTGTGAGGGGGGCAGGATGGAGAAAAAGGCCTCTCCTGATGACCTTAACACCCGAGTCGGTTCATACTGTGAGATTCGATTTTTGAGGTGGGCCCAGGTTGTACAGTGCCCAGGTTGTACAGTGCTTTGTAGGTCAAGGTCAGCACCTTGAATTGTGCCCAATTTCTGATTGGCACCCAGTGGAGCTGTTTTAATAGGGGTGTAATGTGATCTCTGTACCCCGCCCCAGTCAGCAGTCTGGCTGCTGCGTTTTGGACCCGTTGAATTTTCCTGAAACTTTTCATTGGTAGCCCCGCATAGAGCGCATTACAGTAGTCTAGCCGGGATGTCATTACGCATGTGTCACTATGGCCAGAGCTGGTTTCTCAAGAAACGGATGCAATTTGCGTACTAGCCTTAATTGTGCAAATGCACTCCTGGCCACAGCCGTGACCTGGGCATCCAAGCTCAAGATTGAGTCCAACAGCATCCCCAAGCTGCTTACCTGTTTTTTTCACTTTGAGGGTGACTCCATCCAGTACAGGTTGCACCCATATCCTTTGTTCTCCCTTTCGACTGAGGAGAAGCAGGATCATCACACCAACTTATATGCTTAAGAAGCCACGGTTTTCTTTGACCTGTACAGTATATGATTTACTTTTGTTGAACAGCCTTGAAAGAGCCTGAATTTTGGGTTCTCACACAGGTGTGATATGTGCATTATTTTAAAAAGATAGGAATTGTTTTAAAAAAGTTGAAAGTTCAGCAATCAAGGATATCAAGGCAAAATTACAACTGGTATAATTTTAAAGCCTTGTCTTTCCCATTATTCCTTTATTCAGATTGTGAACATTATTGTTGCATAAAGTCTTATTATTTAAGCTACTTTTAAGTAGAGCTACTAGTGTCAAAATTCAGTGCCAAATTATACTAGGGAGACAGAGATACAGATCCTCACTTTCCCTGTGTTCTTTAGTGAGCTCACTTGAAAAGAAGTTTTTTTTCTTATGCTATAGACCAGTTGCTTGTTGAAATTCAGCGTCTAAAGATGGAAAATGAAACAATATCGAAAGAAAGAAGGATGTTGAGAAATGAACTTGCTGCTTTAGACAAGGTAATTTCATGTGAGGTAATGTGGAGAGATTCTAATTGCCCATGGAAAAAGTCTGGTTTGGGATTAAAAATATTCTCTTTTATCCAGTGCCTTGGTTTGTGCTTTTAGCACTTCAGGTATCTGTGTTCCAACTTAGGCTACTTTTAATCAGACCCTAGCCTGTAGGAATTGAATTTGGTGCTGCTTTTCTGCCTTTTCAACAAATACTCAAGCAAAAACAAAAAAACAAGAGAAGCTTTTGGTAATAAAGGTGAAAATTGTGGCTCTCCTAGATAAGAACAATTGGATCCAAATTAAAGTCCATATTTTTCTTCATTTGCAAAGCTTGGTTTTAAACTAATTATTTCTATGTTCACTAAAAGAAAATGTTAATTTTAAGATTCAGAAGTGCAATTTCACTAAAATGTGCTATACATAATTACTTTTTAGGATTTTTTTGATGAAATAGAAGATTTAAAATCTGCTCTTCAAGAAGCCATAAAAATGAATATTCAGTATGAAAAGTGTTTGAAACGACTAAGTTCGTCTTATGGAGTTCCCCTTACATCAACTTTGACAGCTAGTAATCGCCGTGCACATTTGTAGAATTAGAATTCAGTCAAAACTGGATGTACTCTGTAAAATTACTCATTAGGGTAGCATTATTTTTTCAATAAAATCATGACTAATTTTTAAACTTCTGCATACTTTTTATGTTGAATTGTTCCTCTTTGTATACTTCATATTGGGTACTTATTTTCTATTGTAGTCTGGGCTGGATAGAACACTTCATTTTATAATTGTCTAAATAAGCTTGCATGGGTGCAGTTTGGGTGCTTCTCCTTCCCTCTCTTCTTTTTTCTGTTGTGTTCTACAGGAGGCAAAGAGACAGAAGCCACAGAGAAACAGAAAAGTGCCACTGAGGGAGAGAAAGAGATAGCAAAATGTTGGAGGCATGTGGATAACCATCTGTGTTGATTTGTATTCCTGCCTTGAGTAGGGGGTTAGACACGATGGCCTTATAGGCCCCTTCAAACTCCATTATTCTATGAGTTTGAAAAAGAAAAGGAATGAGCCACAGAGAGAATGAGTATTATACCTTGCATGAATAAGGGCAGTGAATGAGATCTTAGCCTTTTGATCTTTTTTGTCCTTAAAGAACCAGGTACACTTTGAAAATGCCCTTGAGAAGTCTTGTGAAAAGTGGTGGTGGGCAACTTGACTGTGGCAATGGGATTTCCTATTGCCTGGTGACTCTTTATGAATGGTAGTTACCACACGAGAGGATCCTGTAGAGAACCCTGGCATGTTGTCAACATTCAGGCTGGCCTTTATAATGTATAGCTTGGCATCCATTTCTCCTGTTTGCCACGAGATCATGATAGTGCAAGACAAGGTTGGGCCATTTCCTGGAATACCTGGGTACAGAAGGAATATCCCACATTCATTAATTGGTGGTTTGTGGAAGGATAGTAGGACTGCTTCTGGCCTGTTTAGTTACTTTCATTTTCATCTTCTACTTTTTAAGGTTTATTTTATTACTGTCCCCCAAACCAATCAGACCAGCAGTAACTTCAGTGCTGAGAACAAGAGGGAATCTATCCTCCACCATATGTTGAGCCTGCCAGGTAGCCTACAGGCAGGCTGCTTGGAGTACACAGCTCTGACTTCTACCCACTGGCTGCTGCTTCTGTGTACTCTTCCTGCTGCCTGAGTCAGGACTGGATTAAAACAAGCTGAGCTATATCAAAAGAGAAGAGGCTTATAAGCCTATCTCCCACACTTCCTGTTTTGGGTATTATTGACCAGAGTCCCTCAGGAGCGAAAGCAGAGGTTCCCAAAGTGGTCTATATTGATTCCCAGGGGTCTATTTTGACTTGAAGGGGTCTATGACAGTGAGAAAAAAAATTGGGGGTCCACAAAATGTAAATGGGGGTCCACATGAACAGACCCCATTTAGCAGATCATCATCAACATTCAGGCGTTCTGTAAATGTCTTACACCTAACACAAATTGTTTCAATAAAGGTATGCTTTATTGCTTTTTTTTTAATAACTGTCCATGGTATGTCCTATCAACTGTCCCATCAAAGTGAGCAACACTGTGTCAGCTGTCAAAAAAAATTGGCAAATGGTCTACTGGGTGAAAACGTTTGGGAACCTCTGAGCTAAAGCCTTACAACCATAGCTTTTGTAAACATGTGTTGGCTTTGGCTAATGGTACAGCTGGCACTGCTCCACCTGGTGTTCTTGGTTGAGTCGACTTAATGCATCCACACAATTTATTTCCTCCAAAAATAGTGCCTGAATTCTTTTAGGATACCATTCCATGCATCGAAATGCCCTTGATCCATCGGGCTCAAGGTAGTGAGCGTACCTGGCTCCCCCCCCCCCTTTCTCGCCCAATCCTCACAATGTCATTGCGGAGGCAGGCAGGCAGGCAGGCAGGCAGAGAGAGCCTCACTGGTCCAAAGGTCACGCGGCTCCAAGGCATAATTAGAACGTGGACTTCCCGAGCCCCAAGGCTGCATTGCTAACCATCACGCGGCCGAGGTGACCCGCCCGGACACTCGTGGCGCCGTCGGCCCTTCGCAACCACCACCACGCTTCTTTCGCTCGGCCATTCTCTCCTACCAATGAAGTCGCCGCGTGCCGAGCGGAGGAGGCGCTCCGCGGCCCGGCCAATCAAGCGGCAGCTGACTCCGCGGAGCCAATGAGAGGCGTCCCACGCGGCGGGACGGAGCGGCCCCGCCCCCCCCGTGCGGAAGAACCCTCGCCGGGCCGGGAACCGCGCCGCGCGTTGGGCAAAGGTCCGTCGCGGAGAGGGGCGCAGCGCGGGAGATGCCGGCGCCTTTCCGAGGCTCAGCTGGTGAGTTCCTGGGCGGCCGTCCGCCAGCTCTCCCGCCTGGGCAGCGTCGCCGGCCGTTGCTCCTCCCTGGGGCGAGTGGGAGCAGCGGCGGGGCCAGGTCTCCTTGGTGGCTCCCGCCCGCGGAGGGAGGGACGGAGGGCGACCTGCCTGCCTAGTTCCGCCGCCGGCATTTTCGCTTCCAAATGTTTCGCTTTCCGTTTTGCAGGGGAAAGTTGCCTAAGCTTTTTCCTTGCTTCCCGGCCACCTGCCCTTCCAAGGCAGGGCTAAGAAGTTGCTTTGCAGGCGCCAACGCCCTTTAAAAACTCCAAGCGAGGTGCAGGATCTCAGTGAGGACGGGGTGCCTCCTTTTGGGGGGGGGGGGAGACAGCATTTGCGGCCACTTCTCATGCCAATGCCCTGGTCGTGTCTGGTGCTCCTGCTGCTGAGGGACGGTAGTGGGCAGCGCTTGCAAGTAGACATACATCGTAGGTGGCGTTTAAAAAGTCGAAAAGACCCTGGCGCCGCCATGTAAGGATCAACCAAAACATCACACACGAGTAGTAAGGAAGGTTTTAAATCGCTAGCGTGGCCTCTCCCCGTCCCCCCCTGCTGTGCGGTATCGAAACAAAAAGTCGGTGCAAGGAACGATGCTGCTGAGAATGGAACTCGTTTTCGGCAACAGCATTGGGTGGCCTCTTGCTTCCTGAAATGTCATAAGGAACTTCCATCTCTTATGTTGTGACATTGTAGCTGCTCGTGATGAAGCCACCAGGCTCCTGTTAGAGGCACCTCATATACCTCATTAATTTACAGGATTGTTGTCATGATAAAATCATTGTTTATTTTGGTGGCCATATGTCTTGCTTTTCTGCAAAATGTGGTGAAACAGCTGTGCTGTGTTTTGGGGCCCTGCTGCTCAGTTCCTTGAAGCAGCCATGCACATTTATGCCAAACCCCTTTGCAGATATTGCTTCCATTGGAATATTTTGGTTGAAGATTATGAAGTATTACTTTGAGGTTCTTAAAACAGATGTATGATAATTTGAGCTGGAACTTTACTAACACATAGCTGTGTTATCCTCGCTGGAGAGAGGAAAAGATAAGTGCCACCCTGACAGTTTGATGTATCTTAAGCATTCTAATAATGGTTGGTGTGAGCAGATACAGTGGCATCACCCTAATTCCGGTTCACCTTCACTAGCTACCCCTGGAGTTCTGGATCAGATTTTGACTCTGGCATACAAGTCCCTCCATGGTTTGGGCCTAAGTTACTTGTCAGAGTGCCTTGCCTCAATGTCAGCTGCCTGACTAGGTAGCCACTGGAAGGGAGGTCTATAAATTTTCTATTACAGGTGAAACTCGAAAAATTAGAATATCGTGCAAATGTTCATTTATTTCAGTAAGTCAACTCAAAAGGTGAGACTAATATATGAGATAGACTCATTACATGCAAAGCGAGATATTTCTTTGGTATAATTGTGATGGTTCTGGCATACTGCTTATGAAAACCCCAAATTCACAATCTCAGAAAATTAGAATAGTGTGAAAAGGTTCAATATTCTAGGCTCAAAGTGTCCCACTCTAATCAGCTAATGAATCCAAAACCTGCAAAGGGTTCCTGAGCCTTTAAATGGTCTCTCTGGCTGCTTCAGTAGGAATCACAATCATGGGAAAGACGTCTGCTGACCTGACAGGTGTTCCGAAGACCATCACTGACACCATCCACAAGGAGATAAAGCCCCCAAAGGTACAGATTGCAAAAGAAGTTGGATGTTCCCAAAGTGCTGTATCAGAGCACATCAACAGTAAGTTATGTGGAAGGGAAAAGTGTGAAAGAAAAAGGTGCAGCAGCAGCAGGGATAACTGCAGCCGGGAGAGGATTGTCAGGAAAAGGCCATTCAAAAGTGTTGGGGACTTTCACCAGGAGTGGACAGAGGCTGGAATTAGTGCATCAAGAGCCACCACACAGAGACAGTTCCTGGACATGGCCTTCAAATGTCATGTTCCTCTTGTCAAGCCACGCCTGAACACTGTTGCTCAGTGGTCCAAAGTATACTTTGCTGATGAGAGCAATTTTGCATCTCATTTGCGAACCAAGGACCCAGAGACTGGGGGAAGAATGGAGAGGTACACAATTCACGATGCTTGATGTCTGGTGTGAAGTTTCTATAGTCTGTGTTGATTTGGGGAGCCATGTCATCTGCTGGTGTTGGGCCACTGTGCTTCATTAAGTCCAGGGTCAATGCAGCTGTCTACCAGGAGATTTTGGAGCACTTCATGCTTCCTTCCGTAGATGAGCTTTATGGGGATGCTGATTTCATTTTCCAGCAGGACTTGGCACCTGCCCACACTGCCAAAAGTACCAACATCTGGCTGAATGACCATGGGATTGATTGACCAGCAAACTCACCTGACCTGAACCCCATAGGCCAGCCATGTCCAAACTTCAGCCCTCCTGATGTTTTGGGACACAACTCCCAGAATTCTAAGCTTAGATTGCCAATGGCAAAGGACTGTGGGAGATGTGAGTAAGTGAATAAATTTATTGATTAGTCCTATGACCATATCAACCAATAAAAACGCAGAATATAA